>VYZV01032432.1:0-47585 GCA_013401275.1 Pandion haliaetus | reverse complement strand
ACCGAGGCAGCAACTGCACTCATGTTCTGAAACACAAGTCACATCTTTCATAGGTCTATCTAGAGCGAATTCAGTAAGAAAATCTACTAAGTGCTAATGTCATTTAGGAAGAATTCAGTCTTGAGAAGGAGTGTTTCCTTAATCATTGCTGCTACTTATGTCTTTGACACTAGTCTACTTTATAACTACTTGTATTCAGCATCTTATGTGAAAAGCAAGAGCAGTGCTCTTTCACCTGAACATCCATGCCTGGTGACTTTGACAAACCAAGTCAATAAAAGGAATTCTGGACAATTGGTGTTTTGAGCTTTTTATTCTATCAGTCCCAAACCTGATGTCACATTCAATCTATTTTCTAAAGAAGATTGAAAGGTGACTTGATTACAGCCCTTAGATGGGGAAAATATCAAGCATTAAAGGGATCGTCAATTCAGTGGCGAAAAGTGTAACAAAAGCAAATGACTGAAGAGAGAAGCCAAACCAAATAAAGTTAGAAACACTTCACATTTTTACCAGTGAGGTCTCTGTACCAAATTACCATGAAAGAACTGGATTCTACCATTGCTATGTCTTCACATCAGTGCTTTTTGAAAGATACTTTAACCATATAAAAGAGAAGACTTAATACATAGGTAAGAAATATAACAACCTTTGGTCAGGACGGATGAACAACTGGTCCTCTAAATTTGCAAATCTATTTATCTGCTTTGGCTCAAAAGGTATACCAAACCTCTTAATATTTGTGTAAAATTAGGAATTCATTCCAAATTCCCACTTTAAAATGTAAATGTTTTTGTCATCATCCATGCCTCTTGTTCAGGTATGTTTAAAAAAATACATAACTTCATAGCCATGCTAACATTTACTGAACTCTTGAGTACTGTTGTTAGAAGCAAGGTAAAGAGGGAACAGGATAAAAATAGATCTGTATAATCTGAAGTCAAATGCAAACCCCAAAGGAGGACAGTATTTAAGCAATGAACAATACAGCTGGGAACAACACATCAGTCCAAATTGCATACACATATTGAAAATGTTTGTACGCATTCTGGAGATCTGAGACTTAAATTAAAAAAAGTGCAAGGCAAATCCTTTTAACTGCATAGATTTGATACATAACCTTCTATTTTACTTTGATATCAATGACAACACGGTACAGGCATAGTGTTTGACATATGTGCTGTGTTTTTCTGTTGCCAACAATTTCAACAGAAGTAATTCTTCCCTCAGTCAGACCCCAAAAAGAGACATTCACTGCAAATACTGAAGTCCCTTTAGTGTTCACTGATGAATGATTAGCCACTCAAAGCTATGATGTACTGTTCAAATTCTCAGGAAAATAAATGCAGAAACCATGTTCTAATGGAGATAGCTGATTCAGGAAACTTTCGTATGAAAAAAACTGGTTATCAGCTTGATTGAATATCCTGATTAAAGAGGAAAATTCAAGAAGTTAAAGACATCATCAGTAAGATTGGCTTACCATTGTCTTTCAATATAGTAAATTCTTGTTTGGTTTACTTCAATAGAATAAAAATTGTGGAAGATTAAAAAGCAGGAAAGAGTGGGTAAAGACTCCTATAGACCAATATGAAAGCTGATGAAATTTAGTTTAAGGAACTGAACCTTATTTCCAGCATTTTCTATTGCTTTTACACGTGAAGAGAATAAAACCGTTCACCAAAACCAAACGACACTCCCCCCACCCCCCCACCCCGCCAGCCCTTCCTTGTTTGATTTAATGGTATCCCTGCTCGTCTTCATTAGTTTCACTACCATGTTATAATGATAATCCATTAAAAGTCAAAGGACATTCCTGACACCATTGATAAGCATCTGTCAGTTCATTAAGATACCACATAGTGCGATTTACATAAATATCTGGGGTTACTGATTAAAATAGTTTTCTTTTTAACTGAAGTCTTTCTGGGCTTCATATTTATACAACCATTTCTCTTTCCAAGGAGTAAAATGTAGTATGAGTGATCATACTAGCATACTACACTTTAATATGATTTTAGTACTTTTGTTTTGTTATTCCTCTAATGAAACCCCATTATTTTCTAGAGCAGTTATGCATAAGGCACAGTAGACTATTTCAGGAAACAGCATATGTTACACACATATACATTCACTTATTTGTACTTTAGTTAGAATGAAGCAATAATATTTCAGGGTTAGCATAGAAAAAGAACTATTTAGTGGGAGAGAGATTTATTTTCAGTTTAAATGAAACAAATGGTTGCTAGGAGCTACAATCAAGGACCAAGATACACAGTAGGCACTAAACAGAATAAAGCCTGGGAATGAAGACAAGCATGATATAATTCAATTGTTAAGGGTATTGTTAATATTGTAGTAAGTCCAGTTTCACAACTGAAATTATAGAAACGCACACGTCATACCCTTCTTATGTTGTGCTATTATTAATGTTTAGCACTCTTGTTCACTTTAAAACTAATTCCAAAATAAGGCTCTCTTAATCTGAGGACCATCAGGTTTCAGTTGATTAAGTGAAAGTATTTCTGCAATTAAACTAATCCCTACCTGCACAGCTCAGTTAACAATTTATTATAATTAGTCCAATCCAGTTCACTCCTTGTTTTCACTTTCTTGAGTTTCATCAGCTTCCCTCCCTTTTAAAAGTAAAACTGAAAAGTATTTTTAAAAGTTCTCTTTGTAGAAAGAATATTTTTTTTTTCTGTTTAAAAGCATCACTGAATCACAAGCTCTTGTCTTACATATCTAGGCCCTGGGATATACCAGTATTTCTATTGGTGCACTGAAAGCATTAGCCTTTGAAATATGAATACAGTATTTGCATCTTCTTACAAATTTCTAATCAAAATCAATGAATGACACCTTTTTTCCTGCCTATGAAGTTTCAGTAAAGTTTGAAACAAAATGAAATCTACTTAAGGCACTGTAAATCTAGGTCTCAGAAGATAGTGAGTGCAAATCTCCATGAAAGATTATAAGGGCTACATTCTTAATTTTAGACCAAATAGGCAGTATCAAAGCTCACTGATGTGTTTTATACAAAAGCTCCAATCAGCAGACTTGAAAATAGACATTTTGGAAGTAAATGAATGAGAAGAACATTAGCTTCCATCAGAGGAAAGCCTATTAGAGAGTAAATTACAGTACTGCTGGAAAAACTCATCAAGAGTCCTTGTAAACTCTTAGTTTTACTTCTTATCTTGACTAACCACCGTGTTCAGAAATTCTAAAATAGCCGAAGCAAATAGAGCTGGGCTGATTCTGAGCCAATGTCACCCAGTGTGCACGGGCTGTCACCACTTCTGGAAGGCCATTATTCCCTGGGGCGAGAGCAGGGCAGCACCCTAGTTATAACAGATCAATGCACTATTCCTAGCCTAAATTCCCTTCCTAGTGCCTCCGTTCACTGCAGAAAGGGGCATTCAAATCACTGCTGGGGGCAGCAGGAAGAATAGCCGCAATGTTCAAACTGACAGCTATGACTTTTATCAAGAGCACCAATGCTGCCCACTCACGGAGTGTAGATTTAAAATCGCCTTTCTCCTTGCAGCCAGCTGCTGGTGTTTGCCACGCACCAGGTACAGACGAAAATCTAAGTGTGTCCGTTAACTGAATTCAGCAATCCTCCACGGTTTTGACTACAGCAAAACGATGTGATCACTTATCCATCTTTTGGGAAGGTGTTTTTAAAAATGCAATGATTAATCGCTCCTTTTGTAAGGCAAGAGTTTCTCCAGGTAGTATTAATTCAGTTCCTCAGCTGCCCCTCAAGTGACAAGACCCTTCCTATGCTCAAATGCAAGGTATGTTCCTGATGGCTCACATACCTCTGTGAGAGGCTTAATACTTCTGAATTCTGAAGTATTCCACCTCTTAAAGATCTGGCATTCAGGACTAGCATGTTGCCTGACATTATTCAGTGTGGTTTCTAAAGGTATGAATGGGAGATATACTTTTTATTAAACCCCTGAATGATAATAGATCAAGTCAATATACTGAGTGGGACTGAAATTTTCTTCATTAAAATACAAAAGCCTGTGTGATTTCAAACCATGAAAGTACAAATTATGAAAATAAACTTGCAGAAAAATATTAAGTATAAAAAGGTATATAAATGGATACCAGACACCAACAAAGTGACAAATGCTTTGTGAACCAAACCAGAAGGAAATCTATTGGAAGGCAAAACTAGGCTTTATTTGCTCACTTTTAGTGGAGAGCCAAATACTTTCTCATTGTTCCCAGGAAATAAAACAACATAATCATTGGTGAGAGATTTGAAAGTGCTGTTTTCTATACATGACTAGTGAGACTAAAATCAAATACTTCATACCATTCTGAGTAAAGAGGAGATTCAAGGAAATTTAATACCAGAATGTGTCTCCCAAGTGAAGGTAGGCAGACTGTGCATACCAGGCCGGGCAAAACCCAGGGATGCAGCTGGAATAGAGGCGGGAGAACAGAGAATCCAAGCCGTGCAAGTTCTCCCTGGGTTTGCAATGTAGAGACAATGGTTGATTAATCTAGTGTGGATGGGAATCAAGGTAGAACCGTTGAGCAGAAAAAGATTTTAGAAATATTTGAGAAGTTTCTTGTGGAAACAGATAGAACCATTTCAGTTATAAAAATTTGTTGTGGGTAAAGCAGCAAGAAGAAATTGAACAGAAAAAAATTTCACAGAAGAGAGAAACGGGTAAAAATGACCAAAAGGGCATCTATCTTTAGCTGTTAATATTATGAATAGAGGGATGTGTATTTCCTGACTGTCAAGAGCTGTTGCAGAAAATAAAAGCATGTATTAATAAATGATAGCGCAAAATCCTTAAAGAAGAAAATAAACTCCTATTTAGAACAAATGGGATCCAGCCTTCTCTGCTTTATTGCCTGTTTGTTTATGGCCAGCTTGAATTGAAAAGCAACATCCCTCCTGAAGAGCTTAATAACATGGCAAAGGGAATACGCCTCAAGGAACACTGTAAGTCCATTAAATTCTCAATGGGCAAGGTGTTACTTAAGACTTCTATGGATGTCTGTAAAAATCCCATTGGAAACTGAAAGTTCCTGAACCTTTCCGTTCTTTGTGAAGCGGGCAAACCAGATTCCCTTCTCTTCTGTTGAGTGATGAGTGGTAGCTTCAATACTTCCTAGCAGCAATGATCAGCTGCCTGTTGAAATCCTACTGCTTTTTTTTTTTGGTGGTGGAGACCTTCGGGCTTCTGCTTCTCCGTAGGGTCTGACTTGTTCTGTTCTTCTCTCAACTTGCCTCTTTTTCAAAGGTCAAACCTTGAGAAGCTCTTTAGCTTAGATATCTATTTCATATCAAAGGAAACACTAAAATAAGGTTGTTCCATGTCCCATAGGTAAGTTTGGAACTTAGGCCTTCTCTCTTGGATCTTTGAACAGCAATTTTTAGCTGAAACTTTGAATAAATGTTTTCCTGAAACTGAGACAACTTGATCATTATGCATAATGAAGGTAAAATATTCTTAACTCTTTGTTCTCTAAAGAAGAATTAAAGCTTGTAATGTTTTCCTGATATTTCACTCACCTAAAGGAGGAAGGGAGGGAGGAAGGGTGGGAGGTAGAGATTTCCTAGTGGGGCAGCTGTACTCTCTAATATTTTCCAGAGTAAGCACGATAGGCACCTGAACAGACTAAATAAAATACTTCATTAGATGTCAAAGCAGTATAATCTGCAATTCAGGGTATTTTAAAGGCTTTTAGTTTTTAAAATGTATCAAAATTATTAACCGTGAAAATAAATAGGTTCTTAATTTATTTCACAACTGATACACTAAAAACTTGGTAGAGAATTGTCCAGATCTTAATGTATTTTCATTTTCTGTTATATATTTATCAAAGAAGATTATTTGTCATCACTTAGGTATATTTAGATACTATTACAGGTAAAAAAAATATATCTTTTTCATATTTCTTCTGTTCGTATTTGCCCACTTGCCAGCCAATGCAGGATTACAGGGAAGTTAACCATTACATTAACTGAAAGAACTTGATGTAAATCAGCAAAATAAATAGAATAGCAGTTAAAAAAATGAGCAAAGCTTGTACATAGTTTGATATAATCATGGTAACAATAAGATTAAGGTTTTATTTATTTTAACATTTTGTTACTAAAAAGACTACATCGATGTTTGGAACTTTTGTCTCCAAACAGTACACAAAGTCAGAAATGTGATATAATGAAAAAGAAACTACAATTTAGTGGGAAAGCCAATGTACATAAAACAACAGAATCCCCAAATAGAGAAATCTAAATTTTAAAGGCTTGTGTAAATGTACTGAGTAGGAAAAAGCAGGAAAAATGTTGTGATTATTAAACAGATGAGTTTAAAAACAAGAAAAAGTGATGATGAAGACTTTATTGCAGGGGAAAGTAAAAAAAAAAAAAAAAGCAAGCACAATAGAAGCTTGCTTCTGAATAATTGTAGTTCTAGCTACTCCATTCAAACAGCCAGTCTGCTTGCATGACGGGTAAAATAAGCAGAAGATGTATTATAAAGCATGAACCCTAGAAAGAGATCTCTTCTAATTTAATATGAGAATCTAACCATTTGAACATGATTTGTGTTCTGTTAGGAGGTCAGATAAATGTTGTAAAGATATGGTTCGAATCTTCGATATCTGTAACAGAAAAATTTAGTAGCAACATTTGAATTTTATATAAAAGATGTAGAAAGACCACACGTTCAACAGCATGCAGAATCACACTGGTATATGTTTTCAAGACTATTATATGAGTGAGTAGTGCTTTTCCCGTAACTTAAAGTGTGACTTTGGCTCCTACACTCATGTTTCATTATTTTTTTTTAGATTCACTATCAACTATCTTGAAAAGCAGTAACTTCATGGATAAAATAAAAGTAATGAAAGACTGTGGCAAATTTGGCTAGACTTTCTTCTTAGTAAAAAGTGAAAAAAGAAAACATTTTTGCATTTGCCATCATCACCATCACCTCTGTATTCATTGAGTATCTGAGGTCAGTAGAGTAAATGACAGAGAGAGCTTGTCTACTTCTAGTTGGGACAATGTAGATATTTCCTACATTTTTATTTACTTCTGTACTACTGCTTGAGATTCACAAAATCACATGACAGTTTAATTTCACCAGATCAGTACAAGCCTGATAGGTAACATGTGTGGCACAACTGAACAAATAATTTTCTCAGAACTTGAACACTCCATCTTACTCACAAAGATTACCTTAAACCTTAGATAATATGGTAATGGAAGCTATTTAAAAATTAAAGTGGTTTGAGATTCCTGGTAATATATAGGTGAAGCTACCTCTTCAGTAGACTCTTTAGGAACATTAAAAATACTCTACATTATTAAGCAAAAGAAGTTTTGTAAGGACAAAGCAGCTTTTGTAGACCAAAACTGGGGTTTTATGTGTTTGCTTTTTTCTCAACTGTTTCTGTCAAATTAATAAATGCAGTTTTGCTTCCACTAGTCTTGATTTACTTGTAGATTTTGTTCCTCACAGCTAATAACCCTGTGACTACAATGTGGAAAATCAATATTTTTAAAATTAAATTAAACAAATAAATTATTTTTCTTCTAGATTTTTTACTTTTCTTTAAAATGACGACCGACAAAGGACTAGAAAGAGCAAAACCCCTTGTGAAAGGATTGAATGCACAGAACATTTGACGAGATGCATAAAATTATGTATACATGGGCCAGAATTACTCTGAACTCTTCAAAACACTGTGGGACATTCTATTTTATAAATGTTCACAACACAAATAACAATTTTAGCCACGTTATGTACAATCTAGTTATTTATGATTGTTAGCACTTACCTTTCTAGCACCGTAAAACCTGATGAGAATTTAAAGGATGCCTAAAGAGCCCAAGTGATATTTTTGAAAACATCTGATTAACTTGACATACAAAATAAATGTGCTATGTTAGATATCTCAGACATCTCTTCTAGTATAGCTAGACTATTTCACATCTCAGAATATCTTGTATGAAGTAGTGTTAGCAACTCCATATTGAATTTTATATTTTGTTTTTGAGGTGACTTAGATACTTTAATATCCTATGAAGTCCCATATTCAAAAATGATCTAGGCACCTTTAAAATGGAAATTCTATTGCTGGCCCTGTGAAATACGGTGCTAAACAACAACTTTAGAAGGTGGAATACATAAGTCAATCATATATTTTTGAAAAATGATTGTTAAATCTGCATTAACAGGCTTACTTTAGTCTACATAATAATTTATTCTGACTGCCTTCTTGACACACTTTTCTTTGGTAAAGCGTTATAGGTTAGATTTGCTGGGTTATTTTTAATTCACTTACAGAAACATGCAAAATGACACACCTCCCAGGTTTTGGCAGTCATAATTGTATTTGCTAACTTATCTCAGTATCACCTCACACTATCCGGTGTAAATCAGAAATCCTATAAAACCTGATGAACTGGTATTGGTAAATTGCATCAGTAGATACAGTAAGTAGATTTAGCAAATTCCTCAGCTTGCTTTCTTTCAGAGTAGAAGTTGTGAGCTCAATAGTAGATTTTAGATATTTGGGCACAAAAAGCTTTAGGCTAATACCTATTGAGAGCCAAATAAAGAACCTGACCTGCTACTGGAAGTTCCCTAAAAACTTTTTGAAATTGGCTCTAACATGCCTCTACTATGTACGCCAATATACAGCAATCATGCCTACAACATAATAAATGTAAACCTTTAAGAACTGTAAAATTATTCAGGGGTTTTTAGTTGGTTGTTATTATTATTATTATTGCTGTTGTTGTTGTTTTTGTTATGGATACTATTATCCATTCTTTCAGCAGTAATATTTTCAAGACTTCTTCTGAAACTAGGATAAATTAAAGATGCAATAGTTTAAATATTGATAGTGAGCAGTTCAGTTAGTTATATAAATCCAGGAAAAAGAGCCTTAAATAAAGCAGTAGCTGGAAAGTTGGCATTTTGGTATTTCTCTGCTAATATGCAGACTTTCTAGAAGCACATGACAGGTGATTAACTTTGTCCTCTCTCCTCAAAGTTACCACAGCCAGCTGACTGATGACAAAAGATATGTATGGGCTGAAAAATCAAATGGATTCATAAGAATACTCTAGCAGTTTCCTCCATAACAAATTATGTCATATGTAGCTTGGCCTTCTCTCCTGTTTGCAGTCAAAGGTGTATTGTGTGAGAAGACAAAAAAGCTTGGGTAAGCAGGTACCAAGCCACTTACATCTTTGTCCATCAACTCTAAATCAACAAAATACACCTGCGGTCAAATACAGCTCACAGCCCTAGCATATTATACACAGCTGTAAATATTGAACTTGACAAAAATGTGGACATATTTTCACTACTGTCAAGTTTTCAGATGGAGTCCTCAGCAATACACAGAAGTTCAAACTTTTAATTCCCCCAAACAGCTTGAACTTTTAGAACTCACTAATTCTTATGAACCCCTTAACAAAATTATTTTAAAAATGAGTTTAACAGATGATAATGATGGAAGCCAGTGGTTCATCTGTCTCTATAGTTTTGCAGCTAACTGTTAATTATTGTCAAAGATTATATATCTTCTTTTTTTAATCTGTAGTAGTGTAGAAGCAGGTTTAAAATTAATCAAGAAGACAGAAACTGACATGGAGAATACCCTTATCGAAAGAAAATTGATTGTTCAAGTCTCTGACAAAGAAGACTGCTCAAGATGAACAGATTTATTTTGTTTTCCATGGTCCTCAGAAATCACAAGTCTAAATGGCAAAGTCCTTCCATTACAGTGAAAGAGGATTTTGGCTGAGATGAATTCCTACTAAATTACTTAACAATCTTCAGAAACATCACTGTAGATTTGAGGCAACTGCTAAAGACCTGGGAAACAGATCTCCAGGAGACATATCCACTTGAAATTCAAGAAGCAAGGTAAGGTTTGAGGAAGAGATGTAAATGATAGGGGTGTATTCTGGGAAGGTGTGACCTTAGGCAACTGCAGAGACCAGGGATGTGTGCTAGATCAGGGGAAGCCTGAGGCAGCAGCGGGGATTGAGTACATTGAGGAGGAGGAGAAGAGAGCAGGTGGTATACAACGTGAGAGCAAAAAGAGCCCTTGGCTCTCAGGAATAGGGGAGACCATCACAGTAACACAGAAGCAGCAGGATGGGCTGAGCAGTTACCAATAGCCCTGTTTTGATACCTCCTGTATGCCAGGAGGCAGAAGAAGAAAAAAAAAAAACTTGAGAATAGCTGTTTCAAAAACCAGTTTGTAACCTTTATGTTGTTGATTAAAAAAAGATGTTGTTTCTAACTTAAATATTTCCATATTGCTGATTTTTTTATCCTAGCTACTAAATTTTAAGAATATTGATTTTCACAAAATATCCCAAGAGGGCTCAGTTGAGTTAATGCCTAAAATGAAGGCTGTTCATATGGATAAAATGTGTGATATGCTGTCAAGCGACCATGTCACATATCATAATCCAAATTTATCTTTACATCTTCTAGATTATGTATCAATTTATTGTAATGAATTAATCTTCAGAAAAAAATATAATCCCTAGGAGTGCCTATAGAAGAAAACCAGAAAAACAAAATAAATATTAATTAAAATTAGATAACTAAGTTTTGTACATCTGTACATTCTATTAGAATTGTGTTGAGAAGGAAAAGGTCTGCTTGTTGTAGCAGCTGATAACATTATTAGACTCTAAGAAACAACAGAGTATTATACCCTCTGCAAGAAAATCAGCTTTCGAACACTGAAAGTTTCTCAGAACTGCAACTTTCAGTCTCCAAAGACCTTTGGGTATATTTCCATTTCCTGAGGGCAAATCTGACATGTATCAGCATTATTTAATGGGACAAACTAGGAGTATTTGCATCCCTGGATATTGGGCAGAGTACCGCAGCACCTGGCAATTCTGGAAGCCCTGTAGATGTAGAATGTACTCAGTGCCTGACTACATGCCAGGACACTAATACTGAGAGAAGAATAGGGTCTGGGGGTCTCTCATAAAAAGGATAGTCATCCTCAAAAGCTGATAGTACCACCATGGGTTTACAGCTCTAACACAGTGAGGTAATGTAAAGAAATACAGGCCTGGTAAGGTAAAAAAGGCCTTGAAAATTGTAGACACAACATGCAGCATAGGGCAGTACAGGTATGGAATAATAAAAGGTGAGGCACAGGCACAGCACTGGAGACCCCACAGCTGTAAACAACTCACCAGTGAACAGTTAAAGAAATGCAGACCTGGTGCTGGACAAAACTGGTCTTAAGGGTAACAAAAAGAACAAAGAAATAGTATCCAACATACATAAACCCCACCATATACAGTAAATTCAGATGTCATGTGGAACTGCAGCCCAATGAAGAAAAAGAAAGGTATTAAGCATGTTAGCAAACATATAAGCATGATCCTAAGCAAATCCTAGGGCACGGAAAATGAAACCATCAGCACAAACATTACATTTGTCCCTGTGAAGGACTCCAGATGCTCACAATAACACTCATCATAACACCCTTCTGCCAATAGCAGTAAAAGGAGCACAAAAGGGTGAACATGGCATCTGGAAAAGGGTTAGAAACCAAGAAGTGTATATCATAGAATCATAGAATGCTTTGGGTTGGAAGGAACCTTAAAGATCATCTAGTTCCAAGCCTCCTGCCATGGGCAGGGACACCTTCCACTAGACCAGGTTGCTCAAAGCCCCATCCAACCTGGCCTTGAACACTGCCAGGGATGGGGCAGCCACGACCTCTCCGGGCAACCTGTGCCAGTGCCTCACCACCCTCACCGTGAAGAACTTCTTCCTTACATCTCATCTAAATCTACCCTCTTTCAGTTTAAAGCCATTAACCCTCGTCCTATCACTACCTGCCCTTGTAAAAAGTCCCTCTCCAGCTTTCTTGTAGGCCCCTTTAGGTACTGGAAGGCTGTGATAAGGTGTCCCCAAAACCTTCTCTTCTTTAGAAGTTTACCTGTGTTACTATTGAAATATTTTCTGCACTGACGACTCTTAAAGTTTCAATTATACCGTAATTTTTTTGGTTTTATATATGCAGTGTCTTTTCCAGAATCCTGTGTTTAAGTATCAATACATACTGACACATATAATGACAGCAAGATAACAAAACCAAATGAAACAAAAGCCAGGGAAAGTGAAAAAAAAATGTCATGGATTTAGTATTGAAGACACTTGCTGGGTTAATAAGAAGACCCCTTCAGTAGTAAGTGAGAACTCTACAGCATCAGAAGACGGTATTTTCTCTTACCATTTGAGAGGTCTGTGCTCTGTAATATATAAAATGCACGTTCATATAACCTAAGTCGGGCCATATACAAACTAGGTGTTCAGTCTAACCCCTGTTAGAACCAACAGTTTAAACCGGACACCTCTAGAAGGTGGTTCATTCCATCCAAAGAAGATATCTAGGGCAGCTGCAATGAATTGTTCCTGGGACACTTGTTTCTCTTCTAACTAAACAGGACAAACTAAACAAATATTTCAGGTTAGATACCGAACTCTAGACAGCTGATGTTGAATAACATGCAGCCAGCCAATGAAGAATATCTGAAAGTTTGCCAAACGAATGGATTAAAGCTAATCCGAGAATGTAGTTTTACCACATATTTATCTTCAGAAGCATTCACTTTGCAGCAAGCTGCAAAGGCTAATTGATAAAAATAATCTTTTTTAGTCTGTTAGTTTTACTGCCAAGGTGGTAAAACATGTTTTGAGATGACTGATTACTGTTTGGTAAAAAAGCCAATGAAATGATGTCCTGCATCTTGGAAGAAAAGCAACTTCAAATATAATGTATTCCTACTTACACTTTTAGGGATTTCATTCACACATATATTAACTAATAAATTAAAATGGACAGTGGTTAATGTAATCTTTTAATTTTTCCTATACAGTATTTTTATTTTCATCTGTAATCTCCACTCATTTTGAAAATGTCCTAAATTTAAAAGATCCAAGTTTGCTTGTATTGGTATTATGTTTGAACAGTTCAGCAAATAAGAAGTTTTAAGACTTAAATTCATTTTAAAAGGATTTAAATCTATAAGCAAAATGAACAAAGGAATTGTCAAAGCTTCCTGAAAGCTTTGAAAACCTTTTGAAATAGTGACTTTTTGTCATAAATCACAGGTTGTCATTATCTTCTTGTAAGATAAATTTGGCTTTTGTCTGTTTAATAGTCTGTATATCATGGATATGCAGAGTGGATTTCCCTTTAAAAGAAAATAGACATTATTTTACTGAAATGTTTGCAGCAATATCGATTCTACACACTGGTTTGTATCCCTCCTGGAGCTAGTGATATCGTTTGTAAAATTCTGCTTCATTGCTAATTCCCTAAAATAAATAAATGAGTCTTACTAAATTTGAAATGTGTATAGTCATCATCTATTCAAAGCAAATAAAATAACTGCACACATTTTTCATGTTTTCTAGTGTTTGAATTTCATTCACTAATTAAGTAGATTAGGCATTGTGTTCTGTTGACACATGGTATGATGTCAATAAACCGTCAGCTACTTTCAAGACACATTGTGGCAAGCCATTGATTTCCAGACCCTGAAATAAATAATATGATAATATTACAGTCTGTAAGTCCTATGGTCCTTCTTATTTTAATTAATTATGAAAAATGCAATTACCACTGTACTCGCACAATTTTGAATTGATTGCCTGCCACAGACATTTTCTTTGTTATTTTTAGAAAGTTCTTCTCTTACCTTCTTGCTTGTGGATGTTAGAGCTACTTGCTTTCTTTATACTGATTGAAGTCAAGCAATGGAAGACTGGAACTAAGATAACAGTGAGTGAAGGGTACACTATGGTACCGGAGTACAGCCTCGTACCTGAACTCAAACATTAGTCATCTAGTGACCAAATTGCTTGGATGTTGCCTCTGGGTAGGTATGGACCTGAAAGCATTCCAAGGTATGGAGAAGGAGAAATCTGAAGTTGAGCTACTCCTTAGAGTGGGAAGACAAGTCAAGTGAGGGCTGCTCTCTAGAAAGTATTGAAATATCAAATAGCAGATCTTTGATAGGATGACAAGGTTTGAATTGCTTTGAGAACAGTGTGATGGCACCACAGGGCCAGCAGCCCAGGGACCCTAAGCTTTCACCTGCTTTCAGGACTATACTCCCCTTTAATTTATGGACTGTGTTTCCTCAATAAAGTCCCCAAACTGTGAAAAGACGTAATTTATTTGTACGCAAATGTAAAAGCTCCAGTATGTGTATTCAGTGTCTGTTATTATTAAAAGTACCTAAGTCTGCAAGTGTTCATTGTATCTACTTTTAGAATTCTATTAGGAAAAAACAGAGATTCCTATGTACGTATTTACTGAGCAAGAGAGAATAGGGATAAAACGTGAGTGAATATGGCTTTGTTGTCCAGAGGTTAGGGAAATTATATAGCAACTATGAAATGCATAGTATATTCAAGATTCTTATCCCTTTCACAGATAAGGATGAGGGTCTTGTCCTGGTGTCCAGAATCCAACACTTAGTTTAAGATTATTTCACCATTGTTATCATAGGATGTAAGGGCAGGGACATTAGGAAGTCTGCAGTCCAACCTCCTGCTCAAAGCAAGATAAACTATGAGGCCAGATCAGGTTAGTCAGGGCTTTATCTAGCCTAGTCTTCTAAACCACCAAAGACGGAGCCTGTATAACCTCTCCAGGAAATCTGTTCCAGTCCTTGACTGCCCACACAGCGAAAAAAATTTTCCTAGTATTCAGTTTGACCCTCTCTTGTTTCACCTTGTGCCTGTTGTCTCTCATTCTCCCACCATGCACTACTGTGGCAAGCCCGACTCCATCTTCTCAATAAACTACTGTCATGGTTTAATCCCAGCTGGCAGCTAAGCACCACTCAGATGCTCACTCACTTCTCCTCCAGCAGGATGGTGGGAAGAGAATTGGAAGGATAAAAGAGAGAAAACTTGTGGGTTAAGAACATTGAAATGTAATAATAATAAAAAAATTAGTAATAAAAAGGAAAACAACAGTGACAGAGAAATAAAACCCAAGAAAGACAAGTGAAGCAAATGAAAATGATTGCTCACCACCAACCAAGCGATGCCCAGACAGTCCCCGAGCAGTGGCCACCCCCAGCCAACCTTCTCCCTAGTTTTATTGCCAAGCATGACGTCCTATGGTCATAGGGAATAGCCCTTGGGTCAGCTGGGCTCGGCTGGGTCCCTTCCCAACTCCTTGTGCCCCCCCAGCTCCTCGCTGGTGGGGTGGGGTGAGAAGCAGAACAGCCCTTGGCTCTGTGCAAGCCCTGCTCAGCAGGAACGGAAACACCCCGGGGTTATCAACGCTGTGTCCAGCACAAACCCAAACCACAGCCCCGTACCAGCTGCTGTGAAGAAAATGGACTCCATCCCAGCCAAAACCAGCACACCTACCTTGTAGGTATAGATGGATTCTAGTAGGTCCTGCCATAGGATCAAATCTTAAGCCAGGACCCTAAGGTGTTAAATTTCAGACATAAACCTGTAAGAAATCCTGAGGATCTTAAAGGTGTCATTTGTAAATGATAATGGTAAATTGTATCAAGAGCCATAACAGTGCATAATAAATCAATTTGTTGTTTCTAGGAAAATCAATCTTATTTTATATTACTTTAGTTAATAACTTGTACTGAAACCAATATTTTGAGATTTAAACATGTCAGTCTTCCTATACTTATTCTGAAGAATAAAGAAAACTGTGCAATGAATGCTAGCATCCTTTCTCCATCAGTGGTAATTAATTACTAGCCCAGGGAGAAAGATTAGTGTACTGAATAGTGGTGTTATCAATCCTGTGACTTTGTGTCTGGAAATATTCCCAGAGCAAAAACTTCTGGTGGTATGTCATTATGCAAGAAAGTTAACTTTAATTCTTAAAACAAGTTTGTATTTCTGATGGTGGGAGTTCCAAATGAAGAAGTGAAGTACTTGTTAGGTCATTTTATTACTACATATAAAATGAGAGTATAAGTTAGTATATGTTAAATTCTTTTTAAAAAGATGTGAGTGAACAGCATAACGGAGAGCTGTCTGTTTTAAGTTTTGCTGTCTACTGCACTATGGATTAGAAGAAAGCTGCTGGAGGGAAGGGGTGAAATCACTCCTGAGTACAACTGAAGCTGCAGGAATCCAGGCAGAGCTGTGAGCAACAGGGTGAGCAACGTGAGCACAAAGTGAAGGATTTGCGAGAAGCAAAGAAAACAGATAGGGAGCTGAAGCACCATGATGAAGGGCAGAGAGATTTTCTTCCTGTGGTCCTAGGAAGTAAAGTGTAGAAATTGTTTCAGCCCAGAGAACTGGACTGACAGAAGAAGTGGAGAACTGATAGCAAAATTGGAGGAGAAGACACAACAAAGGCCTTTTTATTTTAATTTGTCTTTGTCATGATGTCTCTCTTTAAAAGTTCATTGTTCTCATTAAGCTTTTAGAAAACATAGCTTTAGCAATTCAAAGCCCTTCCATATTAAAGAGAATGTGCAGATAGGTCCAATTCAAAGCTCTGGCTGAGTCAGGTTTGGGACACAGTTGCTGACTTTATTTTTCCCACTCCATAGCAGAAAACGGTAGTATACTATAGTATCATAGAGTATTTAAATACACATACGCTCAGCACAAGTTAGCTAAATCAGAAGGTTTTTGGGTGGTCTACTGGCAAAATGTACTAATTACCCTATTCTTGACTTGAAGGATCAGAAAAACCTTTAAACAAAGGAAAATGAAATATTAGAGAATATAGAAGACAAAACAAAAATGCTGATAGCCTTAAGAAATGGACATGTACTCACAAATACTTTGCTTGTAGCTGCCTATCTGATTTTAAAACTACTCAAGTTTCAGAGTGAACAAACCAAATGCAATCTTCAATTAATTCAAGAGTGAGAGCTGTTCAGCCCTATTCAATATACAGTGTTATAGGTCAGGACAGCTCCATTCAGTCTGCTATGTTATTTTTTAATGCATGGATTCTGAGGAACTAAATCTGAACTGTAAACATTAGCTAAATGAATTATTGAGTTACTTAAGTGCTACATGCTAATGCCATTGTTTCTGATGCTGGATGACTAGAGCTACGTCTCCAAAGGCACTGCTCTTGAAGGTGGAACCAAAAAGCCAGAAAGATTCTAGCTACACCTTCTTGTCTCGCTTGCTATTTAACAACCAGTGTTACCTTTCTGCTGGTGTTTAGGCTGAGGCTGAACTGGGATGATATTAAATGGGAAAGGTAGGATGGATTTAACTAGATCAAGAGCTAGAGGAAATGACAAAATGGCATAGAGAACACAGAGGTCAATACAGTGCAGATTTTGACTGGAGAAAAATCGCTTCTGCTTACCTGTGTTATGAATTTGGTAGAAACTGAGAGCTACGTATTACGCACAAAATATTATAGGCAAAAGGAAACGCAACATATGATCCAATAATTTACTGTTAATTCAATTAACGTTTGAACTCTTCAGTAGTTCATACTCTCTACTTAATATAGAAACACCTAAAAGCCCTAAAATACCTATAGAATAAAGTTTACTAATATTCCCTTTCTCTGGTGTTATGTTTACCCTTCCAGTGTCTCTCTGGAGCACAAGGTTGACAGTTTCTGTCTTTCTCAATAAGAAGGGGGTAAATGTTCAAGCCTTAGCTATGAGACTTCCGGGCATCTTTATGCCTTCTTGACGAAAAGTATGATGTTCATGGAAGCGGTTTCTTCTTCCTCTGTCTCAAGTTTAGGGTGTTGGTTTTGTGTGTGTGTGTTTTGAGCTTTTAAAAATACATTTTTGTAATCACAGACCACTTCCTTCTCCGGGGCTGCCAGCTGAAACCTTGGCCCCATGCACACAAAAGGCTGTTTTTTGTCTGGCACTGGCTGTGGGAGGTGGGATGGGGGGCATCCCCCCCTCGTCAGAGGCACCATCCCCAGAGCTGAATGTGGAGCAGGGGAGGCAACAGTCACGAAACCCAGCTTAGGCCAAGGGGAGGCTGAGCCCCTGCACCGCCAGGTCGGGCACACAGACTGAAGGTTTCTGCTCTTAATAGCAAAAATCACATATTCAGTGCACTACACAAGCATTACACTCTCTCACAGGTGCAAGATACTGCCAGCCAGCTAATCAGTAACATATTTACCCTCCAACTGGCAAAGAAAAAGCCAATCTGGTGTATATATGCTGAAGGACTTATGATACCCACTTTAGAAAGCACTTCAGATTATGCATCAACCTATTGCCTTGCTATCCAAATCTGTATCTTTTTGATTTTACTCTTTCTACTATGGAAAAATGTTCTCTTGTCATTTTATTCAGAACACTGATTTACAAGATAAAGAGTATAGAACCTTGTAAAGTTTCATCCATCCTCAAAGCCCACCTGATCCGATAAGCCAAAAAGTTGGGGATTTTAATCCTTTTCCTTCATTCCACCATATTTTCAAATTCTGTCCTCTGTTCTGTGTTCATATCCTTGATTTTTACTCACAAATATACTATCCTTATTTTTTGTACTGGTTTTGGCTGGGATGGAGTCCATTTTCTTCACAGCAGCTGGTATGGGGCTGTGGTTTGGGTTTGTGCTGGACACAGCGTTGATAACCCTGGGGTGTTTCCGTTCCTGCTGAGCAGGGCTTGCACAGAGCCAAGGGCTGTTCTGCTTCTCACCCCACCCCACCAGCGAGGAGCTGGGGGGGGCACAAGGAGTGGGGAAGGGACACAGCCGGGACAGCTGAGCCCAGCTGACCCAAGGGATACTCCATTTTCATAGTTTAACCACAGCCAGTAACTAAGCACTACTCACTTCCCCCCCACCGAGTGGGATGGGGGAGAGAATGAGGGAAAAAAAAAAACCCCTGTAAAACTCTTGGGTTGAGATAAGAACAGCTTAATAGGACAGAAAGGAAGAAAATACTACTACTGCTAATAACAATAACAAATGACAATACTAATAACAGGATTGGCACATACAAAACAAGTGATGCACAATGCAATTGCTCACCAGCTGCTGACCGATGCCCAGTTAGTTCCCAAGCAGTGATCCGCCCTCCCAGGCCAACTCCCCCCAGTTTATATACTGGGCATGACGTCACACGGTATGGAATACCCCGTTGGCCAGTTGGGGTCAGCTGTCCTGGCTGTGTCCCCTCCCAACTCCTTGTGCCCCTCCAGCCTTCTTGCTGGCTGGGCATCAGAAGCTGAGGAATCCTTGACTTGGTCTAAACCCTACTGAGCAACACCTGAAACCATCAGTGTGTTATCAGCATTCTTCTCTACTGAACCCAAACCACAGCACTGTACCAGCTACTGGGAAGAAAATTAACTCTAGCCCAGCTGAAACCAGGACACCCATACCATATGACACTGTACTCAGCAAGAAGAGCTGCGGGGAAGAAGGAGGGTGTCAGGGGACATCTGGAGTTGCATCGTTTATTTTCCCAAGTCACCGTTGGGCGTGCTGGAGCCCTGCTGTCCTGGAGACGGCTGAACGCCTGCCTGCCCGTGGGGAGTGGGGAAGGAATTCCTTGGTTTGCTTTGCTTGTGTGGACAGCTTTTGCTTTCCCTATTCAACTGGCTTTATCTCAGCCCACGAGTTTTTGCAGTTTTCCGATTCTCTCTCCCCCATCCTGCTGGTGGGGAGTGAGCGAGCGGCTGCATGGGGCTGAGCTGCCAGCTGGGGTTAAACCACAATAACCATCTGGAGAACTATGTAGAATTGTGCTGCAAATGTGACTGAAAGCTTCCTTCCCATATTCCTTTTTCACATTTCCACAAAGTGTTGTTTCCGGTAGAAGCTGTTGCATCGTTCAAGTTTCCCCAAGTTGAGTCACATTTGGTATCTGCAAATTTCTTTGTTTTGAAGTAATATCAGAATTTGTCAGTATCTTTTTTGGGTAATTTGACCTCAAGAACAAATAATAGGATTCCCTCTTGAAGTAAATTGAGTTTTTAAAATACTATAATTGACAGTTTTGGTTTGATTTGGTCTTGTTTGGTTTGCTTTCTTCCTACCACATTTGTCCTGGTTTTAGTGTAGCTGGTTTGGGCTTAGTTTAAATCTCGATTTCCTTCCGATTTCCTCAAAGAAAGGGAAAGCCATCTAGATGGATGAAGTTATGAGATATGCTGAAGGAGATATTAATGAGTTGGGATTTTTTAGAATTGTCTTTGGAATAGATTTAGCAAGGGAATAAAATTTATGCAAAGTATACAGGCATGTATTTGAATTTCATATTATTCAGTGGGATGTAAATATACTGGAACAAATCACCAAGTCAGCCACCACTTTGAGGTGGACATCTTCTTTACAGTGAGTTCCTAAATAACACCTGAAAAGTTTTTAAATTAAAAAAAAAAAAGGGCCAGATTTTATTGGAGTATGAGCTAGAACAATTATTTTTTAAACATAAAGAACTCAAAGTGACCCAGCCAGCTAAAATAAAAGGATTTCATATGTAGCTTTTTCCTCCTCCATGGTTTCTCTGCAGATTAGCTCTTGTTTCTGGGCTCGGTTTCTTGGCTAACTGCAGTTGCCAGTCCCTAGGAAGTTCTTTCCAACACCCCTGACTCCTGGCTGTCTGATCCTTCCTCCTCTCCAGCAGCCTTCTGCAAAAGCTGCAGTCTTTTCACACTGCCTTTTTCTCCTGTTTGCTACGCTGCCGTGTGGAGGCTGCTCCCCTAAGTCTGCTCAGTTGTTCACTAGGAAAGAAGCAATCTTCTTTTGTCTTTCCTTTTTTAAAAAGGGACATATCAACTGAAACCCACAGTGATTCTTTTCATTACCTACACTTTTAAAGTGCTCTGATGGATGGGTGTCATTATTCTGTACTGCTCGTTTTTGTTATTTTAAAATGAAGCTACTGGTGTCAGGAACTCTGCCTCTATAGTCCTCTCTTTCTTCTACCTGGCCTGTGGCTGTAGAGCCTTCTATTCTTCTCAATTTATTGTCCTATTACATAGTATCATTAAATACTTTGACTATTCCTACAACAATTATGAAGGTATTGCTGATCTTGAGTCATGATATATGTTTACTATTACTACTAATTAGCATATGGAAGATGTTTTTTAAAAGGATATTCCCTTAATCTCTCATACCTGTGAGAGATGTGTGTGTGCATTTGTGTACAGAGGCTACTTTTAAGAGATTCCATTAAGCAAAGCTGTAAAAGGGCTATAGTTACTGATGCAGTTCAACATATATAGAACGTTACAATCTATTTATGCATTTGGAGGCATATAATTGTGATTGGAGGCTTATACTTATGAATATTTAATGTATTGTGATTTTTTGACTGTTTTTGACTAAGTAGATAAAATTTTGAAACATTTCTTCTAATATGAATACACTTTATATGTTTTGGTTATTGGGCTCTAGGTTCAATGCACATAAGCTCTAGTTGCTTTTGTGTGATTACGGTCAGTGTGCTGGAAGGTTTACAAGGGATTTGCATTCTCAGAACACTGGCCTAGTATATTTATAAGCCATTGTGAGTCAAAATGAAAACAAGAACTGAACTCTTTGAAATACATCCAAACTCCCAGGGTCCAGCTCCCTCTGCCTTAAGAGTGACAGAAGATCTCTTGTGTTAATGGCTTGTTTAGAATTAGAAGAATTATTCTGGAAAGTAAACTAAATAACCAATCAGCAATAGTTCTCTGTCCTGCATTGAACTTTCTGCCCATTTTGCAGGCAAGACCACCAATGTCCAGGATGGTTTCCAAATGAACCATGGGTTAAAAGTAATTTGCAAACTATTTAAATTTCTTTATTTGGAGATCCTGACCTGAACTACTGTACATAAATTAAATGTATAATCATGAATGTACAGACCAATAATTTGTCCACATAGTAATGGACAAAACATGAAAATTCTAAATAGAAATGGCATGGTAAAGACCTGAATGTGTTGCATTCTTTAATTACTCAATGGTTCTTTAACACCTTACATTTCTAGAAATAATAAATTAAATTGCTTTCATTCAAATTTACTCAGAAGAAATGCTGGTCTTTCCAACTGTATGTGGAGTTAGCTTTTTTTAACACATAAACTTCAATCAGGCCGCCGTTCTTTTGAAACAATGTAAAAGGATTTTCTTAAAATGAAAGACTGTCTGATATAAAAAGAAAAGAGGCTTTGCTTTCAAATGGCACTATCCTATATTTTCATGACCTTGATTCATTACTATGTGGACAAAGTTAAAGTCAAGATAGTGCTGAAAGGTGTACTATCTGTTAACTTCAGAGTGATTAATGACGAGACAAGATATGAGGTATCTCAGCGTTGAGAACCCATTAACTTGGGAGAAAGCTGAAAAGCCAGAGGGAAGAAATAAGTCATAGTAACAAAAGGAGACAAAGAAGCAATGCAGTTCTCTTGACTATAGATTGATATGCTCCTATAGCCATGCTTAGTGTCAAAAGGAATTTCAAATTACTGGTCGTGTACACTCTGGCTTTACATTCGAACAAACTACCACAAGTTGACCAGTGAGCACTAAGAGCTTAAGCAAGAGAAAAACAACAGATGCCAGCAGCAACCTAAGAAAGTATTCTCTAGAGTGAGTTCATAAAAACAACAAGAAAAGTTCAAATATAGGAAAACTAACTGCAATAATTTTTTTCCCCCATTAACATAGTTAATCATTAAGGCTTTCTGTATTTCAAATAAAAATGGTTTCAGGAACAGTTCTGATTTTGTTTTCTTTTTATAAAGCAATAGCAACAAAACCCACTACTGATAGAAGCAAAGCATTCTTTAGTTGTCAAGTGTTGATAAAATGGTGCCTGCTAAGTGATCTTCTAGAAAATTAATTGAGTAGAGAGTACCTGCTGGTTTTAAAGGCCAATAATAACAGTAATAAACTGTGAAACTGTAGGTTTTTGTACTGAACACTTATTAAGCTCTGTATTCCTGTAGTGAAATAGATTTCTTTTGGACAAATCAAATGATGAGTGTATGCCTACATTCTACACCAACATACAGTAAATAGAACACCTCAAGGTACAGTGATTGGGTCTTTCATGGGCAGCTCAAAGGAGTGACAAATCTAAGCACAGAAGGCTCAATTTGTGGGTATGGAGAGGAAGAAGAGACTGCAGCCTAGAGCTCATGAAAGCTTCTATGTTGGCGGCAGGACTTCGGCAACTAAGTCCTCTCTCTATCCAAAACTGTGATAAAATAACCTCTAAACAGCTACCACCTAATCATCAAGGCGCCCACACTCTATACGCATCAAGATTTCGATATTCTGTATTTGTCTAACATGCAGATGCCATATTTAGGCTTGAGCTACCCCAGTTTGATGTGCTCACTGCCTGTCTTCTGTGTTGTAACTGAGATAACAGAGCTAAATGACATTTATTCACTTCTAATTGAAGTAACATACACCAAGGACATCAGCTTATCTATTTTTTGACACTCTTATGGTACTATACCCATGTTCAGTGAAGATACAAGAACTAGGAGGCTCTCTAAATTCCCCCAAAAGTTCAACAAACTATACACAATTGGAGAAATTCTTGCATATTGGTCAGAAAGAATTCATTCCACACCATGAGACGCAACACTTAAGGGCAATTACAGTTAATTTTAATAAAACTGAGCTATACCCACTTACTGTGCAGAAGATCACATTACTTTCACAAAAAACTTAGTGCAGAATGCTTGTATGTTTGGTTCACAAAATTTTGTCTTGTGTTTAAAATACAAACATTCAGAAAATATCTTTATACAGAAATACAATTACAGTGATCTAATACTACCGGTGGACATAAGAGATCACTGTACTGAGGAACTTTTTTCTTTTAAAAAGTCTTAATGATTCCTAAATGGATATAATTAAATCAAGTTTAATTTGTTGTAAATAATGCAATCCCAAAGTACAAAAATGCATTTAAAACTGAAGTACAGAAATAGATGTGGTTCAGCTACTTTTTTTTGCATAAAACTAGAGATAAGCTTAAGCCATTTCTTCCTCTTGCCCAATAAAGCCATGGTTTTCTTGCAGCTGCAATTCAGTCCGTCCAAAACCTATTTCTTGCAGTTCTAAATGTGTATTCATTTACAGAATGCTGTTTGACTTGGGGTTTTCAATTTTTTGTAAATGATCACTGAAATAGATCCATAAAATCACATTGGTCATACTGAAAAATGAGTTTGATACAAACTAAAGTCTATAATGACAAATTATTAAAATGTGTTGGGGACAGCTTTTTGCTATGGAATATGGATTTCAAAACACTTCAGAAAAGTAGGATGCAATCCACTGAAACATGTGCAGACTCTACAATTATATAAGAATGCTCATCCATGCAATAACTGGCTAAATAACAGTATTTAGAAAAGAGTTTCATGCTTTTAGAGCACCACAATCAAAATGTGAATCAGTAATTTCTTTCTGTTGCAAAAATTACTCGTATAAATGGAAATATTTTCTGTATAAATACAAAAGGGTTTTCTTTAACTTGTGAAATGTTTTCCTACTTTTTCTTCAGGCATCGTTTCTAATTTGGGGTCATGGAATCATAGAATGGTTTGGGTTGGAAGGGACCTTCAAAGGTCATCTAGTCCAACCCCCCACTGCCATGAGCAGGGACATCTTCAACTCGATCAGGTTGCTCAGAGCCCCGTCCAACCTGACCTGGAATATTTCCAGGGACGGGGCTTCCGCAACTTCTCTGGGCAACCTCGGCCAGTGTTTCACCACCCCCGTTGTAAAAAATCTCTTCTCTGTATCTAGTCTGAATCTCCCCTCTTTCAGTTTTAAACCATTACCCCTTTTTCTATTGCAACAGGTCCTGCTAAAAAGTCCTTCCCCATCTTTCCTGTACGCCCCTTTAGGTACTGGCAGGCTGCTCTGAGGTCTCCCTGGAGCCTTCTCTTCTCCAGGCTGAACAACCCCAACTCTCTCAGCCTGTCTTCATAGGAGAGGTGCTCCAGCCCTCTGGTCATCTTTGTGGCCTCCTCTGGGCCCGGTCCAACAGGTCCCAGGTGCCTGCTGGATTTTGGGTAGAAATTAAGGCAACAGCAATACTTTGTAAAGTCCTAAAGGCTCAGAAACTGCCCTTATCCCTATGTAGCACTGTTGCAGTTTTGAGCAATGGATGCACATGACAGGTTTGAAATAACCCAAATTTGTAAAGGTTTCTGCAATTTGTACTATCCAACATGAGAAAATTATACTAATTGAACATATTCAGCAAACAATATGCACTTTACTACCCACTTTTTTCACTCAGCTATGTCAATTGATAATTAACAGTCACAGATAGGAAAATTGGAATGGCATTATGCAATTTTTTCTTGCTATGATCATATAATTTGAATATATTTTCTAAAGCAGTACTGCACTATTCCTTTTATTCTTGACTATATTAACTCCTGCACTGCAGAAAAATAGAAAAGTGATATGCAGATGTCATAGTTGGAATTTAGAAATGCTTGGCCAGCGAATCTCAGCTGGAAGAGTTTGAAACTGCCTGGGAGGGTAAATTGGAGAAAGAAAAAGAACAGTACATGATTACTGACAAATGAGTTCTCTACCTAACAAACTGGTAGGTCAGGTGTTGGTGTTACAAAGAGCCACCTGGTTATTTTGCTGCTGTTGAGGCCATACACTCACTGTGATGAAAGAACATAGGAGGTCAGAAAACTATATCTCTACAATGTCATGAAGTTGATGGCATGAAATGACAAACCCTTGGTTTTGTATTTCAAGAAAGGACTGAGATAAGCATAGTTTTAGGGAAGGAAATTAAAATAGTATCCTACTGAGTTTCAGGTGGTCATCATAAATATAGTACTTCAACAAGTTGAGAAGCAAAAATTCTAGATTCATACATAGTCTAGGCATAGCAGTTTGCTAGTTATATCACTGTGAGGCAATTTAGATTTTGCAGATGTCAGAATTACCTATGTATCATGCAGTTTGCTTGCCAGATGATCAACCTATGGGGTGGTATATGTCACGTGATGCCTGACAATTGCAATTTAAATACTAATTGTAACACATTAAAGGGTTCAGATTCAATTACTCAGAGGGGCAGAGAATAAGAAATTAATGGAAGTAATTCTTAATGCTGTTTAGCTTTTTAAAAGATCAAATGGAAAATGTCAAATAATCAAGCTATTTGCAAGCACCGGACGACAATAAAGATAGCATATAATAAACATAAAAGACAACATGGAGTTGTAAGCTACAAATCTTGTCAAACCAGTCTAGGTTTATGAAGGCCAAGAAGTCCTGTAATGCCATTTATATTAAGTTTAATAGTACATTTGACATTGCTTTCCATAAATAGTTGAAGAAAACATAATCTGGTTCTATCTCAATTAGGTTATTGGCTCAGTTTAAAAAAACAGTGGAAAAAGTAAGTGAATCGTTACAGGAAGTCCTGCTTAAAGAACAAGAAGTATCAAAAGTTTAATGAACTTGATTTACAAAGACAATTTGAATGAGCTTGAGTTCAGCTTAAGAAAAAAAAAGGGCTCAGGGATAATGTGATGACAATTTTCAAGTACAAGAAAGATTTCAGGATTTTCCTTCTAAGAAAATCCTATAAGAATTTGAATGACCAAAACGGAGTAACCCTTTCCATGGCCAAGGCCAGCACAGAGTGCTGCATGCTGCTTGGTGGACAGTTCAGTGCTTCACAGTTCGAGGTTACCAGAATCTATAGGGATATAAGATTGTCTATACAATTTGCCCTTTCTTTATTTTATTAGCCCTGATAGATACCATTTTAAAGTATCATTTAGCAGGAGACTTTAAAGAGTCTGAGTGCCTTTCTTCCTGGAGTCATAAACAACCAACACCCCCTGATAAAAAATACCTTTGTGATAGGAAGTGCTAGAAAAAAAGACAAGAGGGACACTGACTAGGACTTATATGGTAGTTATCTTGTGGTAGCCTAAAAATGAAAATATTTTTTCTTATAAGGAATGTTACAGGTATAGCTGATCCTGCACTGGAGAAGAGGGATGGAGTAGATGATACTGGGATGGATTTAATGTTATATTTCTTTGATCTTTGTCAGTCAGGATGCAAATGAGGCAGCATGCACTATCTCAGAGGAGGTTCTTTGCTTTGTCAAAGGCAAATGTGAGAAGAGTTGGGTTTTTTAAAAAAATAATTTCATCAGAACACTGTTAAAATATAAATGGCATAAAGCCTGAGTAAAAGGTAAAAACAAGTAAAAACTTAAGTAAAATGTAAAAAAGAAAGCTGCTTACCATAAATGAAAGTTTTAAAATGCTAACAAAGAAAAGTATCGATGTCAACAAGGTGCAAAATGCTATCACATCAAACACCTCTAGAGTGGCTTTAAATTACATATGCCCCTAGGATGGTGCTATTGCACAACATTTCAATGGAGATGATCAAATTCTGTCAACTGATGGAAGAGAAATCGTGAATCACTGGGGCAAAGTGAACAATTCAACACCATTAAATCATTCATCTATCATTTCTGACAAAATGCTAAATGAAACTTAAGCTACCCATCAAGAAGCAGATGGTAGCTGTACCACCTTTGTGATATGCTTACAACTACTGAACAGCTGCAATAGAGGCATTCAACAGAAACTTACGGTATTCCCACCAATGTACAGAAATGCAGGAAACACTAGTCAGAAAGACTGTGCTTTTGACAAACTTCATGTAAAGAAGATTTTTTCACATGAAAAAGTAACGTTCATCTCTACAAAGAGAAACATGACCTCTCAGGCATAACAACGACCATATTGAATCTCTCAGTGAAAAAATATTATAAGGGGAATTATGCTTGACAGTGCTGATTTTAACAAACTTCTAGCAAGTCCGTTCAGTTTCTGATTGTAATGGTTTTGGCTGGGATAGAATTAATTTTCTTCACAGCAGCTGGTATGGGGCTGTGGTTTGGGTTTGTGCTGGACACAGTGTTGATAACCCCGGGGTGTTTCCATTCCTGCTGAGCAGAGCTTGCACAGAGCCAAGGGCTGTTCTGCTTCTCACCCCACCCCACCAGCGAGGAGCTGGGGGGGCACAAGGAGTTGGGAAGGGACCCAGCTGAGCCCAGCTGACCCAAGGGATATTCCCTATGACCACAGGACGTCATGCTCGGCGTACAGAGCTGGGGGAAGGAGAAGGCGGGGGGAACGTTGGGAGCGATGGCGTTTGTCTTCTTCCCAAGTCACCGTTGGGCGTGCTGGAGCCCTGCTGTCCTGGAGACAGCTGAACGCCTGCCTGCCCGTGGGGAGTGATGAATGAACTCCTTGGTTTGCTTTGCTTCCGTGCGCGGCTTTTGCTTTCCCTATTCAACTGGCTTCATCTCAGCCCACGAGTTTTCTCACTTTTACTTTTCTGATTCTCTCCCCATCCCACTGGGGGGGAGTAAGTGAGCGGCTGGGTGGGGCTTAGGTTTTGGCTGGCGTTACACCACAACACTGATCAAGTCGATATGATTTGTACAACAAGGGAAATTTAACAAAAATCTTATGTAGTCAATCTAAAACCTTCAGTACTATCAGCTATCAGGTTCTCTGTAGGCTTCAAGAAAAATTTCATTATTCAGACATGTTTTCAAACATAATTCTTTTATTTCATACTGGGTGAGGGCACAGGCCCTTGTTTAAAGTGACTGCTTAGGTCTTTTAGTGACAAAAAGCTTACAACACATTAGGTTGTTCTATAGTAAAACCTGTAGGTTGTACTTGGTGTAAAGGAATCTGTATTTGTCAGCATATACATGAGAGAGATTTTGTGCTAAACCAAAATTTATATAATTGCTGTACTGTAGGCTGTTCTTTGCCAATGATTATGCACATATTAGGATATATGCCATATATCATCAACTCTTTTGATCACAAGAACAAGCGATTAAGCCTGCACATCATCATAAAGGAAATTAAGGTCCTCATCCAGCTTCACAACACTGAAAAGCTAGAAGATGCTGAAAAGTCAGTTAGATCTGTGTGTTTCCACTGAATAACTGAAAAATCCGTGGGAGAATCTAACTAGGTTGACAATATAACTGATAAAATATACATGGATGATGATACAGGTGAATTCAAGTTCTGGTTTAGGACATTAAAAACTCATCTCTATATTAAAGATAAAAAAAAATATTTTCAATGAAAGTGTGTTCTATTCATTTTTCAAAACCAGTTTTATGTAACATGCAGACATTAAGAAACTTGCAGTCATCAGAATAAACATCTCGGTGCTTTCCACATGAGTCTGTATGAATGATTTTGCTGATAAAAAGTGACAGAATATAGTTTTGAATATTGAGATCAGCAGCACAGCTGTATGCTTTCTTAAGCACAAATACGCTGGTCCAGGCATCTGTATGTCAGATAATAGATTGCTCAAACCTATTTTCACTGGCCAGATAATATATACAGAAATGGATGAAAAGAAGGCTGATGAAACATTACATGGACATGCTCAAGATAAATCTTTAGTAGAGCGGCAGCGGTACCACCACAATATGGAAAACTAAAGGGTAAGAGTAAAATGCTGAGTCAGGGAGCCTACACTGATGTTGCCAAGGCCTTCAAGCAAAAACTAATTAAAACCACATGGACAAAAGACACCTTTCAAAGTGCCTGCAAAGAAGAGTACAAAATATTTTTATGGCATTCATCGTACTAATTGGCTACAAAATATTACCATAAATTACTATGGCTATAAATCGCAATGGCTACAAAAATAGGAGTAATTTCTCATGAAGAAGCCACAAAACTGAATCTTCCTATATTGAATTAGTAATAGCTCTGTAAAAACATTCCTGGAAACTATTTTCTTTGGCAAATAGTAAACAATAGGTAGTTTGGTGTGAAGGCGTTTAAAGAGATAACTAACCTCATTACAGCTTATGAATACGATACAGAGTCTCTCCTGCCAGGAGATGCTAACTTATTTATTTTACTACTGTGTACAGATCAGCAGTGACACCATTGCCTTTTACTTCTTATGGTTACCATAGCAACTAGATTATCATGTTAACCTTCTGTTATTATTAATTTATTTCTTTTATATTTTAACTAAGGATCTTTATTTTGTGCTTCTTTAATAAAGATTAATAAACTCTTAAATAATCCTTAGTTTATTCTACATCATCAACAAGTTCTTAGATAATCTTTTGGTTTTTTCTGCTGTAATAGTCAGCAGAGTCTATTACAGTTTTCTTTGGTTGTACAATTTAGTCGTCTTTTCCAGTATTTCTTTCTCTCCAATCATTTTAACTGCCCTTTCAGACTTCCTTTTTCCAATTAGTATTCATTGAGGACTCATATGAGTATGTTATTGAGTGAGCTGAATTGATAATATTACATGGTATTAACAGGAGCACATCATACTGAAAACATAATGTTACTTGGTGGCACAAATTTGCATTGGAGATCCTAAACTAAATAAGAAATCAAGCCAGAATGAGTAGTTCTTTTCAGTTTTTTTAGTTTCCACAAATGCAGGCAACTAACAGCCTTCTGTTGATAAATACAGGTTAGAGTTGCTTCACGGGAATACATGAACTAGAAGGGCTTCTTGGACTGCCAAGTCCCATGCCCTCTCAAAAGCACTATGTTGCGTGTTCACTTTGATAACAATGAACAAGCTACATTTGGGGAGAGATGGGATCAATTGGAATAGGCACGGCAAAGGTATTATTGCCAGTAGGACGGCTGACTTGGTAAGGAGGTGTCATGGTTTAAGCCCAGCCAACAACAAAGCACCACGAGGCAGCTCACTCACTCCTCCCCCCATCCCCCCACGGTGGGATGGGGAAGAGAAAATACAAAGAAAAGCTCGTGCACCGAGCCAAGGACAGGGAGGGATCACTCACCACTTACGGTCACAGGCAAAAACCAGACCCATCTTGGGGAAAAAACCAAAATTAATTTAAATCAAAGCAGGCTAATGGGAAGTAAAAACAAATCTTAAAACACATTCCCCCACCCCTCCCTCCTTCCCAGGCTCAACTTCACTCCTAATTTTCTCTCTCTCCTCCCCCAGTGGCGCAGGGGGATGGGGAATGGGGGTTGGGGTCAGTTCATCACACATTGTCTCTGCCGCTCGTTCCTCCTCAGGGGGAGGACTCCTCACTCTTCCCCTGCTCCACCGTGGGGTCCTTCCCATGGGAGACAGTCCTCCATGAACTTCTCTGGCATGAGTCCTTTCCACAGGCTGATCTTCAGGCCCAGGCTGCTCCACACAAAACCAATGAAACATGGCTTAAGCAGGATCACCTCTAGCATTTGCATGAAAGTAAGGAAGTGCCTACTAAGGACTACTACGGAAAAAACCAACAGACCCTTTTTGGGAAATCAGCACGCTGGGGTGTTTCTCTGAAGAACCTGTCCACAAATGCACACATTATGGGGGATAACATGAGGAACTGGAGATCTGTGTGCTGTTGTAGGGCTATGATCTTGTTGGTGGGATGGCTTGTATAACGAGTGCTTCAGTGGAGGAATACAGACTCTTTAGGAAGGACAGGGAAGACAAGGATGAGGACTTGCTCTGTATGTGAGAAAACAGCTGGAATGCATGGAGCTCTATCTGGGTATGGATGATGAGCTGAGCGAGAGCTTATGGGTGGGGATGAAAGAGCAGAGTGGTATGGGTGACAATAGTGTGTGTCTGCTATAGGCTGCCTGACCAGTAAGAACAAATGGATGGCACCTTCTCCAGATGGCTAGAAGCAGTCTCACATTCACAGGACCTTGTCCTCATGGGAAACGTCAACCAGCCTGATATCTGCTGGAGGAACAACATAGTAGGGCATAAGCAACCCAAGAGATTGTTGGGGAGCATTAATGACAACTTCCTGATCCAAGTCGTAGAGGGGCTAATGAGAAGAGGTGTTCTGGTGGACCTCATACTCACAAACAAGGATGGGGTCATTGGGGATTTGAAGGTTGAAGGCAGGCCTGGTGGCAGTGATCATGAAATGGTGTAGTTTAGGGTCCTGAGAGGATAGAGGAGGGAAAAAAGCAAGATCAAAACACTGGCCTTGAGGAGAGCACACTCTGGCCTCTTCAAGGATCTGCTCAGAAGAGACCCATGAGATAAGGCCCTGGAGAGGCCCAGAAAAGCTGGCTAATATTCAGGTGTCACCTTTTCCACTTTCAAGAGTGGTCCATCCCAATCAGCAGGAAGTCAGGCAGAAATGCCAAGAGGCCTGCACAGATGAACAAGGAGCTCCTGGCAAAACTCAAACATAAAAAGGAAGGATACAGAGGGTGGAAGCAAGGACAGGTAACCTGGGAGGAGTACAGAGACACTGTCTGAGCACAGAGAGACACAGTGAGGAAAGCCAAGGCCCAAATGTAATTGAATCTGGCCAGGGTTGTCAAAGGCAAGAAGAATGGCTTCTATAAGTACCTAGGTGACAAAAAGAAGAGTAGGGAAAATGTGGGCCCACTGCTGAATGGGGCAGGGGACATGGTGACACTGGACACGGAAAAGTTCGAGGTACTGAATGTTCCCTTAACCTCAGTGTCACTAACAAGAACATCTTTCAGCAGCTGCAGGCCCTGCAGGCCAGGGCAGAAGTAAGGCACAAGGTGGAAAAGGATCAAGTCAGGGAATACTCAAGCAAACTGAACAAACAAAAGCCCATGGGTCCCGATTAGATGCAACTATAAGTGTTGGGAGCTGGCTGATGCCATTTCAAGGCCACTCTCAATAATCTTTGAAGGATCATGACAATTGTGAGATGTGCCTGAAGACTGGAGGAAAGAAAATGTCACTCCTGTCTTTGAAGGGTAAGAAGGAAGACCTGGGGAACTACAGGCTGGTCAGCCTCACCTTGATCCCTATGAAGGTGATGGAGCAGCTAATCCTGGAAACCATTTCCAGGCACATGAAGGACAAGAAGCTGATCAGGAGTAGTCAGTATGGATTCACAAAAGGGAAGTCATGCTTGACCAACCTGATAACCTTCTATAATGAAATGACTGGATAGGTAGATGAGGGGAGAGAATTGTCTATTGTCTACCTTGACATTAGTAAGGCTTTTGGAACTGTTTCTGACAATATCCTCATGAAAAAGCTGATGAAGTATGGGCTGGATAAGCAGACAGTGAGATGAACTGAAATCTGGATGTATGGCCAGGCCCAGAGGCAGATGATCTGTGGCATGAAGCCTGCTTGGAGGCCTGTAACCACCAGTGTACCCCAGGGGTCAACAGTGGGTCCAGTCCTGTTTAACATCTTCATTAATGGTCTGACTGATGGGGCAGAGTGTACCCTCAGCAAGTTTGCAGAAGAAACAAAAATGAGAGGAGTGGCTGATACACCGGGGGTTGTGCTGCCACCCGGAAGGACCTCGACAGGCTTGAGAAATGGTCTGACATGAACCTCATGAAGTTCAACAAGGGGAAGTGCCAAATCCTGACCTGGGGAGGAATAACACCATGTACCTGTACATGCTGGAGACTGACCAACTGGAAAGCAGCTTTGCAGAGAAGAACCTGGGTGTCCTGGTGGACACCAAGTTGAACATGCACCAGCAATGTTCCTTTTGCTGCAAAGGCTAATGTTATCCTGGGCTACGTTCAGAGGAGTGCTGCCAGCAGGCTGAAGGAAACAATCCTTCCCCTCTGCTCAGCACTGGTACTGAGGCCACACCTGGAGTACTGTGTCCAGTTCTGGGCTCCCAGAGTATAACAGAGTATAGTCATAGTGGAGAGAGTACAGCAAAGGGCCCCTAAAATGTTTAACATCTCTCCTACGAGGAAAGACTGAGAAAGCTGAGCTTAGAGAAGAGAAGGCTCGGGGGGCTCTCATCAATGTATATAAATAACCGAAGGGAGGGTGCAAAGAAGACAGAGATGTCCACTGTGCCCAGTGACAGGACCAGAGGCAATGGGCACAAACTGAAACACAGGAGGTTCTGTCTGAACATCAGGAAAAACTTTTTCACTGTGAGGGTAACAGCCCTGGCACAGGTTGCCCAAAGTCTCCATCCTTGGAGATATACAAAAACCATCTGGACACGGTCCTGGGAAACTGGCTCTAGGTGTCCCCGCTTGGGCAGGGGTTTTGGACCTGATGACCTCCAGAGGTCACTTTCAACCTAAACCATTCTGTGATTAATTTTACAGTTAGGTTGTTTGTTTCACAAGCTAGGCTTTTAGTTCTACAGGACATTCACAGTAGCACAATTACAGACGTCTTTCAAACTCCACTTAGAAAATGAAATATTGTATTTCTTCTCACACTGTATTTTGCTAGACTACAAAAAGAAGTTCATATAGTCTTGTCTTCACTCCTTTGTGCTTTACTTGCCCAACTTCATTTTTATTGCACAAGGATAAGCAGAACTTTACAGAATATATGTCAACTGAGTCTCTTACTTCATTACTCTACTTTGTAAAGGAGTGAATACCTCCATTTGTCAGTTGAAAATACCTTGAGTAAAATGTCACAAGATCACAATTGCCTTTTTCATGATGGTACTGTACTGGTAGTTCTCTGGGTTTCTTTTAGATCAGTCAAAATAAAAAACCCCAAAATAATGGTTTTCCTCTCTATCTATTGATGTGCTTATGGTTTTAACAGATTTTGTTTTTAAAAGAAACCTCTTTAAAAGTATAACATTTAATGTTTTTATGACTCCAGTCTTCCAGGTCACCCAAATCTTCCTGTAAAACTTTTCTAATTCTCCTTTTTATTGACAGAGCATCCTAACTGATATATTTAGTAAATTTCACTACTACAGCTTTACCTTCTGTACTCAGGTCATTAACGGGTTGTTGTTAAGTCACTGCTGATCATCTCTCACACGTATTTGCACACCTCACTGCCCTAAGAACCACTCTTTGTAGATTTACATTTGCAAATGTAATCACCTTTCTACATGGTTGTCTGATACAGATTTGCAAACCACAGTGCTTTTGAACGTTTATAGATGAATTTGTTATTTGATTGCTATAGCTTTTTCAGCAGATGTTTGTAATGTTAAGCAAGGTGGAGATTATGCATTTTCCTAGGAGACGCTGCAGTAAAATCACTGTGGATATAAAATAGTTAATCATAGTACCAGTCATTTTTATGAACAGGTAAGCGGTCAGGTGCTATGATTTCTACTGTTGTGCATAATTTTTTTGCTGTTGTAGGTGCTATCAAAAGCCTTCCCTTTTCATGATATCTGATTTCAGTTAATTAGTCACTTTCTGTTGATATGTGCTACATATTATATTAGGATATATCAATGCAATACGTACTATGTAAGTCATTTACACATACAGAATTCCACTGTGGTTACACTTATCCAGTAAATAAGCAGGGATTTATGTATGGCACCTGAGCTGTATTCTTGTCCCCTATAGTGTCCTGATGCGTGACTTTGGAGATTCAGCTGCAGTTTCCTAGAATTCAGTTGACATGCTATTTCAGTCATAAAGTCTTTGGAGAAGAGATATTTTTGCTTGCACAATCCTTAGCAAAACAATGACTGGAATTACAGCTAGAATTAATGTCAGGTACTGAACTGGAAAAAAAAAAAACGGAAAGAAAAGGGAGAAAAAAAGAAATCATATTCTATTTTTTTCAATTTCATGGCATTCTGTCTCATTCTCTTTTTTCCTCTGTATGGATTTCATAAGCCATTATTATCGCGCCACTGTGAAATAGTAACATCTGCCTTTCATTTTTGCTCATAAACCATGGATTGGATTTCAAATTATTTTTCTTTTAAAAATTTGTTGCTTGCTTAATGTTGAGAATTTTAAACAGTCTGCTGTTCAGAGTGGCAGTACCTTTATCGACGGTGTCACTTTTATTATTTCTACAGTATTTGTCCTCTTTCTAGAATTACTATTATTTTTAATATTTGCTTTGTCAGAGTTTGTGAAACTTCAGTATGCTGTCTATACTTAAGTTTTCATATCACATTGTGGTTTTTTTCCTCTCAGTACGTGTAATTTATAACACTGTAAGTGAAATGGCAGCACAGGCAGAACTAAAAAGAAATATTACATCTCTATGTTTTCATCAATATTAACCCACTATATTGCAATGTATGTTTTGTCTTCACCAATCCAACTGTGATTGCTAAATATGAATAATGACAGTCAAACCGTGAGCAATCTCTGTTTGTTGTATTATCTACCTATCTGTCTATTCATCCATCACCCCAATATCCAATCACTTCCATAAAAATGAATAGTGATATATTTTGTGGACCTAATGGAGCCTTTGGCATGTCTCCCATTTCAGGCCCAGCATTGTGCTGGGGTAGAGATCTTTCGTTCTTGGTAGTTGCTGTGGTTTATGGTTAACAAAGAACGTCATATTTGAGCTACCTCTCATTCATCAGCCTTGTTGGCTACCCTACACTCCCATGCATAACTGGAATTCCTCACACAGTCTCTTGGCTTTTTGCGAAGCATGGCTCTTTTTATTTCAACCACTTCCATTCCTCTTGTTTTTATTTTATCTCTCTTTTTTTTCAGTTATTTTTTTCTTTAAATACGAATTACTAAATTTAAAATGTCTTTCTCTGATTCCTGATTTCTATTCAGTCTCTTAGCTGATCCGATCTTCTGAGCCTAACTTCCATGAAGCCTCACAATCATTCAACCCAGTTTTATAGAAACAACTCTCCTTTTCCTGTTTTTTCTTTTTCTGTCATTCCTCCAATATGTTATCTTTTGTGGTGTTACTCTCTCTTCCTAAGTTATACAGAAAGTTATTATTAAGTCTTGGCTGTAGATCCTTCTAGTTCTCCACTGATTATACCTATAATATGAAACAGCATTGTTCTGGATATCATAGCTGTACAGGGCTATTAAGAAAAGAAAATGCATGCTCTCTTCTGATCCTATGGAAGGAAGTGGAAATGCTCTTGCTGCTTTCTACCGCTTGTCATACTTCATATATATTTTATTAAATGAAGATTATTACAGCAGTGTGCTTTGCAGCTGTAAGAGAAGCAGCATGTACCTTTCCGTTAAGAAAATATCTTACAGAACTGACTACTTCATAAATGAATACTACTGATGATATTCCCTTTCATGATGCATCTAGCAGATGTTGAAAAAATGAACTAAAATTAACAATTAACTAGCACTTATGTCCAAATATTTTCTCATTCCCTATTTCCCTATTTGTTTATACTGTTTGACTCATCCCCTTTTTCTTTGCTAATGAAATAAACCCCACAGAATTTCTGCATCAGATTTTATGCATTTAACTGAGACATGCAAGTTAGTAGCTTGCTTCCTGTAGATATCTTTGCTGTCAGTGGAGAGACAGACAATTCTGGGGCAGACCAAATAAGATCAAAATATACGTCTCCCCTGACTTCATGTTATGATTGCGCTGTAATCTGAAAAGAACCACATTTAAAACTGTAACAAAAATTGCATTAGTTAGATATTAATAATAATCAGTTGTGAAAGTGATACCTATATACAGCGATACGCTTTTAAACAGCAGTATTGTGCAGTGTGAGCTATTGCAGAGCAGACAGGTACGTGACAGGGAATAGTCACAGGACTGTAGCAGGCTAGCAGGCTCCCTGAGAGTTCAACGCAGAGGCTTTGAAAGTACAGAAACGTATCGAAGATTGCAGTGCAATGCACAAAAATGGCCAATTACTCATATCAAATTGTGTTACAAGCTAATGAAGCTGCCCATAACTCGCAGGATGCCTGGAAGTGCCCTTACTACCTCAAAAAGAAGTGATTCTGCAGATGCCATGCTTCAGAATTGGGTGTGCAGAGCTGATCACTCTGGTATCCTACAATGCATTGCTACATATCTAAGTATTGTTCTATTGTCATTACATGAAATTTTATTTAGTATTTGGTCTGAGGCTTTTCTGACTGTGTTTGATTGGTCTGGTTACCCATATTTAATGACTGCCTACTTAAACTAGAGCTAATGTTTGAGTTAAGTAGACTCAAAATTATGCAGCTAATTCTAACTTCTTCAAAAGAAGGACAGGCATCTGGGGATTTTTTCATCTCTCATTGTCTTTTCTCAGTATAACAAAAATATTAATACACCTATACCCGGTGCCCTTCTGAGTATCGTTGTCTTCACAGTGCAACAGATAGAGACTTTGCAACTCCTTGGGTTATTAGAAGGGAACTATATTATATTCAGAGGCAGCCTTCTGTTTGCATTTTGTGTCTTCATTCCTGACAGAACAAGGAAACATATAGGGTGGTTTTTGCTTGATTGGTTTTGGGCTTTAATTTGAAATAATGTTTAAGTAGGTTCTATTACACTGTAGGAAATACACCCTTCTGCAAAAAACATGTAACTGTCTTCAGGTCCCCACCTAGCATATGAGCCCATTTTGATGAAATAATAGATTTAAGTGTAATGCCTAACTTCAGAAAGGAAAGAAAATAAAAGAGAAAACAAAGAATTATAGGTTAGTCAGTTTACTATCAGGCCCCAGAAAAAGTCTAGAATAAAGCACCTAGAAAATAGCAAAGAGATGAATGTATCTAGGGTAGTCTGGACCAAGGAAGATTAGACTGAACAGAGCTATAACCATCTTCAGGTACATCAAAGGCTGCTGTAAATAGGGAAGACGGTTCTGTTTGCTACACTCAAGCCATAGTACTAAATATAACTTTGCAAAAAAGATTTAAATCAGTTGTTAAGAAAACTTTTAGTGAGGCGGATAGAACAGAACGTCTCGGGAGATTATGAAGTCTCTCTCTTTGGAGATCTTTAAGAACATGTGAGAAAAATATTGGTATGAATGATTGTGGTGGTTTAACCTTGGCTGAGGGCAAATGCCCACCCCGCTGCTTGCTCACTGCCCCTTCTCAACAGGACAGGGCCAGAAAATAGGAAGAACAACAGGAACGAGAAAGCTTGTGGGCTGAGAAAAGGACAGGCAGGTTGCTTACCAACTACTGCTGTGGGCAAACCAGACTCAACTTGGAGAAAACTAATTTATTAATAATTAAAATAGATTTAGGTGGTGAGAAACAAAGACAAACATCAAACCTACACCTTTCCTCCTGCCTTTCCCAGGCCCAACTTCACTCTACTCCAGACTCCTATACGCCCTGTAGGGAAATACCTACTCACCATGGTCTTCCCCATGGGCTGCAGGGCAATCTCTTCTCCGGCACCTGGAGCACCTCCTTCCCTCCTCCTCCTCCTCCTCTCACCTCGGTGCTCGCAGGGCTCTTTCTCACACTTTTTCCTCACTCCTCACTGCCTGTGTCATGTTTTTGCCCTTTCTTAACTACATTTTGCCAGAGGCACCACCATCTTGGCTGAGGGGCTCAGCCGTGCCCGGCGGTGGGTGGGTTGGAGCCGGCTGGAACCTCACAGGGGTCATCTCTGCAGACCCCCCACTGCCAACAGTTTGCAAGGGCTACCAGCTATGATGATAAATAGAGCTAAACCCCCTGATGAAGGGGATGGGTTCTAGATTACTTTTTGGTATCTCACCCTCTTCTGTTTTCCTATGATAATTTTACACCTTTTTAAATGAGGATGGTATCAAGTAACAGCCCCTTCTTTTGCAAGTACAAAAGCTCTTTGTAAAGTTGATGCTTTCTTTTCTCCTAGTTATATGAGATTGTATTTGTCTATATTAAAAGCTCTAGATGCATCATCTGCAGCACCATAATTCACACTCTTCTAGTTGTAAAAGGTTTACAAAAGTTGATTTTGTGTTTTCTGTCATACACGGAAATAGATACTGATCAGATTACGAACAATGATAACACAAGTTAAGGATTTACACCTACAACTGAAATGTCAGCCAGTTTTGTTTGTACCTTTTACACACTGCTATATATTTTAGCACTTTACAGATGCTGTTACCTTCCAAAGTCTAAATTTAGTACATAAACATAATGTAAGGTTTCTTAAAAAAGATCTGTTTTCCAGAAGACCCTTTTGATAAATATTAATTGTATAATCATCAAGAGTATTGAGATATTAACCATATTCATCTACTTCTTGCTTTTAAGAACTCATGGTAATATTTTATATAGTAAGGCCTTTATCAACATATACTTCTTTTAAATCACATGAATAAAACTATTTACAATCAGCTGTTGAAAAATATCATTTAAATATGCAGTTAAGTCCAAAGCACATCATCAATGTAAAATGAAATAGCTCTTTCAGTATAGCTGATTTATTTTCAAAGTTGAAAAATAAAAAAATACCTGCACTATCAGGATATAAAAGAAAACATAAGAAAAATGACGTGAGATTTTTAGATGATTTAAAGTACAAAACAGTAAATGTGCATGACCTTATTAGGTATATTAAATTGATTTTATCCCTTTCATAAGTCATGAGCATATTCAGGCTGTTATTCTATCAAATACAGACAAGAGTCAGTGTGTCTTGCTTTTCAGTCCTGATGCCTGCCTACATTTCTCAAATGTTATATCCAACTTGGTTCATCCTCCAATGTAAATTTTCCTGGCGGTGTAAGACTGAGGTATCATGGCTCTTGGATACAACTTGCACCTCTGTTCTCGCGTGGATTTTGTGGACTGTAGACACACTCTGTACCTTAGAGCTTCTATTACTATACCCATTGTCACAATATTATGTTTGCATTGCTTAAATAAAAACTACTGTGGACCCTGGAGTCTACAATATTGGGTTCATTTTTCTCTCTATTCAGAACAATTATAAGAAGAACTTGAGGAAAATGCAGGCAGAAATTCTACTTCCATCCTAATGCAAACCACCTCCACGCTGATCTCTGAGCTGCTTTGAATAGAAATTTGTATTCTTAACCTGTCTTCTTAACTGTTATTTCTTACTATAATCGTTTTAAACAGAAAGTGAACTACAATTGCATTCAGATTAAAAAGAGATTTGTAAAAAGAAAATTGTTGCGAACAGCTATGTTAGGTATCTGAAGGAAACAATGTGAGTGAGAAAGTGAAAGGGAAAAAAAAAAAACCTTACCATGCCTTTGTATGCATGCTGCCTTTGAATATTACTGAAGAAGTCCTGGAACACTGAGGCTATAAAAATCTCTGAACTACTGTGGAACAAAATTTAACAATATACTTTATATGGTTTAAAACTCAAAACCCCGTGGAAGTGTTTATTTTCCTCCAGAATTTTCACTTTTGCTACTGAAGTTGTCTTTACTTCATCCAGAGGCAACTTTAAGACAGATCTTTCTACAGGGTGTTTGAATGCAATAAATAATTGGTTAAATGACTAAGGTTGAGATGAGATAAACTGGAACTTTTGTCTTATAAAAATTTTCATAAGACATAGGATCTGGCCCTATCAAATAAAAGGCTAACCAAAAATAGGTTCTGTGATAATCAATGTGCTATACTCATTCAGTCATGATGTTCGGGGATTTTTGTTTGTTTGTTGTTTTTTAAAAATGCATTTATAATCAGGACTACAGCTGTGAAGCCACAGACTTTACCTTCTACTAATTTATAGGACATAGAAAGCAGATAATGACTGATTATGAAAGAGACAAATCAACTTTATACACATATGTCTAAAAGAAAAGGAACATCAGCTTGACATAAATCAACCTAAGTTATATTCCTAGTAAAATTAAGCTTGTTGTAAAATATATTTTACTTGAATTTCAATGAAAAAATGATTTTTGTAGTTCCTTTTCTTTTATTACCTGTGCATAAAAATGTAACGTTTAACTATTTCTAGAACTGTTTTTTGTATGCTGGCAACTAGAAAAGCTACCTGCCCCTAGACATAGCATTTCTGTTTCTTTCTTGTAATTTAGGAATGTTTAGATATGCTTAAAACTTCCAAGGCCGTGTTAAAATATCAGTATTGTGTATATATATATATATATACACACACATACACAAGATAATTACCACAGTAATATTTAACATATTTGTAAAATGCAGCATTTTGATCATTCCTATGAAGTCTTGTTTTTGATAAGGCTCATTTCATAAGAAATCTCAGTTCTAAACTTCATTCAAATGCAGTTGCAATGTGTCATTTTAGAACAACTTGGTAATATAAACTATTGACTGAATCTCATGGCAAAAAACACTGTAGGCCACACAGTAATGCACGTAATTACTCTTCTTTTAATATCCCCAAATTATTATTGCGCTGTCTTTTTTTCTTTTTAACAGATTTCTGACTCTCCCAACTGTAACATCAAACACAAAATTTTAATATTAGGATGTAGAGGAAGTATGAAAGAAATAGCCTACGGTCCTGATCCAGCAAAATACTTAGGAAAGCATGTAATTGAGCCTAGTCATACACCTGCATGTCCATAAACACTTATAGCACTGTTATGACTTTCTTTTCTTGAAGCGTACGTGAGCTTCAGTCAATAACACAAATAATGCATAGTTACTGAGGGTCGCAGCCTGTGTCTGTACTAATTAAGTAAAGAAAGATAGTTTTTGGCCATGGAGAAGTGGAACAATGCCTTCATTTAAAACTCTGAAAAATTACCCATGTTAAAAATTATCACAGACTGTGTTTTAATTGTTGATTCTATTTATTCCTAATCCTTGAAGAATAATAAAAAAGGGAAAAAACAGAAAGTCAGCAAAAAACACAACCAAGGGGAGCCAAGAAAATCCTGACCACAATAAAATGGAGTTTTGTTTGATTTCAGAGAGATCCAAGATTTTTCCAGGATCTTTTCTTTTTCTTTCTTCCTTCCTTCTAGATCGAGCCTGAAAAAAAATAACTGTGGCTTGCTTCCTCATTCAAGCAGTAAAGACACCGTAGAGCAAAATGACTTGTTTTTTTGTCATCCTTGTTGTTCAAAGGACAGATTTGCAAATTGTCTTTTCTCTTGCTTTCTGTATCTTCTCATTTGTAAGAGGAAGAGCAGGAATACAAGCATCCTTGATAAGTATTCATCATGGTAAGGATAAATAATCATACTTGAAGTCTACTTAAAAAAGGTAGAAGGTAATCAAGCAGAGGCATGTCAGCTAAAGAGTAGGATGACATAAATCTACAGCAAAGACCTTTTCCTTCTCTGGATGAAATGGTTGCAGAAAACTATATATAGGTGAGGGAGACTTCAGATAAAACAAACAGGAGATAATTATGTCTTCATTGCATGTCTTTACTTGTTTCTCCAGACCTTCATTTTGGATGACATCCCAGTTGTTAATGGACTTTATTTTTTACATTTCACCATCTCAAATATATTAAAAACTGAGAGGATGCAGATGGAAATGTTGAAAGAAATATAAAGAATCACTTGTCTGGAATCAGGCAATCAGTTTTCAAGAAAAAAATAGACAAAAGATTCTCCAAGGGGAAATTAAAGATTACTACCGTGATGTACACATAAAATTAGATATTTTTTTTTAATTAGTAAGAAATGTATGGATTTACTGAAGAACTTTATTTTACAAAAGTATTTCCTAAATTCTAGTGAAGTTTTCCTGTGGTAAATAAAAATCTATGTAGGTTTTGAAGTATTTCCACATACATACATCATATGAAAGGCAAATTTATTAAATTGATATGTCAGATTTCAGCTTTTCTCCTCAATTGTTATGTCAACTCCCAGTTACCCCCTAACCCCACGCAGAGACTCATGGTGCATCATGACACGGCCGGGTGGGGTGTGTCTGTGGCTGTACTGGTGGCCTCTGAGGTAATCAGAGATGGTTTTCCTCCTGACATCAGAAGATAAAGCCCAGGAGGCAGGGGAGGGCATCTAAGTGGAAGATGTCTTTGTTCCCCTAGACCGCAAGAGAACTTCATCATATACATGATCCTCATTTGAATTCAGCCCTTCCCCGTTCTTCGCACCCTTGTCTGTCCTTGGGAGTTTGGCCTCCCCTGTTAGCCCTCTCCCACTGAGCTGCAATGACCAAGACCCCTGCCATGTGCTCTACCTCCACATTCAAGCAGTCATCTAAATACTGATGGTCACACACATATCGAGGAGGTCTTTTGTTATTCCATATCAGAAGGTGCAACACTCCCCTAGGAATGTGTTACACTTTCTCTTCAGGACACAGTCAGAAGACTATTCTTCACCCAAGGAAGGAAGAACACTGGCCCCTCAAATATCAAAAGATCCCAGCCACATTATTCCCTGTGATCCATGGCACCCACCTCCTTCTATGACACTACTGAAGGAGTCTGCTTGATGACAGAAACACTTGCAACTCAGTAGGCAGACTGCCAAAGCTGCCAAGGGTGGCAGGCAGAGATCTTGGAGGATAGGGAGATGAATTATTGCTAGCAGACAGGGTTCTTGGAGGATGACGAGAATGGGGACACCTCATGCACTATGAATTCATAAGCTGACTGTGCTTCCTCCCATGCTGATCCCTGCTGGACACTCCTTGGGATATCCCCGAGGAAGGCTGAAGCCTCCTCTTTGCATCAGAGTGGCAAGAATATATTGCAGACCCAGCTGCAGAGCAGAGTACAATAAAGCAGAGACTACTGTCTCCTTGGACACCTCTATGAACAGTGGGTGCTGCCGGAGTGCTCTACTCTTTCCCTACCATTCCCTGTTTTTCTATTTTTGCCTTTGATACCTATGTTTCCTCCCTTTATTTCATTAATTTTAATGATTAATTTATCCCAATGTTCTATTACTTTAAATTTCTCTTTCCTTGGAGAGCTAATGTTTTGAGTTTTTGTTAGGGGTGGGTGCCAGCCCAACCCTAAAGAAAAATCAATAAAGACTACAGCAATTGGAATTCTTGGGGAAGTCTGAATATGGCCACTGCTTGTGGTCCAATCTCCTCATGCTCCCCCAGCACCTCAGCTGTCTTATTAGAGATGTTACAGGATACTTTCATTGTTCATACATTTGACTAAACCTTTTTTGAACCCATTGGTATTGCCTCCCTCAATAAACTTAGGTGGCAAGAATTTCCATCAAACTTCTTTGTCTTCTTGAGGTACAAAAACCCAAAAAGTGATAATCAAGGTATGACTGCATCTAAGTTTCACTCCTCACAGACTATGCCCTCCATCAATGTCTGAATGCCATCCTTGATGAAGCCCAATAATTTGTAGGCTTTTCTGGCTGCCACAGGATGCTGAGACAATGATTCCAGAACATTTTCAACAATAACTCAAAGGTCAGTAACTTGGTTAAGGGACTGAAGCATCTTTCATATGAGAGAAGGCTGAGGGAGCTGGGACTCTTCAGACTGAAAAAGAGAAGGCTCAGGAGGTGTCCTGACTCTTATCAGTAGTCCCCACTGACAGAACAAGAGGCAACAGGCATGAACTGAGACACAAAAAATTCCATTTGAATTCCAAGAAAACAATTCTTTACTATGAGGGTGGTCAAACACTGGGGCAGGTTGCCCAGAGATGTAGTGATGTCCCCATCAGTGGACATATTCAAAACCTGTATGGGCATGGTTCTGGGCAACCTTCTACATGTGACCCTGATTGAGCAGGGGGTTTGACCTACATGATCTCAAGAGTTCTGTTCCAACCTCAACATTTCTGTGATTTTTCAACTTCTTTCCTGAGTTGTATCTGAAAATTCAGCTTAATTTAGAGCTGTTTTAAATAATTTTGGCCTATAATTATCCTTTACTTATCTACATGCAAGTTCATCGGTCATTTTTTCTGCTCAGTTTTGTACAGTTCTGCTGGGATTCTTTATTTTTGGCATGCCACATGGCTACCTGAAAGAGCATGATTTTACCTGCACGCTTGGAAATATAACTGTTCATTCCCTTCTCCAGATCATTGTTGAAGATGCTGAATAAAGTCAGACATGGTATTAGTCTTTGGGTAACGTATGAGTGAATTCTCTCCATCTTGAAATAATGTTTCATATGTTTAATGATGATCTCGCAAAATTTCAGCAGACGAGTGAGGCAGCATTTCCTTTCACAGAAGCCATGCCAACTGTAACAACATCCATGTTTGTTGTGTGCTCAGTGGTCTAATTTTTTCACAGAACTATTGAAACTGACACTTTTGATACTACACCAACATTTTAAGGCTCTGATATTAAACTAGTTCGTTTGAATTATTTCCAAACCTCTACCTTATGGTCAACCCTAAACCAATTACTCCCCATAACAAGCCAAAGTTTCTTCTTTTTTTTTCCCCGCAGCTCTACTTTCCTTCACTACTCAGTAACAACTCAACCTCTTCTGCGTTTTCTTTCTAATCTATATTACTGACCCCTTCCATACCAGTACATCTACCTCTTACAAGTCTTCCATGTTATTCTCCATATCTTGTAAGTCAGCACTGAACATGGATGTTCATCTCTTTCCTGATCTGTTACTCCCTACTTAATTTCCTACTAGTCTTCACGTACTGGAAGCTTACTTTTAGACATGTGGCATGACACAAATCTGCTCTTCTCCTAGTTTTGCAGGCCCATAATGATCTATTTCCCAGTGACTCCTGCTGCCAACAGTACCAGCTGTAAGTTTTTCATGATCACCAGTCATCTTAGGCCTGGCAGAGAGGGAGGAAGTTGTTGGATCCACAGATATACTCAACCCTTCTGCTCCACACCTGTACTCTGGAAATGACGTGTCCGTGTTTCTGATGTCTCTAATGAGGATAGGCTAATATAAGAAAACTTGTATTTGAGGGCAAATTATCTCTCATCTGTCATTATTACTATTTTAAATTTACCTCCCTTGAGGAAGAGGGGATTACAGAAATTCAGTAAAAAAATATCTTTTTTTATTCTGCATATAAAGGTTTTGGGGGATTTTTCTGTATAAAGTGATTTAGAGCTGAGAAATTCAAAGTGAAAGTTTAAACCTATAATCCTAAAAATGCTTTTAGCTAAAAATATATTTTAGGCTAGTATGGAGAGTTTTGTATGGCTTTGCACAGAACACACATTCTTAATAAAGTGAAATGCTTAATTCATCATTATACTAGATTCTTAGAATTAAAAATATTTTTTTGAAGATTATGTTTCCTTTTCCAAGATTTTAATCTTTAAAAAGTGAACTATTAAATATTCATGCTTCTATAAAATTATAAATTCAACTATGAACTACTTTAGCCACAGTTGCATTAATGTCAAAATATTGCAATGCTTGTACGCAGACACTTGAACAAAACACATGAAAATGCAATATATGGGGAGTGTTTTTTAATAAAGAATGTTAATCATGCCCACATTGCAATGTGGAAAAGGTGGAAATGAAAGCTTATGTCCTTTAAAAATTCTAGCTGGTTTTCATATAGCATTTAAGAAGAGAGCAAGCATGACAACAATGTTCTTGTTTACATTAATACACTTAGGAGTATTACCCAAGTTTAGATAACTACAATACAAGAAAATAGATGTGAGAGAGATATCTAGAAACTTGTTATAATTAGGGGTAAGATCTTGGTTAAGACCAGTTTTGCCGAGGAAATAAGATTTTTGGCCTGTAGAGGAATGCCACAGGTAAATTAATCTCTCAGGTTAAGAAACCTAAATTTACATAATTACGAGGTTACATGGTTAAGTAGATCTATGCATGCACGAGGCCTTCAGGTTCCCACTGTTTTCAGTTGTGAGGTAGCTAATACCAGTCAGTGGAGTTTGGAGAGTGATTCAGGTAACTCTAAACATTGGGCACTTGGTTGATTAAATCTCTTAGCTCCATTTTGTGTTGACTGGATATTCACTGAA
>VYZV01032431.1:3741-14010 GCA_013401275.1 Pandion haliaetus | reverse complement strand
AGAACTTTGTGTGAGCAGTACTGTGTGATACCTCTGGCGAAAAGTGGCATATAATTTTGAAGGCAAAGTATGTTTTGGTATCATTGACTAATATTATAATATTAGAATAGTAATGTGGACTAAAAAGAAATAGTAAGACTAAAACTCATATTTTCAGGTGAAATTATCTATTATGAAATATTCCATCCTCTTTCAGGGATTTAAATGTCAAAATAGAAAATGTGCAGCAACAATGGATAGGATGGTTTTTCAAACACAGGGTTTTTCCATGTACAGAGGGTACCCTATGGCTTCTGCTGGCATCTGTGGGAGAGGTGAAATCACAGGTACAAATCAGAGCCTTTGTGAAGAAGAAATGGCGATAGGACAGAGTGCTCGGGCATGTAAAGACTACTGCCTTCTTGTCTTTATAGTAGACAAATATAACTGAAACGGACTTTCAGAAGGGTCCTAAGCTGTGATTTTTAACTTTCAGTCCTCTCTGAATAAATTACTGCTTATGATCAGCTTCATTACTTTCTCGGAGCCTGGCCGTAATCAGAAACAGGTAAAGGAGGAGTGCTTTTTGTCATTTCTTTGGAGAAACACTGCATACTCACCTTACAAAACCGTAATTGTACATTACTTTCTCTGACACGTTATATTAAAAAGAAAAAGCAATAGAGAGTAAGGTAAGGAGACTAATCTTGTTGAAACATTACATTCAGGCTAACGGCTTATGTTAGAGGAATACCATACTTCATGCTCAGGAAAGCAGTTTGGTCCGTGACTGGTATACGAGAGTTGGACATGGAAATTTGAGTTCAGAATCTTCTACAATACTTTGTGTAGGCAGTTTAGACTGCAGGTAATCAAGGACAGTCTCAGCCATATCCCACAGTTAGGTATCACATTGCTTAATGTGATAGATCTTGGGTGGGACCTACTGGTAAAATACAAATAATAATACATCTCAGTACCAGAGCTTTTAATGTATGGTATTCTCTTATGCAAAAGGAGATCAAGATTATCCCCAGAACATATTCTGAATATTCATGGATTGGTAAAGGTACTGCAGTGTGAGAAGTCTGCAGAGCTGGGACAGCTGTCAGTTGTGCTGTAAGGTGGTTTGGGTTTTAAAAAAAATCTTCGCTAAAGGAGGGAAAAATGCTGATTCTTCTGGAATGATTCCAGTGCCAGCCACTTCATATTGTTCAGTAGCAAGATTACCAACTCCTACAACTCTCTCTTTTAAAAAGTCGTTGAAATCATCTCTGCTCCAAAACACCAGACCATAAATACCAGTGCGTTAGATAAAGTCAATGCATCATTTCCCCTGTCATGTCCTACAGCATTCGCAGGTTTGGTTGGAAACAGTTTAGATGGCAATTTCAGACTCTCAGCTCTAAAGCAGAGGTGTAGATCTTGTCAAGGCATTGAAAAGAAGCAGTAAGAAGTTGCTGAATGTACAAGAAAAGGATGGTTTATATTTGTGTTGCCTCTGTTCTATTATTTCTCCTTGACTTGCAATTGTAGTTTTTTAATTGCTTCTCTTTGTTCTTTGAATCACCATTGTTATCTGGAACTGTAATTGCTTCATCCTGAGACCAGCCCTCAAGAGCACGGCATTTATTTTTCCTTTCCTAGCCATGAGCCACACTTTTACCATTTACTGGTCGTGCCGTGGTGCACGTCTCTCCATAGGCCCTGTGCTAGAGAAGTGTCATTGCAGCTGAACAATGACAGCAGATACTAACCTATAACAAGGAAAATACTGAGAGCTGTCATTATTCTTTAGCTTGTTTTTGTTACTGAAAGATTATTGTGTTAAATTCAATGGAAAATTTTGCTTCCATGTTCCCTAGCATGTTATCAGCAATCACTACCCTGGCTTGCAAAACATTAACTCACTTGTGAAAGGTGGGAGATTAATAAGAGGTATTTTAATCTTCATTTATTGCAGCACAAACAGCATGATGTGCAAGGGTGAAGGGAGGAAACAGAAGCNCGTTTTTTTTTTTTTTTTTTTTTTTTTTTTGAGCTGCTTGCTAAATCTATCACTCCCTGAAAAGAAACTTCAGCAGAGTTGATGACAGTTAAGACCCTGACAGATTCAAATAAGTCACAGGCAACATGTGTGTCAATGTACCTCTTGGAAACTAGCTTCTAAATAAGTGCCAGCTCCAACAGTTTTAATGAGTGCCCACTGAAAAGCACCCCCAAAATTCGGTCCCTGCAGAAATCCAAGGTGGTCCTGTTGCAGCATGCCAGCAACCTACACTGTGCAGCCTGTGCTGGTGCATATTAATAACTCACACCAAAGTATTAACACAATCTCTTTCACCTTCTGCTCCATACGAAATGTATTCTTGAATCAACACACTTGTGCCCAGAGCTCTGCTTGGGCTATGAAAGAATGGGTTTTAACTTTTCCAAGTAGCCAATTTCTCATATTCTATTTATAAGGTTTCTGGCTGTTCAAAATCTGTTTGGGACAAGCCAGCTAGTCATTCTAGTCTCTTGCATTGTGAATTTTTAATTTCACTTGGAGTGGTTTTGGTTTGGACTTGCTTGAAGGTGGAGGGACTATTTGTACAAATAGAATAACCAGCTCAGAGCCCTAAAGCCGAGATGTCCCTTTCAAGCACTATCTGAAGCTAAGCTGAAGCCCTCTGGCCCGTTAATTTGCAGGAGGCTTCAGTAACGTTGCCAGCTTTACCCTGTTTCAGTACTCATAATCGCAGCGGTACCGTGTGTGTCCTAGGACTGATGCTTTTACAAAGCTCTGCAGTAGCAAGAGAATGTATTTGTCTTCCAGAAGAAGGTGGTTCTTTAGCAGGTCTTATGTCCTTAACTGCCAACATAGCAGGGAGCCTTTCTCAGGCCCTTTAAAAGTAGTAAAACTTCTTTCTCTACTTCTCTCCATCTGCCAGCCATCTTCGGTTTTCTGTCTTCCCAGGTCTTTCTGTAGCAGACAATCACTGCCATTAAGACAAAGAACTCTCTTTCCCTGGATGGTAGAGCTTGTAAAGAGAAAAAAAGAAGAAAGAAAAAAAGAATGGAGTATTTCTCCGCAAAGGGCACCTGTCTTTTACAAAGGATAAAATGTTGCCAGATGAGTTTAGCAACATTATTAATCAATCTGCGGGGACATCTTTCTTATTTTTTCCCTTTGTAGGAAAAATCTTTAGAAGAAAACAATCCAGGCAGAGGAAGACATATAAACCTCTGCAACCTCAGATGGGAGGGTTACTTCTTGCTAAGCTAGCCCTACTGTCTCTAGCAGAAATTTTTTAGGGAAATGATATATCTTCTATTTAAGTTCGTATAAAAATGTAGGCTTTGTGGTTTTTTGTTGTTTAACAAAAGTTGATTATTTCTTTGAAAGCTCTACTCAGCATTGGAATAATAATAATATTTAATTGTCTTTTTGCTTCTGTCCAGATCCTTGATTGAAGAGCATCACCTTTATTGCAAGTTTCTACAAATGGTAATGTTTTCCATGCAGAAAAATACCCAGGCAAGTATCTGTTCTAATAGCTTATTCTTTGCAGAGATTTACGTAGCTATTGGGAATTGTAGAGAAGTGCGTATCAGTATATCAAAGCATTTTACAAACTCTGTAAAGTAGGGAACTAACACTTTATTGATGCTTATTTTAGACTGACAGAAATACTGAGTGATTCACCCAGATTCCCATGGCAGAGACTGCCCTTCCTCCCCTGTACCATCATTGTTTGGCTCCTATACATGTCCTCAGAAGGCGTGTAACTGTAAAGTTCTCCAGTATGAATAGAAAATGCTTTCACTAGTGTGGGATTTTTCACTTTCTTTGTACTGCATTAATGAAAACTCCCACTGCCGCCAGGGGATTAGCATGGATGTATGCAGGATGCCATGGCAAAGCCCACCCTTTATGGATACAGATGCAGGAGTTTATGTCTAAGAGCTCCTTCCAAACGTAGTTAAAATACCTGAATAAACAGAATGAAAATTCAGAGTGAAAACTAAAAAAAAATCCTGAAATTTTCTTCAGAAATGGAAAATGAGTGGGGAAAAAAACCCTCATTTTGAAACAAAACTAAGTAGAGTATGCCAGAGAGAAGAGGACTTTTCCATAAGAGAAGAAGACTTCCACAGTCTTTATTTTCTGCATCTCTAAAATAGAAAATACGCAATTCAAAGAAAGACAATGCCACCTATTTAAAAAAAAAAATAAAGTACAGGCAATAAGTAAAAAAATATGCAAAGTCGTTTGAAACTATTGAGTGAGGTGGTGAAGAAAGAAACATTTGTGCACTGCAAAGAGTGTTAATTTCTACTAGAACTGCTATTGAAATTTCGTAGTGATGCTAGTTAAAAAAAAGAAAATGTTCTCTGCTCTTTTTTATTTCCATACTGTTTATAAATTTTACCAATATCATCATGGACTCTTTGTTCCTTATTTGTAGTTTGTTTGACTGTATCACATTTGAAACTGAGGCTGACAGTTAATAACTGTATGGGAAGGGTCTTGTTGACATTATTATCATTGAAAGCGATGAATAATAAGGTGAACATCTGAATGTGTTAATTTCTTCTCCCACCTGTCGTGGTTATCAGCATAAATAGCTCTTTCACAGTGGTTCCTAAAAGTCTGTTTGCATGTAATCTATAGATGGGCAATGAGGGAGCAATAGCTTATTTTCAAGCTATGTAAGAAGGAAGATAGGATCAGACACTTATAAATTTCCATCTAAACCCCTTTTTACTTTTTTAATTTTCTACTCCCTTCGTAAGGCTGCTAGAGAATGAAAATGGTCAGTGTGGTGGGTTGACCCTGGCTGGAGGCCAGGTGCCCACCAAAACCCCTCTGTCACTCCCACCACTCAGCTGGACAGGGGAGAGAAAATATAACAAAAGGCTCATGGATCGAGATAAGGACAGGGAGAGATCACTCAACCAATTGCCATCACAGGCAAAACAGACTCAACTTGGGGAAAATTAATTTAATTTATTACCAATCAGATCAGTGTAGGGTAATGAGAAATAAAACCAAATCTTAAAATACCTTCCCCCCAACCCTCCCTCCTACCTGGGCACAGCTTCACTCCTGAATTCTCTCCCTCCTCCCCCCCAGCAGCTCAGGGGGATGGGGAATGGGGGTTGGGGTCAGTTCATCACACCTTGTCTCTGCTGCTCCTTCCTCCTCCTCAGGGGCAGGACTCCTCACGCTCTTCCCCTGCTCCAGCGTGGGGTCCCTCCCATGGGAGACACTCCTCCATGAACTGCTCCAGCGTGGGTCCCTTCCACAGGCTGCAGTCCTTCAGGAGCAGACTGCTCCAGCGTGGGTCCCCACAGGGTCACAAGTCCTGCCAGAAAACCACCTCTAGTGTGGGCTCCTCTCTCCATGGGGCCGCAGGTCCTGCCAGGAGCCTGCTCCAGCGTGGGCTTCCTACAGGGTAACAGCCTCCTTAGGGTACATCCTCCTGCTGTGGCGTGGGGTCTTCCCTGGGCTGCAGGGGGACAGCCTGCCCCACCATGGTCTTCCTCGCGGGCTGCAGGGGAATTGCTGCTCCAGCGCCTGGAGCACCTCCTCCCCCTCCTTCTTCCCTGACCTGGGGGTCTGCAGGGCTGTTGCTCTCCCATGTTCCCACTCCTCTCTCCAGCTGCAGTTGTGCAGGGTTTGTTCCTCCCTTTCTTAAATCCGTTGTCCCAGAGGCCCTACCCCCATCGCTGATGGGCTCGGCCTTGGCCAGCGGTGGGTCCATCTTGGAGCCAGCTGGCATTGGCTCTGTTGGACATGGGGGAAGCTTCTAGCAGCTTCTTAGAGAAGCCACCCCTGTAGCCCCCCCCGCTACCAAAACCTTACCACACAAACCCAATACAGTCAGGAAAATCTCTTATGTTTTTTCTGGTCCTCCTGCTGTCAGAAATCCTTGACCAGTCCTTACCTCTCGCCCTGTTTGCCACTGCCCTTGGTAACCAGAGAGCAAAGACTTCCAGAAAAAAAGCAAAATCAATAGGTAGTTTATCTGATTTTTCAGTCAGATGCCTGCCACTGGGCATGCATTCATTGTCTACCCGTCCTTTTTTCTGATCAGTTAAATTAATGGTTGAGAACCTGAACTAAAGAAAAACCAAACAAATTTTGCACTGGAAAAGCTAACATGAGGCATATTGCTGGCAAAGGGCAGAAAAAGGGAGGGTATATAGAAAGATCTGGAGAGTTCAGAACATTGGATTAAGTCCAGGGGTTTGTGGTTGAAAGTGGATAAGTGCAAGGCATTTCTCTCAAGGGGCAGAAAAAAAAAATAGCAAGCAGAAATAAAATACAGGAGAGTAGGACAGAGAGCAGCAATGCAGAAAAGATTCTGAGAGAGACAGCAGGTAACAAATTAAATATAAGTGAAATGTGAGGCTATTAGGGGAAAATGCCACAGCTATTTTGGAGTGCATTCCTCATGAGGAGAGAAAAGCGATAATGCACATTCCCATAGCCTTACTGTGATTATAACTAGACTATTGTGTTCATTGGGGGAGAACCACAATGAATTAGTGGTGCTGATAAACCGGAGGTGTCCAAGCAAGAGGTACCTGTACACTTTCTCTGTTAACAGGGTCCTTGGAAGTCACTGTGGTTTACCAGTGATCTATGATGGCCAGAAGAGACTTAAAAGGATGCTGTGATGCCAGGGAGAGTTTTCAGAGGGAAGATTCATTTAGCATCTGGACAGGTCTATGATAAAGGCTTTTTGCATTGCTGTGTTGTAGCAGTAATTGACTCTTAAATTTGAGAGGCTATGGAACATCTCTCCTCCTTGCTGATAAAGAAGTATGTGATCAAAAGAATCATCAGAAATCCAAGAAGGAGCTGAACTTCAGTGCAAATAGATGATATTTTCTGCACTGCCCCAATTTTTCTCTCCTCCTCCACAATTCACACAATTCCACGGCACCGTTGTCATATCCAGTGAAGGTATGAAAGCAAGTTTGTGTTAATCAGAAATCTAAAAGAAATATTTCATTTTCAGTGTGAATTCCGTCCTGCTTTGCTAAGACACATGGAAGACTTCAAGTTAGGGCAATGGAAGATAATTTCAGGACATTCCATAATTCCTTGGTGTGCATCAGAGATGATTCAGTCTGTCGGACAGATCCGCTCCATAAAATCTGCTCTATTTCATGACACTTCAGATTATTTTCTAGTGTAATTAATATTTTCATCTCAAATACTTTTAAAAGATTTCATAAATAATTAATGGATGTCAACAAAGTGTTAATTGATGCAGAGACCAAGTAGTGGGTTATGCAGTAACATACAAACCCTGGCTTAAAATAAACTATTCTTTAAAAAGCTGGAATACTTGCCATTGTATTCTTTAACAAATGTGTTAAAAACTTTCTTGCATTCAGCTAAGTATTTAGAAAAAGGAACCTCAAATCCTCTAAAATATCATAATTTAAAATCAAACTAATGTCAAAACTGTTCTTACATTTTCCATTTTACCTTTCCATGTTCTTTGAGACTGGCCTCTGTTCCCTTTGGTTTTAGTCTATACCTCTTCTCTCATCAACATTATTCCAAAAACTCCAAGTGCAAGAGGTGTGGGGGGAAAAAATTCTAAGAAAAAAACCCTTTGTTTCAGTAAAAGGTGAAGGGTTCTAAATCTTCCAGTCATATTGGAAGTCACCTTCTAGGCAAGCTACAATCATTTTTTAATTAGGAATTTTAATTTTTTAAAGGCATTGCACTGATAGGATCAGTTAGTGACTCCAGTTGGCTCAGATATCTCAATATGTTTCTGGTTTCAAGTTTATAATTATACTAGAAAATGCAATAACATTCTGTTACATGATAGATTATACTGTTATGTGTTATAAATTCAATATTCTTGAATAGCATTCTTTTTTTTGCAATCCTTTGAAAAGGAAGATGGTGATGAAGTCTACAATACCCTGCATTTTTTCAGCAGCCTTAGTTCTTAGTCCTTGAGGCAAAATATTTTTAAAATTACCTTGTAGATACTTTCTAAAATACTCTCTCACATTTGTTTTCCATTTGAATCATACTTTTATTACCATGAAATAAGTAAATACATTCATATTATGCGTATAACTCTACAATTTCCTTTGAAGTATTTTTTATAGGCTTAAAGGCTTTGATAAGGGATGTCTAAATTTTTACAGATTTTTCACTAGAGCTACATTGTAATATTATCATACTATTTTCTCATACTGTTGGGTTTTGCTGTTTTTTTGGGAGGGGGTTGTTTAATAAATGTATGAAGTTAATTTAATTTAAATTTAATTTAAAATGAATCTTGGTGATATACTTTGGGACATAAGTGAGACAACCCTCTTTACCAGAGCAGTTAATTCATCATTCTTCATTCCAAAGAGCAGTAATACAATAAATTATTAAAACAGATTTTGTGCATCTGTGATTATGTGCACATGGCAGAGGGAAGAAAACTTTTTAAATCTTTGCTGTTATTCTGAGTAATGCCTAATTTCATTGTCCGTCCACTTGCCCTTGAAGATCAGTCCATCAGTCCTTTGAGTTGTTTGCTAGCAATTGTTCCTCCTCTGGAAAACCTGTACACTATCAAAATGTGAAAAGGGGAGCCTTACCCCCAGCAGTGTACAACAATGCTCGGCTGTTGCTGACGTCATTGCTATGAGAACAAGATAAGGACAGCAACAGTCAAGCAGGGGTGTTCAGATCAGACTGCAAAATTTCCCGCAAAAGTAGAATAGTTTTGCCTGACCTGAACTCCAGATTGCCACCACCACCGTCTGGGTAACTTAAAGCAGATTTGAATATCTCTACGTTATACCGTAGTAGTCTTTCCACTGGTACTTTTCTTCTTCTCCAGGATTTCCATTGGTTTTGATAGGTATTAAATCAGCTTCTTGCTGTTTGCTGACTCTTTAAAGGTGTTGAGTCAGGATCAGGGGGCTGGTCTTGATGGAGCGTTACACCACATTGGCTTCATCTTCATCCTTCGCTTAATGTCTTCCTAATAGTTTATTTCTCAAACATTTCCTCTTAGACACCCAATTTTAAATAGAAATAAATAATAAGATGTAAGCTGTCCCTTCTGGGAGAAATTTCTGATTACTATTTGTTTTTATTCAGGAGATGTTTGCTTCACAAAGTTAGTTGACCTTTAAAATTCAATCAATTAAAATCTCACCTCAAATTTTGTGCTAGAAGAATCAAGCAAAAGCAGTGTACAATAGTTAAATCATAAAACAATTAAGAATAATAGCTCCTTTAGGTAATAACACTGTTAAATAAAATTAAGCTTTGCATTAATTGTTTCAGATATTTCTAACTGACAACTATTTCAAGTCAGATTTCACCATGCTTTCAGGTCAAATTTTGCACGTTAGGAATAGGTTGTTTAACATACAAAGAACAGTTAGTTTCCAACGTCTGGGTGTTTTATCCATGTGATTTACTTACTTGGTTCTTTTGTGCTTTTTTGTGGAAAAAATATTCTGACTGAAAGACCTGGCGTAATGTGACTTGAAGGAAAGTGAGAAAGAATTCAATGCGTTATTGTTAAATTTTGAAAATGGGCATATATTTGTGAAGAGGCAGGGAACTGGTACAGAGCACTGTATATGTCTGAACTAGGTGTCCTCTGTGACAGAAACTTTGCTTGATCAAAGCCAGGATTGCTTTCATTTTTTTTCAATAGCCAGCACACACAAAGCAACCAGGATATTTCATTAAATACTGCATTTTTAAAAAGTAGTGGTTGCACTTTGAAACCATCTTGAATATTTTCCCAACCATCTATTGGGAGCAAAGAAATAAGAGAAGAATATAAGAACATTAAATTGAATGAGCCCTGTGGTTAAAGGTTTTGTAAACTTCCTTACTTTGCAGGTTGTTATGAGTTCCATAGAGAGTATTACCACCTGTGTCAAGGCAATACATTTTTTACTGGAAATCATGTATTTTTCTTTTCACAAAAAAGTATATTCCTTCTGCAAAAATGTTCTTATTTTTTTTCCCAAATGTCAATACATTTTTTGACTTGGGGGTTTTCTCTTTTTTTCATTCTTTTTTGAATTACAAATTAATTGCCGTTTTTATAGGTTGGTTCCCCTCCACCCCCCCAGCAAATCTCAGTTTTACCAGTTCGCCAGAAGAGTTAATCTCTTTTTCCTCCTCTGTTAGTTCTTTATCTTCTATGCTGTTATGGGTTTGTGTGGCGCGGTGTTCTTTGGTGCTGGGGGAGGGGGCTGCAGAGGTGGCTCCTGTAAGAAGCTGCTGGAAGATTCACTGGTGCCCAA
>VYZV01032430.1:13672-71593 GCA_013401275.1 Pandion haliaetus | reverse complement strand
TCAATCATGAGCACTTTTTTTGGCATTTAAGGCTGCCAGACAGACGTGGGACTCTTGCAGACAGAAACAATCTGAAATGCACGTAAGGAACTTGGTTTCTTCACTAAAGCTTAAAAAGCTAAACTTCAGAAATCACAGTCAAATAAGCAGTTACCTAAATCTTACATGTAAGTACAGAACAAAAGATTTTGCAGATGTAAGCACCTATGCAACCTTGGCAAAGAAAGCCATAATAAAAAAGCTTCAAGGCACATTCCCTTAAATCACAGGAACTGCTGGCACAAGTCCTATGATTTCAGTGAGTCCAGAGCTCTCTTAGGACAAACTCTTTGAAGTAACTTCAGGTATTAGACCTGCAATTGATGATGCCAGTTTGAGTTCAAAATCAACTTTAGTAGGTTTTTTCATAAATAATGCATAAACATGAATATTTATTCTCTCACGGGGAAAGCAAAAGAGTTGGTAGCAACTGACATTATTTCAGCATGATTTTTACTAATACTGATGTGTTTTAACAATAGTTTGACAGCCCTTGGATTTGAAGTCAGACATTTTGATGATCTGAAAGCAGAAGATGTGCTGCAGAAGATTTATGAAGGTAGGAAACTATATTATGTCTTAACTATTTGTAGCAGAATTTCCAGGTATCTTTTCTTCCATTCTTTCTGTTCATCTAACTTAAAATAGTTTTTGTGCACAAGGAAGTTGTTTAACATTAGAAGGACTTAAGTGTTAGACTTCAGATTATTTTGTTGCAACGTAAGTGAAGCTGCTGTGGAGAGAACTAATGAAGTCGCTAGGAGCTGAAAGAAAGTGCCTGCACCTGGGAGAAGTTAATACCATTCTTCTTTTTACTTTTAGTGGCCCCTGCCTTCAGCCAGGTTGAATCATTGCACCTTCAAATCTCTGTAGTATTACACTATCTGAGAGTAGGGTTCATCTGAAAAATGATCAGAGATTAAATGATATGATACAAATGTACAATGTTTTTTAAACCTGAAGATTACTGTTTAGTCATCTAAACACCACTTGACTATTTCAGCCTCTAAGGATGACCACAGTAATGCTGACTGCTTTGTTTGTGTGTTCCTGAGTCATGGTGAGAATGACCATGTTTATGCATATGATGCCCAAATCAAAATTGAGACAATCACAGACATGTTCAGAGGAGACAAGTGCCAGAGTCTGGTAGGAAAACCAAAGATATTTATCATCCAGGTAAGATGTCCGTTTCTGAATTCAGTGGAGTTAACACTGACCTATGCCACCTTGTAATACAGAAGTCAGTTTTTCTCATACAGTCTTTCCACAAGGGAAAGTTTTTGCATCTGTAGGAAAGAAGGTATGGAAAACTGTTCCTTTAAGGCATTTAAGACAAGGATTTTTCTCTTTTTTAAAAAACCTTTCTGTACACAAGTGTTAATATTATGATTCTAGCTGTATTTAATAAGAAGTAATTTATTGGAGAGCAACCCAAATTGAGCCCATGTTGGATTGGCTGTCAGTGTATATTTAATGGCAGAGAAGACAGTTACCATTTTTTTGAGAAAGTTGCGTACAGCCTCAGCTCAGTTCCTACTGTCCAAACCTCACAGCCCTAGGCTAGGCTGTAGAACGCTATCAAATCTCCTTACTTCACCGTCTCCTTCCAGGCAAGTCCCTTTACTTGATCCTTACAGAAGTTGGGTTTTATGGGGTTTTTTTGTGGGTTTTTTGTTTGGTTACTTTTGGTGGTGGTGATGTATTTTTTGTTTTGTTTTGTTTTGTTTCTTTTCTGTCCATGACCAATGCTTGGCATCCCTGTAGAATTTAAGGAATCGGTTAAAGGCTTTCTTGTCTCAGAAATACTGTTTGTGCTAAGCAGTCAAATAAAGCCCACATGTAACCTCATGTTTCACTCCTTGGTTCACAGGATAACGCAAGTTGGAAGGGACCTCAGGAGGTCTCTGGTCCAGCCTCCTGTTCAAAGCAAAGTCAGTTATGGGGTCAAACCAGGTTCCACAGGGCTTTATCCCATCTTTATGCAGATTACAATTAGCAAACTCACATGAGAACCTGGCCTTCAGCAGATTGTAATTGTAGTAGTTATAGAGTAATTCTAAGAATTAAGTTTGGGGTTTTTTTTTCCTAATGAAAGCTTCCTTAGGCACAAGACCACTGCAAGAATCAACACATTGTTAATTCTTCTTTCATTAGGACTCATTCGGCTTTGATTTTTTTTTTAACCAGGTGCCAAAACGTGGAAAAATAGTTACATATTTCAGTTTTAAGTTATAAGTAATACTTCGAAACATAATATAATCCTCATCAAAAAGCAAATCAATGTAGTTCATCAACTGAGTTCTTTTACAGCACAATTGGCATAGCATTCACCTTTGGAAGTCAGAGGGAACAGCAAGCATGGAACTTGATCACTGTAAATGAAAGAAGATTTTCATGTTTCTCTCTTTAGTAATAGTTCTTAAGTAATGCTCCTTACCTACTTTGTATCTTTTAAGTGTGTTCTTACCATCTTATCCTCCACATATAGCCTTTCTGCAACACTGACCATACTGGGCTTACTGGCTTCTCACAAAAAACCCCTCCCTCAACTAACACATTTGCGACTGAACTAAGAGCAGAAGCGTAACAGCATATAATGATGGCTCTGCTTCAGAGCATTTATTCAACACTGCCTTGCCAACAGGTCCGAGGGAAGCGATTCTTCCTCTCTACACAGCACTGGTGAGGCTGCATCTGAAGTACTGTGTCCAGTTCTGGGTTCCCCACTATAAGAAAAATACAGACTTACTGGAATGAGTCCTGCAAAGGGCCACAGAGATGATTAAGGGACTGAAGCACCTCCCATATGAGGAGAAGCTGAGGGAGCTGGGACTGTTCAGCTTGGAGGAGATGGCTCAGGGGAATCTTATCAATGTTATAAACACCTGGTGGGAGGGAATAAAAAAAGAGGGAGCCAGGCTCTTTTCAGTGGTGCCCAGTGACAGGGCAAGAGGCAACTGGCACAAATTAAAACACATGAAATTCCATCTCAACACAGGAAGACACTTTTTTACTCTGAAGGTGGTCAAACACTGGAAGAGGTCACGCAGAGAGACTGTGGAGTCTTCATCTATGAAGATACTCCAAAGCTGACTGGATGTCGTCCTGGACAACCTGCTCTAGCTAACCCTGCTTGAGCCAGGGAGGTTGGACTAGGTCATCTCAAGAGGTCCCTTCCAATCTCAGCAATTCTGTGATCGTCATGGAGCTTTCACTGGGCGTCGTCACCAACATTTTAACTGATAGAGAAGTAAACGGGTCTTTATGAATCCAAACTTACGGTAACGTAGAACACATAACTGAACAGAAGTCCCTTCTGGTTGGTGTCAGAAGTATCACATTAATATAGGCGAGCTTGGCAGAGGTGAAAGCATAAACAATACTTCTCCCCAACAGGCCTGTCGAGGCGATAAACATGATGATCCAGTTACTGCTCAGGATTCAATAGACGGTAGTGATGAATCCATTGTCAATGAGACTGAAGTGGATGCAGCTGGTGTATACACCCTGCCTGCTGGTGCAGACTTTATCATGTGCTACTCTGTGGCGCAAGGTAAGTTCCAGTATTTTACATCTGGTGTCTGATACGTCACTGTAACAAGCTTGAATGCTTTTTCATTTTGCAGTCAAAATAATGAGTAGAGTTCCAGGTCCTCTGTTTCACATGTCTGATAAGTGACATCTCGTCTGGGAAAGAGCCTCACATGTTTAGGAAAAACTGAAAATAAACTGTCAAGGTTGCAGTTAATTTGCCAAGCAGAAACATTTCTCATCAATCTTGCTGCTGAGCTGTCTGCTGACAGCAAGCATTCCTCTCTTTTCCAGGATTGTAGGATTCTGGTGGCTTACAAATTTCGCTGTGCTACATGGCTGTCCTCTCTGGTCCTCCATGTATCTTGTCCTCAATCCCATCTGCTCTTTTGTAATGTGCAGATACAGTCCTGTAAGCTACCAGTCCCTGAACCGTGCTTCTTTTGGCTGAGCACTATAAATGATGGCTGAGCACTATAAACGATCTCAAAGCCATTTCCCATCTACAATTTCCAGTGGAATTGCATAATTGGCAAAGTAAGATTTACTCCATTAGTAGTATCTTACAGATGCAGCTAGCAAGCAGAAACTCTCATGAACATTTTTCAAGTTGCATTACTACTTACATTTGGATATAATTTTATGTTCCTGTTCTACAATAGGTTACTTTTCTCACCGTGAAACTGTCAATGGCTCCTGGTACATTCAAGATTTGTGTGAGGCACTTAAGAAGCACGGCTCTTCCTTGGAGTTCACAGAACTTCTTACTGTTGTTAACAGGAAAGTATCTTATCGCAAAGTGGATATATGCAGAGACATTAATGCTATAGGAAAAAAACAGATTCCTTGTTTTGCCTCAATGTTAACTAAAAAATTGTATTTTCATCCAAAATCTAAGTAGATTGTTATTTAACAATGACAACCATTAACTAGTACTCACTGCAGAATTGAAAAACACACCTTCTTAATTCAGGAGACTGTTTGCAAAAACACTGGGATCAAATGTTATAGCTTGTATACATAGTAGTTTCTAAAATCTTAAAGCAATTTTAAAGCTGGTATTATAGCTCTGTTCATCTCAGGGAATTTGGGAAAAGTTGACTGGTGCAAAACTATTAAGAGGTGCTCAGATTTTACCAAAATTGGTACTCTACTTTTTTCTTAAAAATTTTTTGCTTGATTGCCACCTAACTATGGCACATTTTACTATTTCCAGAACATTTCAGATGTTGCATTAGCTTAGCTTGTCTTGCTCCAAGAGCACAGTCTACCAGGGCATGTTTGTAGGGCTTCTTTTTAAATCTGCAGATAGCAGTATCCACCTTCCAATTCTTCTCGATTTATTGAGCTTTTTAGACTATTTTATATTTTCTCTCAACACTAAAAAGGAACTTAATTCCTTGAGTACAGTTGTAGCATTAATATAGATAAAGAGCTTCTTTTGGCTTGCACATCATATATGTTTGGGTCACAATTACAGCCTGCTGGCATTTTGCATCCTCAGGAGAAAAGCAAGCAGTAGTGAAAAGAGACTACGTACAGCTTGCTCAGCGTGACTTAGGGTAAGCTCGCCTTGTACACATCTCTAAAGCTAAAGCAAATCATTCCAAGGTTCCAGGCTCACTTACAACTGCTGGACATCTCTAGACAGCTTTGCAAAATACAGCATAGGCAAACCTTCATACGTCAGGCCTTGGTGTTGGATCAGCCTCTTCCTCCCCTTGGCCCCGGAGGAGATCAGCCATGCTCTGTCATTGTGTACATAGAAGCGATAGTGCATTTGTCACCGTAGGACATTTCACCGTAGGATTGTTACTACTGCAGCATCAGTAATTTCAATGATGCTGACCAGAAGGTAATATTTCTTTTGTTATTTTTTACATTATTGGTACATATGCTTAACTGGGCGACAATGGAGAACTCAAGCTGAGAAAAGTGTCTTAATCCACTTTCCTGGGTACAAAATAATTGATTAACTGGATTTGCTGTAGTTAAATCTTCCCGTAAACTATGTTCTCAGTCACAGATATTAAATCTTACTATGGCTACTTTTAAGCTTTGTATAAATCATGTATGTTTGAATTCTTTCAATAAAATGCAACAATGAAACAAATGATTTTACAGTGAATGAGTTTGATATGTCTTACTTTTCCAGCAATACCTACTGAAAAAGCTTCCTTGTGATGCAAGTCAATGCACAGAGCTAGGAAGAAGGAAACAGTAATTTCAGGGAAAAAAAATCCTTAATACTCGATGCAGAAGTTAATTATTCTATAAGCTATTGCTGTGCTATAGTAAATGGTACTGAAAGGACAGCCCTTGTTCTAAAAAACATTCCTGTCAGTTTACCAGCAGGCAGAATGCTTCCATTGTACTAATGAGATTTGACAAATATCTTGAAGAACTTTGCTTCAGCAGCTTCTTCATAGGGTTTCAGAAAAAAAAAAAAAAAACCAAACCCAAACCAAACCCAAACAGTCAAGTGATGGAATAATTTTTACAGGCATTTATTGCAACTTTCAAAACTATATAGTGGTCAAAAATATCCAGTTTCTGTAGAATAACTAAATGTTCATATCAGGTTTCAAAGGGCAATTCTAATATATACAAAACCAAAGTCAGTCCTTGTCATTGATTTCCTGGATTGGAAGCCTCAAGTGCAGAGGTTGGCGCAGACGCCTCAGAGATTCTTCTGCCTGCCAGTGCAAGAAAGAGTGAGAGTTCATCCTTCTGCAGCCCTCCATTTTCTCCTCTTTCACACATCCAGTATCTTTCCTTTCTCAGAAGGCATCGGTCTTACGCAAGAAACCAAACTAATCAAATGCAGGACACTGAACATTTACAGGCCTGCTCAGGTCGTTCAGCCAGTCTCCAGAGAGAAGCGTGTGCCCTGCCTATCCACACACTCACCCCCACCCTGAAGTATTATTTTCCTGAAATTACAGTTACAAAATTCATACTCACAGGCTACCGAAAAAGCATCGAACTCTAGCCTTACGTCGAATGTGGCTCATGAAATGATACCCTGAACCACGGGTCTTGAACTAAAATTAGGGATAGTTTCAATTTTCTTTTACAAGACATTGAACACAGGGCTAGCGAGATGGGATGGAGGAGTAAGAATTGAGGAGTGAGAGATCTACACTTTTTCATGAAGACCACAAAATTTCTCCTAGGTGCACACACCACCTTTTCCATCCAGTTGCCCATATTCTGTAAATCTAAGCCTTTTACCTAAGGAATAGGATTTAAGATGTCAAATGCTGAACTCTGCAAGACAGTCTCCTTCCAAGGAAGGGGGGAGATTGTGTTACCACAGCAGTGCAGCAAACATACTGTCTCCACAAGCAATGCAGCTATTCTATTAAAATGGCCAAAAATGCAACATACTAGAGTACACGAAAAATGGTGTAGGGCTGATAAAGGGACTTGTTTTAAATTAAATTCATGAAGGTCTCCCTTTCTGATGACTTACTGAAGTATTTTATACATCAATGGCAAACATTGTACGGTTATTTCAACGGCTGAAACTGGCTGATAAGCAATACGCTGTTTTGAATGCAAGTAGCAAACCTTGAGCTCAATTTTCTGTTAGCTGGGAGTTTCCTGAAAAAGTCTCAAGCCAGAGGCTGCTTCATTATTTAAGGACTGTATTTAAATACCTCTGCTAGGTCTTCTTTGAGCTTGTTATATCGTTCCACATTAAAATGCTGGGTTTTGGATTTCCGATAGAAGTAGTGGAGGAACTGCCTGTCTTTAGCATCAGGGTAAATGTAGTCCTGGTGAAGAAAGCAGGGCACATATTTGGGGTTAGCAAGAAAACTGGACAGAAGTCAGAAGATTATCTGTACGAATGAGTTTTCAATAGAAATTCAGCCTGTTTCGGGAAGATTTACCTAGTGCAGCACAGACGTACGTTCTGTTAAGAGGCTACGTATGAAATTATGCCCTTATAGGTCATAAGGGCCTTTCAGACACACGGTAGGAATCATTTCTATCGCGTCTAAAGGAATTTTCAGTTATAATAAAGACATAGGGTGATCTTCATGACTGGAGCCACCTGAGTCAATGGACACTACTTCCAAGGACTTGGAGAAAGTTCGGCTCCTATTTCTCAAAGACTTACTTGAAAGTCTGAAGCAATGGTGCCAGCAGCTGTTCAAAAAAGCCAAGTAGTAATCCCTGTAGCTACTCACATACAAAAAGTAGGAATGCCTTAGCCCTTCTTAAAAATCAGTGAGAAGGAGTAAAACTCGTATTCAGAGCGAGCTCTTCATAAAAACAGACATGTCTCCCCTTTTCAGTAAAGGAACCTGACATCTCATGAGGTCTATAGATCCATTGGTATTATGGAAGGAAGTGCTGGTTACTCTTCCACATACCTCCAAAACAAATAAGAGTTTTGCATCACAGAAAGTTCAGCATCGAGATGCCCACTTTGGGAGTAAAATACGGAGCTAAAGCAGGAAAAAGAAACATTTCTTGAAGTGTCGCAGGATTTCGGGACAAGTCTGTATTGTGCAGCTCATTTAAGATTTTTTTTTGTTGTTGCTCAGCAAACTTTTCTTCTAAACAATGCCTGTTTCCTGCTCCATTTCAGCTGTCCTAGATTTACCTCCATTCATTCAAAGTCAAGGAAAACCAGTCAGATTATGAAGAACAAAGCAATAAACATTTTTTCAGGCACTAAATAAGGTATATTTCAATAATGCAGCTGCCAGAGTTCCAAATGGTTTTGTATCCTGCACTGTTTATACATAAACTCCAGCAAATAAAAGCTACTGTTCAGTGATTTGCTCCCGTAAGGCAGCATGCACAAACTGGCACTGCACGACTAGTTGCTCTCCCTTTACAGCAATGAGTAAGGTGTCATTTACTATTCCAAGTGATCTACAAAAATTTAAAATAAAAGGAGAGACTTCTTTGATCATTTTTCATTCCCTAGGATATAAAATCTTACAGATAGTAGTTAAGCTCAGCAGCTGGTCTGCAGTTCGCGTGTAACAGTACCTAGCTTGGTTTCGCATAATGTGATGTTCGTATCCAGCCCCGTTAGGGATCAAACAAGTCCCTGTCTGATGGCAAGGCTACTTACTGAATTATATTTTCATCAGAGCCCAAACACTGTGATTTTTCAGAGCCAGTTCTCCTCCTTTACAATACTCCAGACGAGGACTTACCTGTTTAGTAAGAACAAAGTAGGCATAGAAAGCCATGGCACTCCCGTAAGTGATGAAGTATGTGACCGGCTCCATGATGTCCCACGAATAGACCCACCACGTGAGCCATGCCAACGCTCCCCCTTGTGTTGACATCAGAGCTAAGCCAACCCATAGAAGCCTGGAGGCCTTTGCATCTGCACTGTCCATGATTCTGGCTTTCATCTAAGGAAAAGGAACATGGAAACCTGTTCAAGCAAACATGAGTGCTCTGATGAGCAGCTCCTCAACTATGTTTTCTCCTGCTGGACTAGATCCTTCTTCAGGATCTTTTACTGACTTCTCTTACCAACTTACCGTGCTGAGAAAGAAAAGGACTGAAATCCAAGAGCAACCAGATCTCCTGGCTGTTGTGCACCAAGAAATCCTACTTTTAATCTCCCCTTCCCACTACTAGGGATTTATGTCTACCGGATTTCCATTTACCATTCAAGGCAGTTCTGGTTAACGTGGAGGCTGGTCCTCACAAAGCAGGTCTGAAGCCAAAGAAAAGTTTGTCTGCTTTGTCAGGCTCTTTCTGGTTCCCTCCCCTCCTGCTGAGTTAGCTTAGCCTGCTCTAGATCAACATTCATACCTTCCCCTCTTGGATTCTGGCAACCATTAATCCAAACAATTTGCCTTGCTGATAGAGAAAACCCTAGCCTAAGCCACAGTTGATTTCTACCTCACTATTGTTATTTCTGTAATGGGTATTCAGAACTCATACAGCAACAGGTGACTAAGTGGACTTTCAATCCCAACAGTAGCCATGCTGAGGCTCGTTGAAGACAGCTTTCTCCACGTGTTGAGGTTTCTACCCAGGGAATGTGCATAGCAGGAGGAAAAAGAACTGAATTGAAAATAATCTGAATTATATTTGAATTGACCTTCGTTTACATAATAAACAAACCCTAGCCATTCCTGCTGATTTTCTTCTATGACAGGACTTACTTTTGATGAAAGGAAATGCATTTGAGTTTAAAAAAAAGTAACTCCACTTTGCAACCTGTTCAAGAGGCAGCAGCTCTTCTTTCAGATGGTCCAGTTTCTGTAGCAATTCTCTCTCTTTCCTGATCTGGTGATCTTCTAAATGTAGGGCCACAAACAGCCTGTGAACCAAGGATTTGATATCTTCCATTTCGGTAGCATGCTCACTGCTCAGCTTATCTGAAAAGAAAATGTTTGTCACATAAAACATTTCAAGAACCCACCCTTCTTCATTCTCTCCCCACTTCCAACCCCAAAAAGCAGGACCACCCAGTGATAAAAAAGTCAAAGAGAAGTTCCTTTCTCCAGACAGGTTGCAGTTTTCTGAGACTTTCCATGCCTTTCACTAGATGAAGTGAGATAATCAGAGTTATTAAGCATTGCTCTTACCTTTTACAGGAGGTGACACACTGTATGCTGTGTTGTTGATAACAAGTTTAAAGTCATTCATCAACAAGACCTCCATCAAGGTTGCATCAGAGACCTTGCTACCATCTGCAGAAGAAAGATTTAATTTCTAAATCGTTTGTCGTAAGGAATCTTAAACATTAGCTGACACCCCTTTGGAAAAGTGCTAGAGTTCTGTATTAATAATGCTTGGAAGGGAAGTGTACTTTTAGTAAATCTGGTAACTGATACTGAACAGTAAGGAGGAACCCATCAGCACAGTGTGTGCCTGAATGCTTTCTCTAGCAGTGTCACTCAGAATTGTCACTACTATTGTCCCACAAATGGGGCTTGTTTACCTGGTGTGCAAGCCAGTAACACACAGAGTCGCGGTATTTTCAAATTAATTTCATCGATGCGCATGAATGGGTGCCTGTCTCAAGACACCACACCCTTGTCTCAAAAATCTTTGTAATTATACACTTAACTAATTTGTTATTTTCCTTAATGATTGGTTCTTTCTTCTTCATCCCTCGTGTAAAATAGTGTGCAGGCTCTGTCTTCTTCCTCCGTTGTCTTCTTTTGAGTAGGTGGTATCATTTGAGTGGGTGGTCAATGAGTCGGTGGTCACGATCTCCCCCTGTAGGAATTACCTTTTACCTACTTCTTCCCTAATCTTGGCAGTTCCAAGCAGTTCTTCAAGGTTTACTGACCAGACCACAATCCATTACCTACTTATTTACAAACATCCTACTTATTTACAAAGGCCCATTGTCTAGTAGTTAGTTCCTAAACCCTAAGTCATGTCTAGTTACTGTTTCCCTGTTTAAAATATTAACTGATGGGGGCTGTACACAGGACTTTAGCAACTCCCTGGTTATTTCAATCATATTATATGTATTAATTAATAACACTACGAGCAGACTTGCATTTTCTTATGATTACGACTAGAATTGACCCATTGGGAAGGGGAGGGCAGAAGAAAGAGAAGTCTTGCATAAAACAGCAAAAAATTGCGACAAAGATCTGCATTTTTGTTTCTCCGTCCACACACAAGATTGCATCTTCAGTAGGACAAAGGGTTCTGGGAAATTAAAAGACCCTCAAAGACCTCATCTTCAGTTATAGATTTATGCCTTTTCTTAAACAGGCTCTTCTAGTCAAAAGGAGCAATTCCTGTCAGTAGCGGTGTTCAGATTTTTCTTAATGGTACTTGAAGTCGCTCTGTTTCACTACCAGTTGAGACTGGGAGGTAAAAAGTAGATAGCTAGGCTGGCCAGTACAAGGCAGACCAGGAGCCACAGAGGCATTAGTCTAAAAAGCTCTGGCGAGCCCTTTTTTACTTTTCTTTTTTATGCAACCCATCAGCAACAAAGAAAGCAGGCTGCGAAAAAAAAATAAATTCTATTTTCAATGACTTAAAATCGGAGACAAGGGGGCAACTGTGACATGCAATCAGGAAAGCTGGTTGTTGAAGATTTGATCCTGCTTTTGTACTTGTTCCTTCTTTTCATTCCCTCTCCACCCTTTTTCTTTGCCAAAGGCCCTTTGACCCAAAAGGCAGTATTTGTGTCTGCCTAGGGCTTAGAAGAGATTTGCCACCGGTAGATGGATCACAACTTCAATATATGAAAAGGCTCTCATCCAACAGCATGGACATACTGCAGCCCTTCCCAGGGCATTCTCTACACAGCAGGTCTTGCCAGATTAGTACTCTGGCAACATTTCCTGATAACAGGAAAAATAGCTGCATTCAAATGAGGAATGGATCCCTTCCTATTTTGCATTCAATACACAAGGGCAGACGTAACCTAAAACCTCTGCTGAAATGTGAAAGATCTATTTTGTCCCATCTCTGCTTCTTGTTTCCCCTGTTTAAAGGAGCCTGAAGTTTGTAAATAACCTCTTTTCTTTAGTAGATTACTACTCTTCCTGCCAGCCGCCTTTCATATCTCCTCCTCATTTTACCATCCACCGCACCTCACCATAGCTAGGAGGCAAAGGAACACATCGTATCCCGCAGGGAGCTGAACACACCAAAAAGGAGCTCCCGGAGTCGTTAGCCATAACGTCCAGCAGATCCCAGAGCCACCCAGTAAAACCAGCCCCTGCAGAGGGTTCAGGTGGCCCAGGAACCCCCGGAGCCAAACATCATTGCTGCTGGACACACTGCTGTGGCAGGAGGGTTCAAAAGCCACAGAGCGGCTGCTCCACCATACCTGTCTGACCTGGCCTTCATCTCCTGTACATAAAAAGGGCAACTTCCCCTGCCCCTGCCACGGGGTGGGCAGTGGCGGAAAACAGCAGTTTTACTCCCGAAACGAGTAACTATCAGGCTACAAAATATGAAGATTTTTGTACGTAAATATTTCTCACAGCGCTACTGCCCCAGCTCCTCCATCTGTCCCCACGTGCCCACTACAGAAAGGCACCGCAGACAACCCCACACCTGCAATTATTTATTCACTGGAACACTGTCCTCAGGCCCCATCTGCTGAGGCCGAGACTACCGAACTCTGCGAGCTAATGCACCAGCTGGCTCCCCGACCCACTCTGGGTAGCAAAGCAAACCTGGAAGGCTATTACTTTCAATCCAAAATCTGAAATTTTAATGTGCCCATCCACTTTTTTTTTTTTTTTTTACAGGGTAATAGAACATCAAAGCTCATTTGCATGTAAATTATTAAGGTGACATTTATAAAGTGACATTTAAGCAAAAAATGTTTTTCAAAAGAATTGCCAGACAGGCTCTTTATTCTGGATGTGATACAACACTGATTTATTAACCTGTCCAACCTTTTATTAACTGAAAAGCAGAAAGGTTTGGAGGGGAGAGAGGTGTTTTATTTTCGAAAATTCCCCACAGGCTTTCAGCAAAAGGCTACTTTTCTTCCTATACCTAAGCACAAGTGTTCAAATGTGGACAAAGAGCCATCTTTCATCTACAGAAGTTTGGCAGGACTAAATCAAACCCACAGAAAATGAAAGTGAGTCATCATACACAGCACTAATACTTGCAGTTAAGGTTTGGTTTCATTTAATGGCTAAATGACACAGAAGAAGTGTCTGCACTAAATCAAAGCTTCATAATTTTTCTTTAATAATTAATGTTTAAATTCAACTCTCCATACTTGACCAAAAGTATCTCTTTACACTGTTAAGTTTCCTAATGAATTAAACATCTAAGCTGTTCTCTAACATTGCAATCACCCGGCATTTGAAAAATACAGAGCAGAGAACTGCTTAACAGTCACTGTTTTAATCAAAGCCAACGTTTCTATCCCAAAGTCAGGGCGGGGAGAAGGAGGTTTAAACAGATGAGATCAGGTGAAAACGGCCCAAATTCCATTCCACTTTGGAACCTGCTGCCCGTCCATGCCAGAAATGCCAGACTTGTAGGTTTCTTACAGAAATTATCTTATGCTTCACAAGTGACTGATGTTTGCACTGAAGCAGAACGAGTAGTTGGCTTTTGCTGACATACCACAGAAGAATTCAATTCAGCGGTGAATCCCAAATACTTCTGTCGTGCATGTCTCTGCAGATAGCAGCACTCACGTTAACTGTTTGCCTGCGCTTGTTGTTGGCTAGCCCTGCCTCACCCCAGTAAGAAATCCTTTTTAGTGAAAACTTCCACATTAAGGAGAAGGCCAGCTGCTAACAATGACCGTTCGTTACCGTGGCTTCTGAAGATACAAGAGTCTCTTACGGAATTATCTTTTTCAAGAGAATTTTCCATCTTGGCTGCCTAGCAGACACAGCATTGAAAAAAAAAACAACCCAACACCAAAGTTCTTGTGTACACGAAGCTCATGCACACACTGGGATCCACACAGATCCCATCTCCATTGCTCTAGAGGGTATAAATATATTGCTCTAAGGGGTATTTTCCTGTTTTACTAAATGTGCTCTCAAAGGCAACTAAAGCAGCTTCTCAATCTGTGCCTTCCTGATCTTCTAGGAGCATCCATCTATTTTCAGTTCCTTTAAAAGTCCCTGCAGCCCTCTGCAGTCTCAACCAGGAAGAAAGGCAACGTTATGAATGCACCTGGCTATGAAACCTTGGACCAACTTTCCTTGACCTGATCCTTTTTTCTCTTTATGTGTTACCTGATGGAAAATAAATATTTCTATAGGGATACAGCTATCCTTTTTTTTCTTTTCTTTCTTTCTTTCTAGTGGGGGTGAGGGGAAAAGGGAAGAAATAAATAGATGCTTTTAGTTAGCCAAATTCAAGTACCTATTCTACCAGATTCAGACAAGAAAGCTACATCTCAGTTCTACTTTTGAGATTGAGTCCTTCTCTAGGACCAGGACAGGGGTTGCAAGACTTTTCAGAATTGCTGTGGAAAAACTACAAAGTACTGCCAAAATACAAACCAAGTTGTCTTGGAAATAACATGGAAAACCAGTTTAACTAACTGGATATTGGCTTTTATCAACAGGCAGACCAAAGAGACAAAACACATGAAAACAGTGAGCAGAGCTTGAGAAAACTCCCCAAAGACTTGGGACAATGGGATAAACAGTGTGCTACGAGGAAGAAAGACCGCATCAGTGCTAACAGATCAGTATAGCTTTTTCCTTTCAACCCAAGGGCCCTGAAGTACTGTACTCCAGCTGATGAATGAAACCTCCCCAAAATTGCAAAAAGCTGCCCTTTATCATTGCACACATTATCTGGTTGCTTAGCTCTTAGTAAGTTTTCCATATAAGTTCAAGTTTGTAGTAAGGCAAATGGATTCTTCCAGCTCTGGGTAACACTGAACAATTGGCAGACATCACTTCAAGAGCCCAGCTGGTTGTTTTCAAGAATGACCATGGAGGACAAGGAAAGAAAAAGATATTGCGGAAACCAGAAGAGAGACACTTATTTAAAGACAGCATTACAAAGAGAAGCTACCTGAAAAAGATAATAGAGGACAGTACTGGGATATAAAGAAGGTGACAGTAATATGTCCAATTCTGCATTTTTAATCAGCCTTTCCAAGAGAACTCGGGTATTAAAACTGAAACACCAATAAACCCCAGAAGCATTCAAGAGCTACCCCAACAAGCAACAATGCTAAACCTGATGGAAGACTGAACTTGTGCTTCAGGAGAGAAGTACAGTCCATCTGAAAAGGAATGTATTCATTCTGAGGAATGACAGAAATGTAAGATACCTGTTGCAAAGACTTCCGCCCTCTCAATTCCTTTATCTTCCCTCCGCACATCCTGCAGGAATGTCCCTACGGTGGTCACCATTGGCTTGACAGTGAACCGACAGCGTTCACTTCTTGTGGGCAGCGTAAGAGTTATCACAGGAAGACCATGTCTGTAATTAATAGTTACTTCTGGAGGGGTGAAAGAAAACTAAGTGAAAAAGTCATATCGTAAGTTGTAGTTCAGTTTAAAAGCTGTTTTTAAAACACAGGACAAATAAAGAAAATCACATAAAACATTCTAGTTTAATGAATATAGTACTTCTATTTCTGGGATATATGTATTTATAGATGTATATAGAGAGAGAGGTAAAAAACATGCAACTAATGTCATCTCAGCCTACTCCCACAAAAGTAATGAAAAGCTTGTTGACATTGATGGGAAGGGGGAAAACCTCCCGGGAAAGCTTACCGTCAGATAGCACCGGCGTGCTGTGAAGTGCTGCTTCCCGGCCCCTCCAAGCCCCGGCGTGCCTCCACAGCCGCACCTGCAGCACGGACACAGGGAGCATGCTTTAGAAAGGTTAGGGTGCAAGATTTATCTGGTCAAAGGCAGCACCCAGCCTGTCACGGTGATCTGCTTCTGTGTGATCTGACAGCAGAAGTGTCCGTTTGAAGAAAAACCCCTCACTCAGCAATTTCTACGTAAAAGATGGAACCGTCCTCATAGAAAGCACAAACATTGCCAAAGGTATTAAGGCATTGCCCACAGTTAAACTTTTTGTCTAGTGTGGTTTAAATAACTCAAGGAAAAAGGGCAAGGGGAAGGGAAAAAAGGAAAAAAAGCAACTCTCACAATAAGCCCTCTCCTCCCCCCCCAAAACCAGCTGCTTGAAAAATCTCTATATCACGGTGCCTGAAGGCAGAAGTGTTCTGCAGCAGTTCAGAGTCCACAGTGTAACTTAAAACAGTGGGCATGATTTCAGTGAAGTCTTTTACTGCTGAATCATAAACAGAATGGCACCCTTAATAATGTCAAAATATAAGTCACTGAGGTCACTCCCCTTTGCTTCATAATTATATACCATATACCAAAAGTCAACTATTGACATTCACGCTGTTAAAAGACAGTAACAACAATGCAGCTTGCCAAAGTATGGAGGACTTTTTATTTTTTAAATGTGAATGGCTGTTTCAACTCCAGCTGAGATGCTGCTGCACCACCAGCCTCTGGTATCGCATCGAAGGAGGCACACCCAGATGCAGTAAGTATTCCCTATGCCCTGGGACAGGGATGACAGCAGGTTTTTGAACCTGCGTGGTTGCGCTCCCAAGCCCGTCCCTTCCAGAGACATTGGCGAGAACCTTCACGACACATCAACATGGCCATGTCAAAACGGAGAAGACAAACCACTCTGATTAGACCCGTGTACTTAAAGCAGTCCAGCCATGCTGTGGAAGATGCAACTACTCCGACAGAGTCCTCTGCTTCTACGGCTAGTCCCCCTGCACAAGGAGAGGAACAATTTTATTGCAGTGACTCGCACAAAGCAGGCATTACTGCTATAAACTAAATGTTAACGGGCAGAAGTAGGAAGGGAAATCCCACGCCTGACTAAGCTGGTTACAAAAATTGTGTGGGGGCTGGACCAAGGCCTGGGGTTTGAAATACTATAGTTGGGCGAAGTGGAAAATGATGCGGGGAGAGATGACAAGGACCGATTCTCCCTCTGGTGAGCTTCATAGCTCATCTTTCTGAAGGCCAAAACATTTCAGAGTCTGCAAGCTAATCTCTTTTGACACGGCAGGAAAGCTACAAATGCAAGGGGCCTCAGCCTATTCAGTATGCCAAGCACCGCTCACCATGTTCACGTGATTTATTTGTTTTTAAAGAATCACAAGCTTGACTGTTTGGATAGGAATATGCTATTAAATTAAATAAAGAATTCGTCTGTAAAATGAATCTGTGTGTTTCAAGGGTGCTGATCTTGCCGTAGCTTTCTACCTGGCACAAGCGCTTTTCAGGATTTAAAGAAAATAAAATACATCATTCTGGGAGTTTCCAACACTGAGAAATTTGTATATTGTAATCTTTAGGAATGAAAGGCAGTCAGAAACCTAGACTAAATAGCAAAATAAGTTAAACACAAGAGTATTGTTTAAAAAAAGGTAGACCCTAGGGGTGCAGCAATGCCGTACGGCCGCCCAGAGCTAGGACACATGCAGTAACTTGTCTGTTTCTCCAGCAGAGCAAGAGCCTTTCCCTGGAGCAGAGCAGGACACACAGCACAGCTCACCACTTCTCACCCCATCTACAGGGGGCACCTACACCCGCAAATATGTAGTAACATAAAGCCTAGCAGCAGGGAGACCGCATTCAACACGTGATCTGGTTTTCCACAAAAGACCTTGAAACACACCAATTAGAACAGTCCAAGGAACAGTCAATAGCCTTGAATGTAACAAGAGTGTTTTTTCTTCAGAGGGATGTATTTAAGGAACTAATTTTTCTACAGATACTGGTATGTAACTTTGCAATCTGTATCTAGGTATCTATCACCCAACATGTCCCTGGCACTGAACTGCACCCAGCCTGTATTTGAAAGTTACTTAATTTCTTTTGTTGTGAATTTGGGTATCTCCTTTACTTATGGAGGAAACAATGCATTCAACAATTAATGTGTATTAAAATATTTAGATATATTAAATATATTAAGTTAAAATATTTATTATATTAAATTACATTTATTAAAATAAGATCTTTAAGGTATTTCATTCTTTAGACTTTGACATTATCATTCATGATCCACTGAAAGAATCTCTGTATACTGAAGCTTTTTTTTCTTTTTTAGATTGTCTGTTAATGCAGCCTATCCATTAAAATCTCCTGCAAAGAATACATGAAGTATAAGAAAAGCAAAAGCCACTGAGCCATGGAGTTGAACCGAGTTTCAGGTAATTAACTCTTTCTATACAAGCTCTAGGTTGATTAATTGGGAAGCACAAAGGGCTGAGTTAACTTTCTTCCTATGTTTCCAGATTTAAACCTCCAGTTTCAGTAACGCTATTAAACCAAGCCAAATCACTGTGCCCCTTTTGAGGTGCCTGGAATGACCCCCTACCCTACCACTGGAAAAGAAATGAGTCACCAACCACTGCAGCTAAAAGGAAGACTTAACTATGGGACCAAACCAACGAGACTGCCCTCACAGTAACATCAGCGAGAGCTGGAATAGGAGGAATGTAACCTGAATTAAATGCATCCCAACTTTAACTTTGAGATACTGCAAGGAGGACAGCATACTAGTAACTCTTTTATATGCCAGTACACAAACCTCTTGGCTAATTCGTCTAACCACACAAAGGCTAAAGAAAGCTATTCTGCATCTTTCTGCAATTTGAACACGTGTGGCAGGACATCTGGCTAAAACACCTCTAATGCAATCACAACTATGGTCAGGAATCGGTCAAAGGCTTGAGAACAGCATTTAGCTGTGAAACACCCTTTCTTCCTCAGCTATGTTTGCTTCCTAACACAAAACACCGGGGAGCAGCAGTTGGCCACAGTGCACTACATGTCTTGACTCTGCTCAAGGCGTGGACTCTGGGAGTGAAAATTCATGAGAATTTAAGGCACAGAGTTAACTGTGATAAAAATAATCCAACATATTCCATTAAAAAATACCAGTTGGTGTAAAAAGGAAAATATATATCCAGTTTACAGAAGTACTTCCTCTGTTAAGGGTACCTCCAGTCTCTAATAGCAGACAAATTGCCACTGTTTGAGTGGAAATTTCAACGATCTGGTTTACAGCACAGCTTTAGGGACTATTGTAGCAGCATAACTGAGCTGGAAAACTAAGCAGTCAGACATGAGGAGTGGGAGAGACAAGAATAGCAATACTGCATTTTTCACTTTTGAGAGTGGCAAACGACTGAACCTACCTACATTGCAGTTTCTGGACAGCAGTCAGCTGCTCCAAATAAGCAATCTCTTATGATGTTGAGTGACTGTTCCTGCAAACTTAAGCTCAAATTTATGTGTGACCAGTTACGTGTAAGAAATTGGTATCATTATCAGCGTATGAGGTGACATGAAAGTCTCTGATCTTCCTCAGCACTGCATATGCAACTAGAAACCTCATCAGGAACCATAACTTCTGTTCTGTGGAAAAGTGTCATGTGGGTGGGAAGGGAGAGAGCAAGAAATAAAAATATTTTTCTGATGAAAAAGTGACCTTGAAAAAGCAATTCTACAAAACAATGTCATTAGGAGACTTTCTGAGAGCATGGAATTACTGTCTTTGACACTTAGCTGATTTATTTCATTTTTACTTGCCATACAAACATGTTGTAAAAAATCTCAATCAAAATGCAGCTAGCCAACAATCACATATTTGAAACTGTTTTGTCTTTGCTTATATACATCTCAGAAGATTTGGTAGTTTTGGGTTGTTATTTCAACAGCAAAAATAATGTAATGCTCCTTTGACATTCAAGTCCCCATTAATTTGCAGTTATTAGTTGAAAGCTGTTCATCCCAACCAAAAAACATAGTCAGCCCAACTCCATCTGTTCTCTTCTTGAAGTGCCATGCAATACTATAACTGAAGTATTATATTCCTCTAGCACGAGATGCTGTTGAGAATGCCTCAAGTCAAACTCATAAGCAGCCGTCACAGAAAATTACTACTGCAAACTGTTACTATGAATGCTATAGTCTCCTATATTCTCATTTCCTTCTCTCTAAGGCACTAAGAATCTGAAATAGAAAAGCACAATAATAAAACTCACTACTAAGTGTAAGCTTTTTACCCTTAATTACACTGCAGCAAAACACACTCTAATTAAAATGTATCTCGCAGTGTGCTTTTCAATAGTAATATAGTGTTACAGTCTTGCCCTTGGCAGAAGAGGAGAGCTGTTATCTCCTAGAGTCCTTGTCCAACACCTGGTACAGCTACCTCCACACAGCTGCTGGAAAAGGACTGGGGGAAGGGAACAGAAGGGAGAAAAATCATGGGGGAAACTCGTAGTTGCAATGCGTAAACATGAATTTTGGGGCCTCTCTAAGTGTCACTAGAAGAGCCAACATCCCCAGTATGCGTTGTTCTCCCCACACGCTGATCCTGCCCAGCCTGTGAAGCAGAGGGGCAGGACAAGTCACCTCTCTAGATGCTGCTTGCTTGTCTAGAGCAGGAGGAAAACGAGGGCAGGTACATGTTAGCCACTGTTCAGTGACAGCACGTACTATAAATAGCTATTTATATTTTCCATATTGACTTATATGTTTTTCTAACTCTAATAAATACGCCTAGATGTTCTCTCTATATGAATTATGTTGGCTCCCATCTGATTCTCCGAGGGAAACAAACCAAGCAATTAATTAATTATGGAGCAACAAACTGCAATTTCAGAATAAACTATCTACAGACATTTCAGAAAGGTTTAAAACCAAGGGAAAGAAAGAAAAAAAGCAGCTGCTGTCACAGCCTACTGCGTTTGCAGATTTTGCACAACCAAGATTACCAAAAATGAATCAGTATTCAGACCAAGTTCACAATAACTACACATAAGGTATTTCCCTTTTTAAAATGAGTCACCAAGGCCATTTTGGAGATATCTGCTGTTAAATTTCTGTGCTGTTTTTATAAGCAATCCCACATGAGTAGGAAAATAAGACATCAAGAGCCCTAACAACCGCCTACAATCATCTTACAAGTATGCACTTGAGCTACGGAAACACCTTCTCTCTCATTAACTTCTCAGTAATTTGTCTCGCTTACACTGAAAGGATTTTCATTGTTTCTCCAGTGGTCCTATAACCAGTTTAGATGATTATGCAACAACAGCCTCAATACAAACAGCAGCTTCAAGGCACAACACTCAGATTTAGCAACATCTTCTGGAAGCCCAACTTAAACAAAACTCCTGCAACAGACACATCACTCATTCTGCCATAATACCCCTACACATAGCAACAGTTTCAGCCAGGGAGGATACTTCTGACACTCGGGAGCATTCAGGATATAGTTCTTTTCCCTAAAGGGAAGATTAAAAAAAAAAAAAAGACAGATTTTCTTATTTTCCTGAGACACAGCTTTCCTGTCTCAATATGGACCACACGGTGAATACCTTCTTGCAGCTGCTCCATAGGGCAGTAAAAGAACTGCACCGCAACATTTACATTTCAAGCCTGCAGCTTATTCAAAACACACAGTATTTATAACCCCTTCCTCAGTACAAATCAAAGTTTAAAAAAAGTAACCAAGAGGCCTCTTCCAGCAAAGCAGCAGTTTCAACATGAGTATGCATGTTCTGCTGATCTTGAAGAAGCAAGAGCAATACAGCATTCACGTGGCTTTCCTTCAAAACTCACTTGCTTTACAGCACTGAAAAAAACCCAAACCAAACCAGTCCAAGCAATCAAAAGTTTGGTTTCACTTCCCTGTTGTTCTTTGTGCCTGTACCATCCTTTCTGATATTTCATTTCCTGCCTCTGCTCAGGTTTAAGAACAGTTGGCGCTAGATTTAAGCAGCCAGCCAAACACTGCCAATGACCAAAGCGACAGCTGCGATGAGAAGCGCATCGAGGCAACTGGCCACCAAGAACCTCTTTTATGAAGGCCCAGCTGGTCAAATCCACAGCTGCAGAGGGCTTCGCCAGGAACACCTTCCACCCAGCCTCCGCTAAGCAAGTGCGTATCCTGCGCTTGACTTCTGCTCACTATTCCTTTGTGTTCTCTCACCCACCCCCTGCCCAAACTCTACCACCCCACCCCGCACGTGCAGGTAGGGGAGAGAAGCCATTAATGCAGCCCTTGCAAGTCATGGATGGTCACAAGGGCCAAAGTCCCTCTTCTCACACTGTATGCCACCAAGGTCATCTGACTCTCCACGGGGCAGCTGAGGATGCAGAGCTTGGGGTATCTAGGGAGCACCTGGATTTGCATCCATATTGGTTTTATAAGCCATAAAAATAGATGCTGAAAACACCGACATTTAACACAGGCTGAAATTAAGCCTCACACTCCTCTATCCAAAAGCATGATTTCAGTAACAGTGACCTCTCGCTGCAAAGAAGCAATGCCAGAAGTGCCGAGGAGACGAGAAGGACAAACACCAGCTGACAACTGCCTGCCGTGCCTTCTGGGGACTACTCTGAAGGTACAGATAGATAATCCTTGCTTTTCAAAGCAAGCAGACTTACAAGCAAGCGTAAGGACAGGTCTAAATCCAAGACAATTATGCCGGCCAAGTGCATTGTTAGGAGGAACACCAAGAATTGCGTCTTACTATTTTATCTCATTATTTTCTTCTCATTCCCTTCCTACAAAGAGAAGCAGATCTAAAATATCCTCTGAGTCTGAGGTTTTACAGTATTGGAAATCTCGCATCTTCATCTGGTTTCAATAAAGCCTAGCTGTCTGAACGTTGCTGTTCTTCCCAACCTACTTTATTTTCAGAACAGAAGATGGGATGCAACACCTAGAAGGAAGTTTGCAAATCAAAGAGGGGTAAGACTTTGAGAGGGAGAGATTATAGCGTGAAAATGTATTTGTGCTTTACCAAAAGCAAGCCTACATTCGATAGCTGTGCCATCTGTTCCCCAACAACAGTCTTGGTCAAAAGATTAATTTGTCAGCACAGACATGATTTTTAATTTGTCCCACAGAATGGGTCTTTACTCTCGTGCTGTGCCTTCTGGGACAAGCATCCTGACCTGGGAAATGTTGCAAAATTTTACTTTAAGGGTAACAAGAGTGACTTTGCTTTCAAAATACGCTTATAGTATACCTCATCAGATAAGAAAATGGGCTTGCTGCATCTCTTCCTACAAAGGTCTTAGAAAGAGCATATCTTAATGCATGCAGCTGCTTTCGTATCTCTCTCAAAAAACGTGCTCAAACCCATCTCTAGGAATAACACTAATTCTTCAAATGGCCAGCCATGAAAAAGCTTGTTTAAATTTCAGCTGAAATGAGATAATAGAAGAGAGATAAGGATGCAAAGTCAGATGAATGCACTTACAGGTTTACCAACTCTCGCTTTTCTCTTACAGAGCTTTTCAGACTGAAAGCACTGGGCAGGTTGTAGCACACAGGAAAAAGATGATGTAACTCAGAAAACAGAACTGCTTGTCAACATTTTCATTTAGAATGGACACTTCTATGTACAATATAAATAGCCCTACTCCCCCAACACAATAAAAACAGTTTTTTATACACCTACAAGGATGCACTTCTGTTAATTTTTAAGAGGGTTGTTTTCCCAGGCTTTTCTTTACTTAACTGTGCAGATTTCAAATGCCTTGAGGCATTTACGGTTTGGTTAATAAAGAAGAGAGTGCTTGGGAAATTTTATTGACTCAGGGCTTGGAATTAGTATCTGACAGATGCATGCAAAAAGGTCAGTCAGAATTATCGGCAGTGGAGAAATTCCCAGTGACGGCTCTCACCCGGCTTCTCAGCAAGTTTTTTAGCAGGTAACACACTGCAGATGCATTCCGTCAAACAGACCTTGGAAAGGGAACCAGCTGTGCAGCTGCTGAAACACGCCAGACAGGGTAAGCTGGCTCTTCTCCGCAACATCCCCTCCATTCCCCACTTAGCCACCTCTCCAGCAAATCATTTCCATCTCCATCCCACTGGGTACGTTTCCCACCTTGTCCCCTCCTAGACCTCCCTAGAGTCTTCCCACAAGCCCTGAAGAACCCCAACACCCTGCAAAATCGAAGCAACCATCTCCCCTGTTCCATTGCCCCACCTTTCCCCCCCCCCGCTCCGTAAAAAGTGCACTATTCTTATGAAGTAGTAGTCAAATTTTGCTCGCTCTTGAAGAGCATTTCCCTACAGCTAGCAGTTTCTGCTACCCAAACACCATCGCCCCAAAAGCAGAACGTTTCTTGGCAATGCAGACCGTTAGCTGCAGATCCAGAGCCACCTGCGCCAGCCGCCGGCCAGCTCGGTGAGCCCAGCTTTGAGACTGGCACAGAGCTGTGGGCAGAGCTCTTCCCCTTTCGCTTGCTCTCAAACACTCCCCGGCTCACCTTGGCGCAGAGGATGCCGTCCCAGCAAGAAAATGCAGACCAAGAAAAAACTGCACTTGACTTCAGCCGGACGTGGAGGATTCCTTCCATTTGCCCACCCATACTGAGCAAACAGGCTTTTAAATTAAATAATTAATTATTATTTGGAGGGGCAGCAAAATGTTAGGGAGCAAATCTAAGGCAGCAGAGGACAGTAACAGAGAGTAGGTACTTAGTCTTATGTCCTTGTCTGGCTTAGTCCCAGTATAATTTAGAGCATATCTAGGTGCAAATATCTGAATGTTGCGCTATTAGCGAGGTTTCTCCTTTTTCTCCTGCCACGATGTTTCCAGGAATGATTTCTCTATATAATTATTGTAACACAGCAGACCACAAAGAGATGTTTTTATACACATCTCCATATCTCCATTCCTTCTTCTTTTTCTTTTTTTTTCTTTTTTTCTTTTTTTTTCCTAAAGTCTGCAGTTAAACCAGCCCAAACACTTAGGAATCAGTGTTTTGCACAGGCAGCTGTAAACAGGTACTTTTCCAAAGGGAAAACACAACTTTATTTTGATTGCTTGAAGAAAAAAAAAAAAAAAAGAGGTAGGAACAGAAGACCTGACAGTTTAGATCAAATGAAAAGCCTTTTTCTGTTAGGGGTTAGTATTAGTATGTAGGTACAATGACTTATATCCCTTTTAACAGATAGTTATAAAGTAATTCCCAAAAGGAACTTAGTAGTTAGCTTATATTTCAGCTTTATACGCTGTTTCACTCCTGTGGATGCTCAAATTACTTGCAGTGAGTGCAAAATACAGTTCTTTTAGCCTTGTTAGAAAGTAATCAAAGAAAACAAAGGCACAAACAGCCAAGTAAGCAGAGAAGGCTAATCCTTTCTCTTTCCATAGCTTCTGATGAGTAACATTAAAAAAATTTCTAGGGCAGATACTGTAAGAACATCCACAGCCAGTAACCAACAGCAAACTTAAGATCGCAATTTAATAGAAACTTCAAGAGGTTTTGTCAGAAACTGCAGAGCTGCCATTTAATAGATCCTGGCAGTAGGAAAATATAAAATAAATTAAAAAAAAATCAGACAAAAGCAAAGGAAGCAAACATTTACAAGCAACAAGATCAAAGGGGCCACCTCAAACCTATCAGTACCAATGCTTCCAGCCTTCATCCACACTTCACAGAACAGTTGCAACAAGCTGGGTTTAGCAACACAACAGCAACGCTTTACTTGAGAAGACAATTTTGTTGAAAGTACCTTATCGGAGGTCTACATAAATACTTTTAAAGCCACAAAACTTACCTATGTAGACAAGCTTATAATCATCTATTTTTTTTGGAAAGGGCTTTGCTGGGAGAAGTAGCTTCAACAGCATTCCTGCCTAAAGGGTAGCCGTAACAGAGACGCCTAGAAAATCCAACCACTGTTCTGGCACGAAACATGGCCGTGCTGTTGAGTGTGCAGAGGCCTCCTTAACCCAAGGCTTCAGCAAAGGTCCCGATGGGTATGTATGTCCTGGCACTTTATGACTTTTGTCTAAGGACCTATCATTCCCAAATACTTGTGGACAGAGGTCTCAAACATTGCTATCCCCCAAAGAGACACATCAAAGAGTTGTCAGATGTCAAGAAAAAAAAAAATTTTTTTTTGCTTTATTTTCTGTTTTTCTTTTGGAAGTCTATCTTCTCCCATTGCTGTTCAAGAAGCTATTTTAATCTAAAAACATCAAATGGCTGTGGCTTTGCTGATGCTGCGCACTTCCACCTTTCAGCTGTTGTCATCAGTGTTTTAAAATGGCACCATAGCTGAAATAGTGACTCATATATAGCTGAACTCATTTGCAACATCCCTTACCGGATCCAGCATAGTCTGATTTTCACTTTCGTTCTGTCGGAGTAACAGTACAAAGCATACAGACAGCAATGATCTTTGGAAATCAACAACCAATACTGGCTGTGATACACTGAGCTACCACTCCACTCCTCAGTCTCTACTCTGCACAACAAGCCTGTACATTTATACCTTTCTATAAAGCAGGCGAAGCAAAAAGAAAACCTAAAGATTTCCTGTAGAGGTTTCCAGTGGCTTTTTCTAAAGCTTATTGTCATGAGAAAAGCAATTAAAACCAGTAGAAGATGATGAAAGGCTCTGTATGCCCCGGATGGTCCAGCACCTCTGTTCCGATGCACCCACTGTGCCTCCTGGGGGGGTAGCAAATCTGCATGTTCGCTGCTCACTTTTCACCCCAAAGCCTTTGAACTCCAGCCAATTAAGAGTTGTTCTATTTCCTCTTCCTCTATTAATTCATTTAGGCCATCTATTTGAAAGACTGATGCAACAGACAGGGCAAGAACCTGCATTCTCTAAACGCAGGGTTTACCAAGTGGCTTTAGGAACCCTTTTTAATGCTAAAGCAAACAAGAATTTAATGCCATGCAGAACAAGCAACCAAGAGTCAAAAACTGCTGCTCTTTTTCTCCTCAGGCCCATAGTAACTTCAATATATATTGGACATAGTCATCTGGCCTTCCAACACAAGCAGATCGCTATAATGCGATGATTATAAGGCTGAACCTCTTACCCAGCTTCGTACTTTGGGATACATTTAAATGAAGCTGCCATCGATGAATCAGACTCCTATGGACAGCAGAATCTCAAGCCTGCAACACCGACAAAGATCAGTTTTACACTGAGAAGTTTTCTCTAAGCTACCTCCAATAAATCCTCTTACCTTATTAATTAATCAAGTGAAGTTTGCAGTTAAAGCCCAGTTCTGTCCCCAGACTTGCTCCTAATTGAATAGAAGCATACCATTTGAGAAAAGCATTACTAAAAGAAAACTCTAAAATAAGGTAAATAAATCCTGCAGAGTGCTCTATGTGAGGTTGCCATGTTTATAGCCTGGACTCCAGAACGAGCCACAACACTGACCTAGAAAATGAATGGTGTATAGTCACTCTATTCACTCTACCCCCAATATGCACCCAAATACGTGCAGGAATTCTATGTAAAGTCAAATTTCAAACAACTTATTATAATTATTATGGGTTTGACATACTTGCTGTTAATGATTTACTACTCAGAGCAAGCAGTGGAACGAACAAACTTCTCACATTCAAAGGACCTGAAAACTGTTCAGTTCTTAACCTTGGAATTTTAACACAGGATCACTGGAAAATTAAAGTTACTCCTTCCCTCTGTTACCTAAATGTGTATAGGCAAAGAGATTTCCTACCAGGTAAATATTCTGCCACTATGTTTTGATATTAAGAATCAAAGAATATCAAGTCTTATTGTCTTATTTTGTAAAGCATCAAGTATATGCAGTTTGTGCAGGTCAGCTGGGGCAAGCCAACTGGTATTCTAACATGTTGCATCCCATTTCTCTTGAAAACAGCAAAGAAATTCATCCTTAAAACACTAACACAGATGGACAATCTACATTTTTGAGACACCAACTAAACCATTTCTGGAAAGCTATTAATTGTAAAGTGAAAAAAGTATCTAAAATTGAATTCAAAATCACACTTAGCCCTTCAAAATTATGGATCCTGTTTCTCCCTTTTATCAACTTTGATCTGAAGGAAGATACAGAGTACAGGTTGTATCACCAGCTGCAAAAACTCCTTGCTCTGAAGGAATCTAAAGCATCTTTACCACACTTCTACCTTCGTAAACTGATTAGCAAGGCAGCTCCATGTTATATATCTCATTAATTAGTACTTTCGAATTTCCAAGTGACCTAATGTTTTCCAGGTGAAGTTTCTCAGTTCATTAGGAGCAATTGAAAGCCTTACTAACTCTGCCAACAGAAGAAGAGGGGAAACCCCCGATAGTTAAAATCCCACTTCAGGTTAGGACCATCATGCAGATGTACAGCAGTGTGGTTTCCCATAGGAAGAAGACACACAATCATGCTGCATGTCTGCCTACAAGAGACACTTTCCACTAAGATTTAAGATCATTTAATTTCACAGCTACCAGCCACTCAGTCAGAAACAGTTAACAAGTGCTCAAAGATCTAACAGCTTACATTCCCTCTACTAGGGTGCATAAAACATTAGCGCACTAGAGATGTTAATTTTAAATTAAATACGATTACAGAGAAGTTACTCAAAACTGACATCTAACACCTGCTCATTCCTGGCAGCAAGCTTGCCACCCTGTACCACCAAAACAACAGAGAGGAGCAATGCTGTTAAGAAGCTGTTGTACATCGGTGTGTTTACCCAGTATCTTCTAACAACAATTAATTTGTATGTAGAATAGTTTTAATGTAGAAATGTTATTCTGTGCATATGGACAAAAGCATCCCCAACCAAACAAAAAACCACTTTCTGCCTGTTTACCTCTAAAAGACTGTCATCCTCCATAAAGGTCATCAGTAGCTTTACCTCCAGAGCGAGCCCTGCAAATATTGCTGTTCAGAGCCTGTGGTTACTCACAAAGCCTGCATGCTCGCAAGGTAAGAGCACTGCAGGCACCGTATTCAAAGACATGTTATTTAGTGCCTTTCTTGGAACAATCAAGTTATAACAAAGGTGTTGTCAGGAGCATGGAAAAGATGTGCAATCTACAGTGAGAAACCACTGTTCTCAGCAGGAAAATGGCTTTATAAACTGCTTAATGTATACGCAGGTACTTCCTCTTCATCTCTGATGCACTTTTCAGTTGTCTTTCCTGCAGTCCTATTGCAAGCTCTTTCCTGATCCAATCTGCCCTCAGCCAGGGACAGCACAGAGTGTTCTAGGAGTCTATTATAGGAGTGTATCTTTCTTATCTCAGTAAAGGTACCAATTTTAACAGCCATAAAAGCGGAAGAACCACGCTGACGTATTCTCTGCCATTGTACAGTGCAGCAGTTTTCCTCCTGCTGGCAAAGTAAGCAGGTAAGCTGGAAATCAGACCAGGCGGTAAAATTCTGGTTCTGACTCACCACGCAGACTTGGCAGAGTCATTCACATCCCACTTTTCAGACAGGGCACTAACCTCAAGGTGTTACACACTTGAGGTGTTTAAGCCTGGCATCAAGCACCCAAAAGTTACCACAGACTTCAACCTCAGTCACACCTGCCTTCCAGCCAGGCACCCCAAATCTGTGTGCACACCATAAAACGTTGGCTTTTTCAGTCTCTAAACTTCAGCTTTACAGTTGAAATATAGCTGTAAGACTTTCAGCAGACCACGGAGCCAACCATAACTTGCCATAACCTATAACACACATCCACTTCCACATGAGGACGAGATTTAAGGAGGCCTGTCTCATAGGTTCTGATTTAGCACAGAGCGAGTTGTAGCAATCAGAATCAGAGATTTCCATATAGACACTTGCAGGGTTTTGTAATACATTCATCACCTACAATGTTTGTGTTTCATTAGAGCATGTAGGGCTCAGGAGATGAAGAGAATCAGTCAAAAGCACACATTTGGGCATCATGTTTTATATATCGGTGAGATGTAACAGTGTAATATCCTCCTTAAAGTTGTAGTGATGTCCTCTTCTAAAACCTTTTCTTTAATCTCAAAATGTGTGTACATGGAAAAAATACTAATGTCAGTGTTACTCCTAGATATTTTAAGAACCTCCTCCAGAAAACAAAACCAATTTGATTTTGTTACTACAGGTCATTACAGTTGTCCAGATTTACATCTCCATTAATGGATACCCTCACTGATAATACACTGTATATTCAGCTTTGCAGGAAAGTATAACTGTTTTGTGTGTATGTGAGAAAGTGCATGGAAAACAGGCAAGACAAGATTCCTGGGTTTTTATAAGTAATCAGCCATGTTCAGGTTTTTGGTAATAATATTATTCAAATTACAAATACTGATGTTCAAGATTTACTTTTTCAAAAGGATAAAGCAGGTAATGTACTCAATACATAGCTACTGGCTAGCTGAGGGGAACTGCAGGATGCAAAACAATTAAAGGCCTAGTCATAAATACCTATCACAAACAAAATGTTAATGAATTTAGAGGAGCAACCAGAAAGCAGAGGAGAAATGGCATACAGACACACTGGTACCCCTCAGTATGGCTGAGAGTGACAGAACACCACTAACAATTTCTGAATGAATTCTTTTTTTCTCCCCACATTTAGAATGCCATGAATAAAACCTACTTTTTTAGTTAAGGTTGAAAGCTCAACAGCCAACAGGTACACAAATGAATTTGTTCAGGTACTGCCCAAATATGATATCCTATATATACGTAAATAAAAGTTCATGTAAACAACCACACAAAAAAATCAATCCATGTCTTTGCAGTAATAAAAACTGAATATAATCAAATATCTGATTTGATCAGCTAAACAACACATGAGGATAGTAAAGAACTGTTGTTGTTGTTGTTAGTTTTTATCTTCCCACATTTTTATTAGAAAAAGAATTGAGTAAGAAGTGTCAAAATAGATTAGTACTGTTTATATATTTCCAATGCACATGAAGCCAAGACTGTAGCCTTATTTAAACTGCCTCAACACTATTTCAGCTCAGGGATCTCACAAGCAACCAAACAAAGCGCAGACAGGCAGGGGACACTTTTTTATTTTTTCCTCCTCTCCACAAAAACACACCAGTTTGGGGGAGGCAGAACAGAGAAATGCGTGAGTAACACTGCACATCAGAAAGGAGCCGAGCAGTGCCCAACCAGCAGAACTAGTGCTTGATTCCCAGGTCTGGAATCCCACACACTGCGATGTTATGTTGCAGGGCCCAGGTCTTCTGCAGCAGTAAATAACCTACTATTCTCACCAGAAAATACACATCTGCCATCTAAGCAGAAGCCTAGATTCCAGGAAGAATTTTTGTTAGGGCTGGCTGTCAAACAAGACAAATTCTTGCTTTGTTTAGCCCTGTATGTATTTTGACACTGAGCATTTCCATATGTTACTGTTTATTGAACCTTTATGTCAGTAATTGCATATGCAAAGGAGAAGAGGAAGAACCTTCGGTTTTTTGGTTGGTTGGTTTGGGTTTGGGTTTTCTTTGCTGTCCTGGTCAGTCGCTAAAAATAGCTAGGCACTCAAAACAGCTACAGATCAGAAAACACGCCCCGACGTATTAAGGACATAATGGACCAGTGAGGTTGATCCTACCTGATGTGCTGCACGATACAGCACAGCAATTTCTTCATGAAGCTCAGCCTAAGCTGAATTGCCCTTTTTTTTTTCCCCCCAGAAAGCATCTTTGCCTCAATTTAGATTTTAACAGAGGGATGTTGTAGATTCTCCATAAATCAGAGATGACAATTATAAACTAGCGTAGTCAAAAAACCCCAGGCACTATCTTTAATGGGTTCTTTAATGGGTTGAGTCAATTAATCTACTCTGTAGAGTTTAACCTGCTTAGATTAACAGCTGTCTAGCCTCAGAAACATCTCTCCTTTGTAGGTACCTGTAGACTACAAAAAGCTACTTAGATTGAAAATCTTCGGGTTTTTGCTGTAGAGTATTTTTTCCACTCTGGAAACAATTCTTGTAGCTTCTTTAAAGAAAACCCAAACTTTCCAGTTTTCCAGCATTCAGAATTCCAGACTCACAAACGTTATACGGAAGAATCATACTCCAACCTCACAGTTCCCTCCCCATACTCATCTGCCCCAAAATCTTTTGATTACAACCTCAGGATGGGATTCAAATCCATCCATCACAACCTCCATGCCCCTTTCAGAACGGCTGCTTTACAGGACGTAGTCTGTCATTTACATTCTTTGTTTCCAGATAGAGGACCTTATTTTTTATGTCCTTTTTTTTTTTTTTTTAAACATATTCAGATGACACCACTGGGTGAAAGCTAGATACAGAAGAAAGTTTCCAATACCTTGCAGCTTACTGGAAAACCTTGGACTTGTTACTGTGCCTCAATTCCCCGTATCTTGAAATAAGGGTATCTTAAGATAGAAATAATGACACTTACCCTAACTTATTCCGCCTTTACATGTTACAAGGGATGAAAAGGAATCAACTGCAGCAAGCATCCAGAATTACCCACCACTGACCTCTCCATTAATCAGCAAATCAACTGGTAAACCGCATTGTTCGGGTAATCTGTACACTTTATCAATAATTGTATTTTGCTCTAGATGCTTAGGATACTCAAACATCAGCAGGTAAGAGCTCTTACACAGCCATCCCAAACATGTGGCATCACTGCATTCACAGTTAATTTTGTGCTCCCACTTTATTGACATCTTAGTTATGAATTAAGGACAAGCACATTTTGGTAGGTATTACTAATTGGTATATTGGTAGCTGAGTTAGGTCTTGCTTGTTCCTACCTCTGGTTTGCCAAACTTCACGATGTAAAATGGATTACTGTACCTTTCACAGTGCCAGAGAAACCCCTGGTACAAAAAGGAGAAAGACAGTTTTCAAGTGAATTTTACAAGGAGAATTGGCTTCAAGAATATCAATTAAAGATGAAATGCAATAGAGACAACAGCACAAGCATACTGAGTGTTTAAGGATTCCCTATAATCAGAAGAAACTGCCTATTTTTTCCTCATGGTCAAGCTGGCCTGCCATCTTGTACCTCCGTTACATTATGCATGACCGCCTATTTCCTTACAAAACTGCGTAACAGTCAGAGCTCAGCCTTTGTGAAATGGTGAGTAGCTGAATTCCTTTCCTTTCTGTTTTGAAATGCCAAGCTGCCAGCCACAGGCAATTTCCAAGGCAATCAATAAAAAACCTCTAGCACCATCATTTAAAAAACCTCTCACTTTTGTTTCATAATTAATGTCCTACAAGTAAGAGCAGAGCATTCACATGTAGGTGAAACAGAGTCAGAAGTTTCTAAGGAAACCTTTTACTCTCTTTAAGGGACCTAGGGACTAAATTTTTTTTTTCCAAAGAAAGGGAGGCAATGTCAAAAGCTAAGTGTTATCTCTAGAAGATTAAAACAACAAATCAAGGAATACTTATTATCCAGAGTTTCAGGTTAACTGGCAAAGGTAAGTGACAGGTCACTCTGTAGAGACTCATACTTCTATTCTGCCTAGAACCAAGATAAGCACCCCAAGCCCTGAGCTTTGGGAAAACGACATCACATCAGAAGCACCATCATGACCTTCAACTTGCTATTTCACAAATATATATGTATCCTTCCTGTCCTTGGCCTAAATTAGAAAAGCCTGAAAACCAGGTGGATTGTGGTCAGTGAACTCACCATTTCATTTCAAAATTCTCTTCTGGCAAGGAACAGCAATATTATTTTGGGTTGATCCAACTTGATCTATTTCTGTTTTGCTGCCAAACAGTGCTCATTATTTGCAGAACCTTAAAACTTGCATTCCATCCTCACTATCTGGAATCACATCCTGAAGCCCACAGTAAGTAGAAAATCCTGTGTGTTTTTTAAGGTCCACTAAGAACGAGGCAACCAGGGCAGAGCTACCCACACGGCCACACAGGGCTGCCAATCCTCCCTTGCCAGCCAGAAAGAGCAGCTGACTGCCAAGCAAGACTTCTTGCATTTCCAGCAGCTTTGCACGGGAGTTTGTTAGATGAGTATAAAATGGAGCAGTATAAAGAGACGACTCGTCAGCAAGCTACGAGCTTAGGAGTCTGGGGATTTGTTTTTAACCAGCTGAACATCTATTTTGGTAGTGATGGTAAGCTGCTCTCCCCCCACTCAGCCTTCCAGGTTTACAAGGTGGTTTTCCAGTGCCTGCCACACCTGCAGAAGATTCTCACTCTCCTATAATTTGTTACCTCCACAATGTATCGAACCATATAGCTTTTTCTTTCGGTGTGATAAATTGTACATTACACCGTATTTTTGTTAAACTTCCTGTAACTCCTGGACATGTGGCGCCCGGTTCTCAAAAACTAGAACAGTATTTATTCATACCAACCAGGAATACAAACACAGGCATTGAGAGCACTTTCATGGAGCTCCCAAAGGGCTTTAGTAGTCTAAAGATAATTTTTTTTTCTTTAAAGGAAGTCTCTTACACTCTTATCAGCATGCTGAACAGCTGCATATGGGGAGAGATCCACCACGTATCCCAGCACTCCCCCCAATCCACCTGACCAAAGTCATCAAATTAGTAACAAATAAGTTGACAAAAAGAAGAAAATAATCTAAACATAGAATTCCAAAGATTTCCATTTGCCATCTGTTCTGTTTCTCCAGCATGCTGCTGCACTGAACAAAATAGACTGTCCTCCTTGCTGCCTATGATATTAAAAAAAAAACAAAACAAAACAAACAACCCCAAAACAAACCCTCTGGCTAATTAAGTTTTCTTCATTTCATAAAATCAGCAACACAATTGTACCTCTATGTAAAGAGACACTGGAAGATAGGCTTGAACCCATGGTTTTGAGGGCACACAACTGCCTGTGCCTAGCCAGAAATGAGCCTCTGAAGCATGCACACGTGCTGAGACATCGCTCTTCCACCTGTCCCAGCCACCCACCACCTGAGACCACAGAATGTTGAACCCCCTCCAGTAGTATTTCTTAAGATAAATTATTCACTTTTTCCACTCATTGCACTGTACCTATGCACCATGATCATAGCACAGGTTCGTAAGGCAACAACATTTCTGCAAGAGTTATATGTTCTTACTTAGAGCTCCTGAATCTGCTAGCTAATTTCAACTCAGTCTTGAGAGATGGTAGAGGTCTCAAGGTTATGAAGTTCTTTCATGTTGCATGGAAGAATCAGAGGCTGGATGGAAGAGAGAGATGCCCCTGGGAGGAAAAGACAATGGCTCACCCGTTCCCAGAGGCAGGCCAGCAGACAGCCCTTGCATTACCAGCCAGGGACCCACTGACACTTCACGCTCCCAGCCCAACATGGCAAGTCCTGTGGGCAAGGACAAGGATGACCGGGGGAATATCTGTCACACGTCTGTAGAAAAACAGGCTCATTAGGTCTAAAAGCCATCTAACTATGACAGCTTGTCCTATGCAACCTATAATCACACAGGCTACCTCAATAAAAACATCAAGAAAGGCCGTCACGGGATCTTTAACCCTGCGTCAGTTCTGCACATACCTCAAATTTACAAAGAACAGAGAGTTCCCACAAGGCAACACTCACATTTCCTGGTGTTTCAGAGCAATTCAGCCCAAAACAAATGAGATATTTCAGAGAAAGCGTGATAACCAACCACCTCTCCCATATTAATTTCAATAAGGAAAATCCCACTTCCTCATATTCCAAAGAGTGAATCCAAAACACCTGTAGGTTTAACAAAACATTCTGCAAAACCTCGTAGACAGAGGAGGGAAGGGGGTTGCTGTAGCTATAAAATGGCTCAAGCTTTCACAGCATGTTGCACGCCTAAAGGTACAAAATCAAAATACATCAGCTGTAAAGCTGTTTTCAGCAATGATGTTTGTATTTTCTGTACTGTTTAATTCTATCAGAGGGGAGCTAAGCAGGGCAGACGTGATCGGCATCACAAAACCAAGCTATAGCACCACAGACTTGCTGCTTCTTTCACCACAATTCCTTACATCCCTTTATCTTGCATCCTGTGCCAGTGCCACCATTCCTATGGTGACACCTCCATCTGACTCTCAATTTGCATTTTAATCATCCCTAAGATCTTACCTATATTTTGCTATTACCACCTCAATTTTACAGGTATTAGGCACAGCCTGCGTTTTCTCTAAGAGTGCCTGAGGTGTCAACAAAAATAAACTGCAAATTAAGGGTTTAGTTTCTTTGTTTCTAGACTTAACATTTGACTATTAACAGCAATCCAGGGTGGGCAGACCCTCCATAATAAGGATAAACCACCTTTCTGCTGGAGGTCTGCAGGGCAGGGAAAGAAAGGCTTCAAGGAATCTGTTGAGAGCACTGCTCTCAATCTCCAAGACTCCTGCAACTCCCTCAGCTAGCCCGGAGGTGCTCACAAACGTAGTTCCTTGGCTGAGCATTCGGGAACATCAGGACAATTTCATGATTGTCTTAAGGAAATAGGGAGTGCAGGTCACAACAAAATGGCTTGTCCCAGCTTCATCACTACAACCAGAACAGGAAAACCCAGGCAACTGAAAACCAGCAGAGAGAGAGTGAGTGTCATGGTTTAACCCCAGCCAGCAACTAAGCACCACGCAGCTGCTCACTTACTCCCCATGCCCCCCAGTGGGATGGGGGACAGAATTGGAAGAAAAAAAGGTAAAACCTGTGGGTTGAGATGAGAACAGTTTAATAGAACAGAAAGGTAGAAACTAAGAATGATAATAAGAACAATAATAAAATTACAATAATAATAATAGCATTGGAATATACAAAACAAGTGATGCACAATGCAGTTGCTCACCACGTGCCGACCGATGCCCAGTTAGTTCCCGAGGAGCGATCCCCCCAGGCCAACTCCCCCCAGTTTATATACTGGACATGACATCACATGGTATGGAATAGCCCTTTGGCCAGTTTGGGTCAGCTGCCCTGGCTGTGTCCCCTCCCAACTTCTTGTGCCCCCTCCAGCCTTCTTGCTGGCTGGGCATCAGAAGCTGAAAAATCCTTGACTTTAGACTAAACTTTACTTAGCAACAACTGAAACCATCAGTGTGTTATCAACATTCTTCTCATACCTAACTCAAAACCACAGCACTGTACCAGCTACTAGGAAGAAATTAACTCTATCCCAGCAGAAACCAGGACAGAGAGAGAGAGAAAAAACAATGAAAGGATAGAGGAGGAAGAAGAGAGGCAGGAGAGATTTCAAGTGGATTCACTCTGTAATCTAAGCACAAAAGAACTGTAGAAAAAATAACCAGGGAAGGAGTGTCTTAGCCTAAATTAATCATGAATTAGTCGCCTGCAGGAACCTGGATCTCTTGAACTGGATCAGAAAAAGGAAAACAAAACAACAAACCAAAAAAACCAAGCAGGAAGTCAGTTGTCCTCTGAACAGAAAAAAACAATCTGTGTCCTAAAAGGAGAGTCACAAGAACAGCTGAATTTTGCTGTAGTGATAACAATGCTGTATTCGAAATATGTTATATTGAAAGCATTGACTTTTATCTGAAGCACTCACGCATAGAGCAATTTAGTGGTCACTAGCAGTGTAACACCAAAGCTGTGTAACAGGAGCTCAACTAATGAGAGACTGAGATGCGCACATAGCTCATGCAGACAGTGCAAGGCAGCCACGGAATGGCAAGGTATGGAGCTTGCACTCTGAGCTCTGCTTCACCCTTCTCTGCCTGAAAACTTCCTCTGCCACTGGAATTGCACAGACCCTGTAAAAGATGGCCCCAATGACAATAACCCTGCCTGGTGACCTTGGGTAGGTCACCAGCTGAATGCTACCAGTTCCCTGAACACCGAGGACAAATATCAGACCAGTCCAAATGAAGCTTCACAGACATGGATTTAGAGGGCTGGGACATGCACAAATACAGAAACTCGAGCAATATCCCAGAGCAGCAGATCTGACCACAATCTGCATGCCACAGGGACCGCTGACGTGTGTGGCTTTCTCACCTGACACATCCGCTTCCTCAGGAGCTGGGCTTTCTCCCCAGCATCTCTGCCCCCTGCTTCTCTCATCTTCATGGTTTTCATTTGAAGCTACAGAAACAAAGAACAGCACAGAAAGAGCAGGCAAAGGAAATTAAAACTACTGCAATGGCACAAGAAAAGCAGTCAGCACCTGTTTTTGAGGTGGACACCGCATAGTGGCAGACAAAGACATAATATCCTCGTCCCTCCTGCACAGAAGGGCGATGTTCTGTTTGCAGCTTTGGCCTATTTCTCTAAGATGCCCTCTTTTTCAGTCTGCACTTGCTTTCATAATATACCCTCACTTGGATCCCAGCTGAGACCATTTCCACATCCTATTCCTATTATCCTTAGAGCTTGAAAGGAAGACCTTCCACATGGAGCCAAGCAGATCATTACAACAGCACCATTTCCTTTCATTTCCTTCATCTGAAGAGTAGACCTGTGTTTAAGAAATCAGATGGGAAATAGCTGACCTCAACTGCTGCGTTTCCACTTGTGGGTACTTAACCAACACTACTATTAATATGACAGTCTCTTTTGAAAACTTTAAAACAATAAGATTCAACCACTTGCCTGCAAACAATGTGGTCAGGCAGTTAAGCTGTATAAATTCATCCATCACTGTGTATTTTTTTTTACAACACATGTAGTAAGTCATTCATCTATTTCCTCTTTCTTTCTTCCTTTGAAAGGAAAAACAGTCAAAACCCACTAAACAACAATAGCCAGACAACAAGTTCGAACATTTCAAATCCTTTAAAAAACCAAACAAACCACAAATGAGAAAGGATTTTTATTTATGCATTTCTCAGAAAGGATACAAACAAAATGCAAATGGTGCTGAAATTTCTGAAGTGAAACACTTCAGCCCGGAAGCTGCCTGCCACTTCTCTGATAGCTATTTCTTTATCATTATCAGACAGCTTGTTTTGACAGCTTCACTTCTAAGCTGACTGTAAATCTGTGAGTATTTCATGTATGATTGAACTGGAACAACTACCGACGATATTGATCGGCTCAGAGCCTGAAGATTTAGCCAGGCTCCAGTAGCCAGTAACATACCTGTATATGAGTTAGTGCTGAAAACCTGTATTTACTTTGCACTGTGTAATTCATTGGGATTTTGTAAAGTAATTGTTAACTATTTGACTAAATTAACAATGTTCTTCATGAGTTCAACCCTTCAAGGTACAGCTACATTTAAACAATAACAAAACAGCTCAAATCTAGGAAAGAACAAGGGCTTTCTGAAAATTAAAACTGGCAACAACAGCAAAAATTTGTATAGGGCTGCAGGATTTCCAGGTCTCCGCGGGGTGCTGCTGCTTTACATCAAACCGTTAGCTTTAGTCCACGTTGCCATTTAGCCCCTATCGTGGTAAGAAAAATCACACTCCTCTCTCACTACAGCTGATGCCCTTGAAGAAGCTGCTCTGATAGGTCCTGCACTTTCAGCCTGTGACAGTGAGGAGCTGACTGACAACCCACCAACAAAGAAGGGGGTGCCCCGAGACAGCCCTCTGCAGCTCCGCGCTTCACGTTCTCTGAAGGATGCCTCCATTTCAACAGCCTCAGCCTATGTGGTCATCACAGTTGGCATCCTAAATATGAAACAGAATGAACACTTGGCATCTTAATCCTGTCCAGTGTTTTATTTTCAACTGCTGGGTGTTCAGGCACAGATAGTAAAAAGCACCCCAGCCCAGAAAGTAACAGCTGTCAGTATTCACTGCTCAACAACAAAGCAGTGAGCCTGCCAAAAGATTTTTTTGAAAAAATTGCTTTGGGAAAGAGGGAAAGGATGGAGGCAGGAAACACGTTCTTATCTTTTGGAGCACTTAGAGCTAATTCGATTGTAAGTCTCTTCACACTATAATTGAGCATCTCTATGTCTCTGATCCTCAGACAACTGCTGCAGGCAGGGGAGTACAATTCCTTCTTTATCCAGATTGAAAAAACAACACAGTTTAAGTGACTTGCCAAAGGTAACACGCAAAGCTTATGGCGGAGCAAAGAACAAAACCTGTGTATCAAAGTATCATCTCTGTATCACATACAGAAGAGTACTGTGTGCTTCCCTGTTCTAGGACTCGGCAGGAAAAAACCCTACCAAGACAAATACTACATTTTAAACTATCCACCTACAATTTTTTAATTCGAAATCTATAATGTCTAAATCCTACTTTTTTTATAAGTTCATATTTGTCTTGATTTAACTATTTTTTCATCAAAGGACCCTAGTTTTTTGGGGGTGCTATCCCATCTGCGGCCTGCATTTTGGGGGCATAGCAGATCAGGCATCAAGGAGAAAGAACCACACTGAAACCAAGAACTGATCTCAGACCCTCCAAATGGCCATCATGGTCCAGACAAGGGTCCAGCTAGCTCAACATCCCCCCCACCCAACTGTGGGTGGGCAGATTCCTTAGGGATGCCCAGGGAGGAATGAACATGGACCAAGAATGTTTTCATTCCCTTCCACAGCCTATTTTACTTGTCTCCTCTTCGAAAGAGCAAAATACAAGTGCATTTGATGTGGGTTTCACAAAGTATGGCAGCTTGACGTCCTTGTCACATTATGATTCTGCTTTGTCTCACAACTATCACTGCAAAGATCACATGTATTAAAGACACTCAGCAACTTGTTTTAGGAGATCCAATTTCATAGCCTTCAGCTATTCTGCTAAACGTAGAAAATAGGTGCAACAAGCGGAAGCGACAAGTGCAGCACGCAGCAGCTACAGAGCAACCAACTCTACTTCAGACTCTGGCCCATTTCAGGTAGACTTCTGTCACGCTTGCATACTTCAGTGACCGTAAGCAGCAGAAAACGCAACTGATACATTCTCAAAGGAGAATCCCAAAGAAGAGCAGCACAGGTCTAAGAATGACTCCCTAGCAAAGGAGGAGGAGTTGTTACCGCTTAGCTTCAGCCTGACCATCAGATGAAGAGGCAAGTCTGAGAAAGCCTCTGTGCCTCTTCACTCAGCTCCTGCTCAGGTTTTGGCTAACACGCAGCGCATCCCAAGGCTGACGTACACTGGGAGCAGAGCCCTTAGGTCAAAGAGAGAGCAATGGATTGGCAGGACACAGTGGGCAGGAAGGGCTAAAGGTCATTACTCAGCTGTTACCACCTGCAGCTTGCTGTCTCCTGCAGCCATGATCCTTGCATTTTGTTCGTCTGGCATTTTTTTCAGAATCCAGTAACCTATGGAAATGGTATAGATCCAACCTCCTCAGCTTACCCAAAAAGCTTCTGAAGCAGATCCAGCAGCAGCCGGACTGCCGAGGCTTCCGTGCTTCCCAGTGTGATGCAGGGATGCCAGCACTGTGCGGGAGGAGGAAGGATGAGCGCTCTCACCCTCTGCGAGGCAACTGCTTTGCTCACAGGTGCACGAGTTACAAATCAGAGAACCTGGGAGTCAGAACCCTCATGAATTAAGTGATGAATTAGTGAATTCACATTAGATTAGCCTGTACAAAGGGTACTGAGCTCGTTTGACATGTTCATTTGTTTTCTTTCCTAGTGAGCTCATTAAATAAAGTTTAATTTACAAAGTACATTATCCCGTAAATTTGAGAGATCCAAAAGGACTGTGACACTCTCCTCCCCTCAACCTGGTGTTCAAGGATGAGAACAGAGTGAGGAGTTTGTCAGGTTTGTAAGTCGGCGTTTGTCTGTAGGACCCAAGACAGCATGGTTAACTCTTGTTGCGTTGTGTGTCCTTCACGCTAGATTCAAGTAACGCTGACAGCTAACGTGACTAATGTCACAAGATGAAGCCAGACTCAATACATATATCTAATCCCCCTGAAAGGGCAGGATTTTTCTTACTGCATATTTATTAGATTTCTGTCTAGCGTAGCTCTGTGTATGTCATGTAATGAATCCCTGTCCTCTCCCGAAGGAGCGTATTTAATAGCCCATTTCACTCTCAGGAAGTCACACATAGGATACTCAAAGTTTCCATCTCAGCCTTATGCCCAACTATACACATAGTTCTTTTCTTTTTCTGTGCTTGTACTTAACGCTTGCTAGATTTATGAACCCCTGTAGTCACTGCTTAGGCAAGTTACACATATTTGATTCTTAAATTTTCCTCATAAATTAATCTCTACAGCTTCTACCCATTTACACAGCTTTTGAGTTCCCTTCAATGATCAATTATCTTTATGGTAATAGGAACACTGAAGTCTAATATAATATTTCAGGTACTGTCATAGCAGCACTCTTACTCTCTTGTCCCCTGAAACAATTCCTCCCACACACACAACACAAAATTACACTGGTCTTTCCTACCACCCTAGCATATCTACATGGTTTCCTCATCATTAAAATCTTCTTCCAGGAGTGCCAAAATTCAGTGGGTTTCCTCCAAGGGAGATGGGGAGGAGCATGACAAAGATATTACATCTGCTCTTTTCCTTTTGTCTAGCAATTTATTGTCTAGCACTGAGACAGTACCTAGTAAAATGGAATATCAAGCGACTTCAAGTTTACTTTATTACAACAAAAATTACAAAATAAGTACTATGTCAACCCCCCTAAAGTCTGTCAGTTTTACATTGCTCTTCAGAAGCCTTTCAGACTCTCTCTAACATCTATGCTGTTGTCTTTCACTGGGACACAGGAGGAATTCATAGTTATTCATCTCTTTTTATCAAATGGCTCTATTTTTTGAGCACCAGGGAGACAGCAAAACCTGGAAAAAAATACACTGGCCACTTTAGAACTTCATCTTGTATTCTGCATGTGCAAAACATAAGGTACACATAAGCATGGTCTCTCTATTCAGTAGCAGCAACTGCAAGGTGATGTTAGCAGCTGTGTTAAGACACAGCAGGTATTGCCATATCGCTGCTGCTCTTCCCCTTCCATCTAACAGGGACTCTGGACCTCTGCAGGAACATTAAGGCTTTCAGTCCAGAGGGAGAAACCAGGGTGAGCATGAAGGGGGCTGTAATGGAGGACAACTCATGACCATGCCTGCAAAAGTGATTTATGATAAGGAGAGAGGCCTTGCATAATCGCTGCACCCATTGATACAACACAAACACAAATTACCATCAGGACCACAGGCTTGAAAACTCCTTCATTTGACAACAGCAGTCTAAAGAGAGGCAAGATTGGCTACTGAACTTGCAGCTGATAAACGGCAAAACCTGACCCCATCAAACCACTAAATTCACGTGCACTTCAACGGCCACCCTTTTACAGCCAGCACCCATCCCGATACTCGCAGAAGTGAACTCAGAGGCAGAATACTCCCTTACGCTGTGCTATACCAACTCTACAGCTCAAGTAGAAACTGTTTTCCAAGGACTCTCAACAAATACTCAATATATTCTAGTTTCTTTTTTTTAAAGGAACTGGACATTAATTGTCCTTGCTTAAGAAGCAGGACCCTTTGCAGCCATCTCCCCAGAGAACTATGATCTATGCATGGTTTATTACCTTATTATACTGACGGTTGAAGAAAAATGAGACTCTAAGAGCAGTCTGCTTCTGGTAAATATTTAACTACTAGAATCTTGCCAACATATTTCTCAGCTTGATTCTCCTTAAGTTTACTTCAGCATCATGCTTTCAACTGCCCCTGTGGTCTGAAGCTGATAGCGTATCATATTTAGCAACGTAACTGTACTCCTCCTCTGGGATGTGAATGGATCCTACTAATAGATTACGACAGCATTTAATCTGAGATGAACTTCAGTCACTCCTCTGACCTGTTCAGATAAGGAATTATCTGAATGTTTGTTCAACACTTGTTGCTTTATGAGCTTCAGCTTTACAAATTAGAAAAACTTGCTCTTTTCTCAACTATTAGCAGAGGGAGAGAACGATTCTTAGTCTCTAAAATTATTTGGAGGAGACAGAGGGGTGGCATTTCACAGCTATGGATCAACTGTTCTCCAGCTGGGCGGGGAAAAGGCCGTCAGCCAGTTCCAGACCCCAGCAGCTACAGGGAAAGGTCAGCAGCAAGCATAGAGCAGCCCAAATTCATTGCACCCTTCTGAGGATGCAAGACGAGTCCTGGGCACTGTCAGATTCAGACAGAGAGTGAGTGCCCACAGCTCCACACAGCAAGGACTACAGCACCTAGGCATCTCCTTCCCTGGGGAGTTTGAAGGAGGGAGCGGCTGCAGTTACAACTAGCACTTCTGCCTCTTCTTTTCCTCTTTTCTTATGTCCTGAGCTTGTTAAAATTATACTTACAGTATCCAGCATGCTTGGATCTCCCTAGCAAAAATAGTCAACCTAATCCTCTAAAGCTCTGCTCCTCCTATCAGCATTCAAAACTGAATGGGGATCACTGGACCAGCTCGCAGAAAAGAACAGGCGCTACTTAAAAATCCCAAGAGGTGGAGTTACAGGGTCCAATCTGTAAATCTATTTGCTAAGCAAATCAAGTATATTCATATTGATTAAAATGCTACAAAGGCATCAAATCCAAAGGGCCAATGTGAAGTGCAGTTCTGGACTCATCTGTGGGTCTAAGCAACATTGCAGTTTCTTTTTATGTCTTTTAGATGCCACTGCAAAGACAGGACAAAGCAGCTTTCATTCATATCTCTGATTTGCAGCAAAACGCTCTAGTTAGACCACCTTCTGCAGAAGAAATGTTTTTTTAATGAGAATTTAGAACATCACTTATTTCTGTAACTCCAGCTCAACTGTCACCAGCACCACTAGAAGAGTAATGCCAGGACTGCCCTCCCAAATATACCTGCAGATCCATAGCAAGCCACAGATCTCATTATTACACCAGCTGCTTCACTTCTGTATTCCACTAAGAACACAGGACTAACTCAGCAGGCATTTTATTAGCATGAGTTAAATTTACTTCAGCATTAGTAGCAACAAAACAGATGATTATGTTGCATTGGGCAGTAAGTGAGAAAAAACAGCTTCCAGTTTGGCCTCTGTCCTCTCTACAAAGGAGGGATCTGCATCCCACGGTGCTGGTGCAAAAAGATGCACTATGGCTAATGCTGACGACCATGCTGGCAGGCTGGCACAGGGCTGGCGTCCCAGTGTGTTGAGAGTCATCAGCTCCCAGGTTCTGACTCCCACAGAGCTCTACACTGAACAGAAACTGAGAGTTGCTGCCTCACTTAGAGGCAAGATATCACCAATTAACTGGCTGGCAGCATCTCGCTTCCTATCAGCATGTTTACCCTCTGCTTTAGCAAAGAAAAAGACAATTTGACATGTTACTCCTGACAAGCTGCTCACCTTGACTCACAGTGTCACTGGATAGATGTGCTTAGTGTCCAGCTGGCTCAACACTGGATTGAACTCTTGCCTCACTAATAATTAAGACCTTAGAGATGGAGTTACGTATTTTTAAAACATTTTCACATTAGCTCTGCTAAGGCATTCTCAACATTAGAAGAAGCTTATTGATATACCTATCATCAGGAAACATCTCGGCAAAGACACAGGATATCTATCTACGGGAGCCTTTTAGCTACTACTACTACTACTGGCTCTGAAGTGTCTAATAAAAAAAAAAAAATCCACTCAACTTTTCTTTCCCATTAATTATCAAAGCTATCAGCCACAATATAGAAAATGATCAATCAATACCAACATCTAGTGGCAATTACACAGCTAGATATTGAGATTTCCCTGTATGTTTATCAGAGCATGACTCCTCATATTCTTTCATATTTCTTATTATTTTAAATACCCTACCCTAAATTAAATGTGTAAGTATATGAATATTACGATAGCATGCTATTCTAAGTATGTTAAGCTTAGAACTTTCAAAGTAAACAGAAAACAGCTGACTAGTAACTGCTGTAAGTTCAGCTCAAAAACTGTGGTTATAAATATTACATCTGCTGTTTGTCAGTGTCCACAAAAAAGATGTGTAGTATAGTTAAACCAGCAAAGCCTCTCAGTATAGAAACACCGCATATATGCAAACCAGGTAAATAATTACACTGATTCTTTTGCCTTCAAAGATCTTGAACTAGGATTAACACCAGTTCCTTGGATATCACTAACTTCAGGACTTTGGTTGGAAAAATCTGTTTGTTACGAGTTTCAAAAGGCAGAATTCCTACTGCAGATGAAGCTATACCAGCAAAAGTGGTGCTTTGACTGGTGCATCTTTCTTAATTCAAGCAGAATTTGTACACTCTACTAGCAAAACAATGCCTGCTCAAACTACTTTATGTTAAATCATGCTAGTACAGTTTAACTGACTTTCATTACGTAGGAGAGGCCAAACGCTAAAATTGAAAGTATTTTTAGTTTTCGAATGAGACCAAAAAATGCTTTAACATAAAATACCTGTAACATTATCAAGGCAATAATCAGGCTTCTTTTGTTTGGAAAATCAATTTGATGCTGAAACCCATTCCCTTCCGAAACAACACCCTTCACATTTAGTCAAGTCAATCTTTAACTTAGGTCAATACTGCTGACCAAGTTAAAAAAACAAATTAAAAAAGTCCAACCCGAGACAGGAAAACATATCCATCAGCTACTCAGACTTGCACACGCTCCAAATCCTTGTGCTATTTTTTTCAGATCTTCTATAACTGCTTGTCTACAGGACAAGAATCTCAGTTTTTATAGAATGTATTATTCTCTTGACTATGAAACACCTTGAAAAAAACCACTATTCAAATCCATCTCAAAGGCTCAAATCCCAATGCAAGGCAAGTACACAGAACCCTAGTATTTTGTTCAGAAAGTAAGTGCCTAATGTTTCCAAGAAGTTATGACATGAAAAAAACCACACACACACAAAATATTCAAGGACTGCTTGCTGTCAAGTGACTGAAGTGGACACAGAAGACATTCATTGCTAGAAATACAGAGGGAAAAATTCTTCTGTACCCTATAACCTACTTTGGTTAAGGAATTTTTTGTTTTGTGTTACCTTGTGAATTTGACACTCGGACAAAAAGCTGCCTCCTGAAGCAAGAGCCTGAAACAAGCTCTGGCACCCCTGCTCTCTTCCCGACCTGGTGAGAAGGTGCACGCTCGATGCACACCGCACAATACAGAAGGGCTTTCTGGTCCAGGTACACCAACACACTGAGCAGCTACACGCTGCTTCCAGGATCCCAGCTAGTCTCTCCATATGGACAGTGTTTTCTGGATATAGCAGCCCACTCAAAAAGAGCTTCAGCAAAAAGAATAATCATGCCCACAGAGCCCAATCTGCATCCAAGACCATCTGCAATATGAAACGCAGATACCCAGGACTATCAATTTACCATCCTCCTTACCAAAATGGAGAAAAATGGGATCAGCCATGCTCTCAGACTGTCTGTTGCTTTGTTGCGAGGAAGAAAGACAGTGGGAGTTGAGCTGAGCGCCCCACAAATACACAGTAAAAGGATTCTCGTAAATCTTTCTCACATTATAAAACTTGCATCTTCTTGAGAAAACTGCAGTTTGGAGAAGCTGCAGTAGCTTGTAACAAAAACCTTTAGGACTCAATAAGAGTTTTCCTGGAGTGCAAAATAGCGTCTGAATTTTTTCAGTGATGGTTTAGTAAAAGTCTAGCAAATTAGACAAAATACCCAGTCAACAACAAATGAGCAAGAGACTCATAACTATGTTTGCAACATGTCATCCTGGAAGAAAGTACAAGAGAAAATACAGTCACAATCTCTTTGACACCACCATATTTTGCCGCAATATGCTTTTTCAGTGTGCCAGCTGCAAAAGCCAGGATTTGATATAAAGTACTGAAAAACCTCTTTCCTCACTTGTTTTGCGGCTACACAGAGTATAAAGAGACTGATCAGTCTCTGTAGGTTGTTTCCCCCGTAACTTTATTTTCTTACACTCTCAGAATAAGATGATTGAAGTTCAGTTAAAAACCTACCATCTGCCATATTTACCTGTTGCAGCTGAAGCCTCTGAAGCAACATGCAAACTACTCAAATTTAAACAGAGGCATTCATTAACACTATTAAACGAAAGGGATAGCCTCAATAGTTCCGCACTGATGAGGGGATATAAACACCACAGAGTACATGTTATGCCAGGCAGAGCATGCTGCAGCGAGCCAGTAACAATGTAGGCAAACTGCCACTAAATATTGATGGTTTGGGCTAAACACAAGAGTCCATCAATTCTGTGCTTTCACCACTGCCTTTAAGTAAATGTTGCTGTTCAACATTTCCCTCCCTCTGAATATGTGCTGTTGGGGTTCAACCTATTTTTCTGAACTCAAACATCGGATTTTTCTGCCTTCATCAGTGTGTGGGGACAGGGACAGAGCACGAAAGCAGGGAGCAAAACAAAACAAGTTCCTCCACCGACAGCTTCCCCCTGAAGTGGATCCCCCGAGAATACTGAAAACCACATCACGACCCGATGCTGGCTGAGAAAGGAGCTCTCGACTGAAAGAGCAGTGAGGCACTGGAGCGGGAGCTAGAGACAGACTGAGGGCCACCTGCATCGGGCTGAGCTCCGTGTGGTGTCAGCAACACTAGGAGACACAAACAGGTCTTCTTCATTTTAAATGACACACACCAGTGAATTCCTAACAGCAGCAAGGGACCCCCTCCGACACCAGCCACCACCTGATTTAAATATAATGTGTGACCTGACATCCCAGTTCTGAGTTTGGCTACAAATGAAATAAAAAACCAGCAGAGAAGATGGTTCCCCAGTCAGTTCCACGCCTAGGAATAGCTGCTGGTTGACTATTTTTTATGATGGCGACTCCCAAAACTTTGTATTGCTTGTGCATATGGAGTATTTCAAACCTGTGTCACGGAACTACACTATTTTTCTCTTGCACGCTTGCAGGTAAGATTGGCCTGTGCCATAGGAGCATGCGCTGACCTGTGAACCAGCACATTGCTGCTGGCTTCTTCTAGTGGATCTTGCTGGTCTGACTGCTGTCATGAGGTGCTGTGTGTTTTTCTTAAAGCTCAAGTCCTTGAGTCATGGGATTACACAACAGGCTGACCCACCATTGCAGAACCTTATCCAAAATCTAGAAACTATTAGGAACACCGCAAAGGCCAACAGCAGTATCTAAGGGTTTGAATTCTAAATGTTATATGATATTCAAAATTTTTAGCAGCATATGAATAATCAGCATCAGCATTTTTGTTTAAGCTCATTAACAACTTCTGATAGCATCTACCTTATTATGTTACTTTATGCAGTTACTTCTTGCATTAGTTATGAATATTCATAACTTGCACAAAAGCTTTTGTAATACATCAAGAAAACTATTAACTACTGATAGTTAATGGCAAGTAAGACAAGATGTGCTATAATTGTTAGTGGCCAAGTGCACGGTTATAAGATCTTACTTCCCAACAACCCAAAACTGTATTTATATCTGAATGTCAGTAACATTATGGCTTTCACCTGCTGGCTCAGGGGAATCGCCAAAGACAGTTACATCCCTGTTCACGAGAAAAGCGACACGGCCATTGCAGAAGGAAAGGTAACCAACTCACAAGGAAACAAGCTACAGTATGTGCAGCTTTATGAAATGCTGAAGAATGGCACCACTATGATGGTTTATGCAGATGGAAGTTGTGTCAGGGTCTGATCTACAGCAAAATATACTCATTACACTTCCACTGCTATGAAGAACAGCTTGGGGTCGGTATTCCAAGGAGCACGCATGGTTTAACAGCTATAATTCAGTTTTAGGGCCTGGGCTATTTGATGCCTCTTTAAATGACTCCAGCTGAGTCACATTTCCAGTGTGCTTACAGTCACAGGGCACTGCAAGACCAAGCCTGAAACTTCAACCTTCAAACTGCAGTCTTCTAAGCACACCTGATTTTATTACACCAGAAAGGCTACAAACACTGAGCACACAACTTTGGCTTCTGACTAAAGCACACAGACCTAAATATGAACTATAGTTTCATATCCTATAGAATGTCAAATTCTATGGCTTCAGACAAATAATGTTATTCAAAATTACTACAATAAAGAATACTGGAGAACGCTCTCACAACCAACAGATTAAAATGACAAAAATGTGGTAGAAAACTCAGTGCAGAAATTTCAGTGCCTGCACATTAAATTGGGACTAGTTCCAGCTCTGCAAAAAATAGCGTTACCTGCCTTACAAGAAACTGCTTTTGACTGAAAGCCATTGCAGCTAGCTGAGAAACTGTACCAGTCAGAATTGACTGCAAGACAAAAGATACTGCTGTGATGCCAATGCCTGGGAATACATTCTGGCAGGAATCTTGTCTCAAGATTTTTATTAGACTTTTCTTGGTTTAAATCCTGCAGCAGGTCATCTCCCAAGTCAACCGAGGGCAAAACCACCAGGAACCTCTCCATTCTGAACCTTCCTAGTATCCTTGTGTTGCACCTTTAGCAAGGCTTACGCTTTGGGATATTACAGGGAACACATTATGGCTTCAAAAACTCTTCCAAACCAACAAGCAAAGCGCCAAAAGATGTACCACAAAAACAAGTAACACGATGCCTGAATAGTTCAGGACTCATTTAAAAGCAGATTAAAAGCGACTGTGGAAACTAAAACCAAAGTCCCATCTAACACAGATACAGTGTAGGGTTGAATCATGGCATTTAGTTACTAAGCACAAAAGCCCCTCACAAAAGAGCTCCAATGACTCAATTCTGTTTTTCTGTTTAAACATAGTTTGGAGCCATCCAGCAGTTAAATCAAAACAGAGGAAGGCAGAAGAGACACACTCACCCTCTCGCCTCTGGCAACAGAAGAAAACAGATTGCTCAAGATCACCAATTGCTGTGTCTCCATTCCCTCCCTCCCCAAATTTAAGAGACTTCCTGCCTTTAGTTAAAAATATTAGCATGAATAGTGCTCTGAAAAAGCAGTATTATTTACAGAGCTGGGGAATTCATCTCCCTCCTTTCTGTTGATTCATGAGCCCAGTGTAAACTTGAAAAATTGTTGCTGTCTCTTAAGAAGCTGGGGAGTTCTTAACAACTTCCTGGTAGTTTTATCTGGAATTTTAAAATTCTGAAAAGCTGCAGGGAGAGAGCAAGGAAAGGGCCGGTAAATTGAAGCTGATTCACTGAGAAGCTAACATAAACTCCTAACCTTGCCACTTCAAAGGTATCCGTTCTACCTAAAACACGTAAAATGTACAAATCAGATACACAGCTCTTACGATACAGTTGTGAAAGATGACTGCCTTTAAGTTACAACTATTTTATCTATGTTAACAACATCAAGTATTTACCTGAGCCGCTGCTCGAGATCCTTGACTTCCAACACTCAGATGATTCAGAATTGCCAGCCTTGGGTATAGCATTCGGGACAGCAAGACCATTAACTTCAACTTCTCACATAGTATTTATTTTATTACAGATCTATTTCTTCCACTGGGGTTATATTTTTGTAATTGTTTTCATGTTACTGTTTGCAAACACTTCTTTCAGCTTCTTTCCTTGAAAAGGGCAAGGCAGAGACAGTACCTGCAGAAAAGGAAGCTGAACTACTTTGTGGTTATGCAGTGGGTTCGCCATCTTCTCAATCACTGTTAGACAGTTTAAACCATCTTAGTTTGCTGTAATTAACTTAAGACTTGATTATTTGCCGACGCACTTATTCAACCACGTATCCCCGGCTAGCCAAAATCTCTGCCCCGCTGCCAGCTGATCATCATTTCAGCACCCAGCCTCTACCTAGCTCAGCCTGGCGATTCGCCCACTGCCACACCAACCCTCCCTCCGCCCCTGCCACCGCAACCCTCAGAGGCACCCCAACTGCAAACCTGCATTGGCGCTACGTTTGCCCCTTGGATCAAGAGCCCCGTCGTGACCGTGTCTCACGTGAGGGACTCCAGCCTAGAGGGGCCGGACGAGGAGCGGCTGGGGCCACAGAGGTCCCTAGGAGTGTAGATGCTGCTGTGGCCCAGGGGCCTGGCACCTTTACACTTCTATTTATAACAAACACATAAAGGTGAGGGATATGTTTTATAAAACAGGTCTTTCTTCCACAGATAGCACGATGGAGTATGTTCACAGCTGTGCTGTCGCAGCCAGAGAGAGGCTGGTTCAAAAAGCAAGTACAGAATATAAATACTGAATAGTTTGCATGAGAAGGTACAGAGAAGGTCAGGTCAGGCCCTAGAAAAAAGAAACCTCAAACGAAACCGTAGGAATGTTGCTCTGTGAACAGTATGGCATAAGCGCTTCAGGTAAAACAGGCGACTGCTCTGTACATGGAGAGCACTCCTCTTCCCCCCATCATGGCACCCTGACCAATGCAATGTCCCTATGATATATTAAGTTTGATTTGCTGGGAAGAAGAGTAATGTAATTTTTCCTCCACCCTGGCAAACATACAAGACATCTAAAGATGCTTCTGTGATCTCTAAATCAACTTTGTGGTCTCTTACTACACTTTTAAGTACCAATGGGGTGATACCGGGAAGATGAAATCGCTGCCTACTTTGCAGATAAACAAAACATTTCTTAGAAGAAGACAATTTATTTCTTTGCATCTGACTAGAATGTGAAGACTGAAGTAATTTTGATCTAAAATGACCAGACAGTAAATGTGAAGATAATTGCTTCAAAATTGTTTCTGAAGTAAAAAAAAAAAAAAAAAAAAAAAAAAAAAAAAAAAAAGTAAACTACATCTTGCCTGTGTATAATGTACTCAATTTTTCTCTCCTTTTGAAGATGCATTGCCTGGGCTCATCATGATAAATGCAGCTTTTAAAAGGTATAAATTTCCCATTTTTACAGTAATCATCTTTTTTCCATTTCAGTCTGAGGGAGTACTGAATGTTTCCTCACCAGTAAGGGAAGGTTGTGCTTGCCAGTCGTCATCACAGAAGCACAAAGCTACTTGTTTATCCACTGCTGACACCTGACAGTTCTGCACATAGTAGGCCACCCCCTGGCATGAAGGAGAATTAGTTTATGGACTACAAAAGTTACCATCTTTAGTAGGCAGGCAGCCAACCAACGTTCATTTTTAACTTCTATTCCCTTCTTCAGCTGCTGTGTTACAGTAAACAGAGTCATTCTAACATGAGGGCTTTATTTTACTAGCGATGAACCTGACCTTCAGAGTCTAGATCCGCACTTTCCCAGCATTTGGGGATCACGGACATTGGGTCAAGCGTTCCCCGTAAGCCATCTATCCTCCCCATGATCACGCCACAGATTCCTCATACGCTGCATCAGTTACAAATGGGTGTACAGCAGTACTTTTATAGACTGAGCCACCCTCCACGTATCGCAGGAATTAAAGAGCAGCCTGCCTGGCAAACACAAAGTATATTGGGGACAGCATGTAAGAATACCTACGTTGGAAGCAATTTCAAGATGATCCAGGACTCATGAGTCAGCTGAGGATAGAAAAAGTCACAGCAAATAACTTGCAGGCCTGAAAACTGTCCTCCTCCTTGCCTCCCTACGCAAGTTCACAGAACAAATAGCTTAATTTAATTGTTCAGTGAGCTCCTCAGATTAGCTTGGGATACCAGAAATGACACAGCAAGCAGTCGTAAGAGTGGCAGAAGTGACCTTATAAAAAGCCCACGCAATCCTGATCACCAAGTTATTACTCAATATCTTGACAGCAAGACAAAGGACAAGGTAGCAACACAAAGAACCTGTCTCTCCCTTTCATCTTTCTGGGAAAGAGCAAAAAAGAGAAGACAACCCAGAGCAAGAGCTGGTGTTACACGCCCTTAACAGACACTTAGTTAACATCATACAATAACAAGGCCCAGAAGTGACTGTGAAACATCTCCGGGCTCAGAAGAGCTTACTGCCTTCTCACCTGGCTGCAGGAACGGCTCCATCAATAAGCAACCCAACGAGAAATTCACCTTTGCTGCTGACTTGGAAGTATGACGTCAGGGTGAAGATGATCCTAGAGAAAGCAAGCCTAGCTCAAGCCCAGCTATTCCATTTGTTTCCCTTCAGCTCATTTCCCCTCAAGGGGAAGGGGGGAAAATCAAGATTTCAATGTTTAATTAGATGTTGAGAACAGGTGTACTGTTTGCTTCCTCTCCAATGCCAAAAATCTTCCTGTGTAAGAAGGACTTCAGAAGGTGAAGTCCTCACCCCAAGAAAACAAAACCCAAAACACAAACAAACAAAATCTGTATTTCCCTTTCCTTCCTCTCCCACCCCCTCAGAAATGAAGATATAATAAGCTCTAGAATAAGGTCTACATTTTTGCCCTATAAGCTTTAAAACATTATTTTAAAACATAAAAATGTAAAAAGAAAAAAACCCAGCAAACCATCATCAGAAGAGACACATATTAAAACATGCATGAGGTTTGTAAACAGCATTACATAGCTCTTCAGTGATTTGTGGCAAACCTTCAGTGCACCTAAGACACTTGCAAAGCAATTTTCTCAGACATCCTCTAGAGGTTTAGTGTCAGTCTTTTTACAGGTACATGAAAACTGAGAGTAAAGGCCTTACCCAGAGTGCTAGAAAGAACAGCGCCAGACTTAGATGTTCCTCATCTGATGCGCAACAAAAAATATTACTCACACTTACAGCACTGTTTGTATGACCACACCATCCACTTCAAATGATATCACAGCATTATTTTGTGTCGTCTGCTTTATTAACCATGAAGCACCCGATACAGGTATCACTTCGTGGTATGACTATTCCCATCCCCATTCTAAATTAAAAAAATATATAAAATAAATAAATAATGTTGCTACGATTATCGACAGGAAGTTATGTAAATTTTTATTTGCCTTTATGATAAGCCTGTTGCATATTTTGGAGTAAGGTACTGCCCAACCTTTGGGAGCCTATTACTCCTGTATCATATACGAGAAAGCTCTTTGGGAAGTTTGCTAAAAAGAGATTCTGCTATAGATAGTAATGTTAGACCAGCATTTCGTTTTAGGGTTTCTTTACATTTTCTGCAGTACCACACAGCCTCTACTTAGCACACAAAAGCTCCAACTTCTTTAAGCCTGTGATCCTGAAGAGCACAACTGTGCGCTTTTTCCAGCCTTGCAGGAGCTAGTTTCCATTTCCTTTCTTAGAAATTTTGCTGTATTCACACAACACCAAAGACATGCATCTACTGACACACACTCAGAGCAGGCGAAAAAGCATGCTAATATTCTGTGCAAGGGGAGCCTATTTGATCTACACATTCCAGTTTACTGCTTTCCTGTCATCTGCCCTGCTGGAAAAAAAACACCAACAATTTTGGCAAGTTACACTGTTGATGCCAGTTTCAAACACTGAGTGAGGCTGCTTATTAGAAATTTCCTAAATCTCTTAAGGAAATGAGTGTATTGCAGGTAATTATACATGCACATACAATAAAATCTCACAACCCACTGAGTTACTACGGAATCTGTACCTGAGAGAGAAGACGCAGAAGAGCAGTATATGAGAGTATGTGTAGAAGTACAAAGGATGATGACTTTCTGTGCTATATATCGCATCTCTCCCCAAAAGTGTATTTATCAAAGAAAATGTAGCCATCTCCCAGCTGCCAGATGAGAAGAGACTACAGCAAATGGCTAGCAGCCATTCCCAATGCCATCCTGTTATTCTGGCATAGATGCAGTACCAAAGGCAAATAAACAAACTTGCTGAGACAAGCACATTTCCTACAGCAAGCACCGGCAATCTTCTAAATGGCTTTTTTAAGGCATTTATAATTTAGTATTTGTAAGAGTCAACAGTACTTCCACAAACAGTTTAGTGGGTTGTATGGTTTTTGTTGACATACACCAATATAAGCACGAGGTTTCTGCTTAGAAAACAAGACTTGGATCAACGAGCTAACTTTTGTTATGCAAGGCTTTCAACTGGAAGGAAAGATGGGGGAAAACAGGCCCAGCGGCCACAAATTACTCTCAGTTCTTGGCTCCAATTAGATCTCCATTTCCAAAGGACCCGAGTAGGCTAAAAATACAAACCAGGGGCTTAAACCACATTTATGTGAAATGTTCAGCTGCACAAGACATGCAATGATAATTTACTTCTCTGTAGCTGCATGGGATGTTCTGGGGTTCCTGCTTTGACAGAGTATCTTAGAAATCCCTACAGCAGAGTATGTGCAAAAGAAAAAGGGGCAAAATAAAAAACCCAAATGAAAAAAACCACTTTTCCAAATTATCCTGTGGCTATTGGGACATATTTAGATCCTTCCTTATAAGTCTGTATAAAACGGGAGGACAAACTGGATAGGTATAATGGTGGGAGCATTATGATAATTTGGGAGTAAGAAGAATAATTATAAAAACTGACAGGAAGGACAGGAAAAAAGTTCACACCAGTCTGAAGAACTGGGTAGTCAACAACTTATCAGCTGAGAGCATTAAAAGAAACATTTTTGACAGATACGGATGACATTGGGAACTGACAAAAAAAAAACAACCCCAAAATAAAACCCTCTCTACTCTGCTTTCTGCAGATAAACAAAACCAACAACTCTCCACTGGCTGCAATTTGCAACTAAGAAGAAAATTCCCCTCAGCAACAAGCACATGCGATATCCTAATCAAGGAAGAAAACAAATCCATAATGTTTTTGACAGAAGCCTTTGCAATTTGATCTTGTCAGCTTACACACAGTCTTTCCCCTCACCAATGTATTCCAGAGGCAGAATTTGAAGAGAACTTTGCACACAAAAATGGAATGCGTTCTGAATTAATGATGTTAAACTCACATTTTGAAAAAATTAAAGTTTTCCCATTTTAGTTCCCTCACTCATACTTGTTCAAAGCAAGAACTGGGCTGCGCAACTGCAAAGAAACTTGGTTTTAAGCTAAGAGAAACTGTGTAACCCAGGCTTCATTTTCCACAGTAGCCGCCCATCCCAAGTGATGTAGGCATGCTGGTACGGATCTCCATAGTATGGACTAAACTGGGAATCTCACATATACAAATGGCCTTAAAAAGCAACACAGTTTTAGATCAGTTGGATTCAGCACTACAGAGAAACTAACCAGGATCATCTAAAAAAAAAAAAAATAATGAAATCCAGTCCCTTCAACGTTTCCTGGCTTAGAAGGTGTATGAACATACAGAACCCCCCAGCAATTTCAAGCTTTGATTCTGCGTTAACACATCTGTTCTCCACTGCAATATGGTGAGGGGAGCTTTTCCTCCTGGAGAGCTGTGCAGCCGGGCATTTCCCTCAGTAAGAGCTGCGGGAGTTAAAATGTGCAAGTGAAGAGGAAGCGAAAGTGCCGGCAACCTTTAGGTTTCACCACATGCAAAATAACTGCAGCATTACAAATCTGGGACACTAGCAAAATGAACTGCACCCTTTCAGGAACAAAATTATGTGTCATAAGAAAGCCTGTCCAAAGAACGCAATGTAACATGCTTCACCTAGTTTGAAAAACTAAGTGTCTGCCTAAGCACTAGCCACTTAAAAAAAAAATTAATACAAAAACCCACACATAACAAAAAGCTCAACTTTCCAAAATAAAGAGGAATTTGTATAAGCATTGCTCTGAAGGCAAAGCAGCTAATCACAGCCTTCAGAAGAGTTGTGGACTTTGTCTAAAAGCGGAGCTGAGAAGCTAACAATTAAGGATACAGCTCTTCAGGACAGCAATCCCTGCTTTTACAGAAAAATTACAGCAAATTAGCCATTGCAATAATGGTTCGTTTGTCCCCACAGCAGTGTATTTATTAGTCAGTACAGCACACAAATACACTATGTACTTACACACCTGCCCATCAACACAGTAATACTTGAGTATCTCACGGCATGTGATGACTAAGTACATGTACTACAACCCTGCGTGGCCACTGAAGTATCAGCTCCAGCTTTACAAATGGAAACCTACAGTCAATGCCCCAAAAGGTATTTGGGCAAACTGATTCCCACCAGCAAACACAGCACAGAACAAACTGCAGAACGTGGCCTGCGACGGCACCAGACCACACCAAGCACAAAGGTAACAAGCGACTGAGCCCTGCTTTACTCAGCCCCCCACAAGCACTCCAACCTTTCCTTCCAGAGCTAGAGGCAAAATATTTGTTCAGCCAATCATAGAATCCTTTAGGTTGGAAAAGACCTTTAAGATCATCGAGTCCAACCATCAACCATGCCCACTAAACCACGTCATGAAATAGCAATGGCAAGCAGCAGAGCTAGCAACACACAATAGCAATGATAATGCAAAAAAAAAAAAAAA
>VYZV01032430.1:836-10927 GCA_013401275.1 Pandion haliaetus | reverse complement strand
AGGAGCAGGACTATCACTACGCCCCACGTTTCAGTGGAATAAACACATTCTGGTACCACAGAAATGAACAGCAAAGCACAAAAGAAAAAACGCTCTTGGAGTTCGTTATTTTACAAGAAAGTTCTGTTTATAGCAGTAGAGCAATTAGCAGGGCTTAACCCTTTTCTAGTCAGTCATTTGTTTGATAGCATCTTGCGCCACAGAATCCCCACGCCCACAAATACAGGTTTTCGTGCTCAGTAAAAACCACTGAAGTGCATCAGACCCGGGTCATTACATCAGGGAAACGTACAGCAAAGCGTGGTGTTCCTCGTTCTCTGCTCTTTATGACATTCCTCCAAAGCAATACTGCACAAAACAAAACCAACTTTACCCGATGATGACAAAAGGATCTTGGAAACTGGGCCATTGCAGATCTGAAAGAGTGTCACGCTCATGGGAAAACTCCACAACTGATTGCACACCTGATGGCTCTAGGGGACTAAATAAGACCCCACTTGTGGGCCTCTTCTGAGCTCTGGAAGGGAAACCTTATGCAGCTAAGACCACAGAGCCATTAATTCCCATTTCAGGGTCACTGCAATCTATTAAAGTGAGTATGGTCCCAAGGAACATCAGAAGAAAAGAAGTTGCACTGCTAACAGGCAGTCACTCCCAAAGGTGGTAACTTGTGATACAATCACAATATTTATCATAGAAAAAATTCCCCAAATTTTATTGGATTAATTTTCCTTTAGCCAAAGAAAAAGTTAATTTCTGGACTTACGTACCTTATTAAGTAAACTGTATTGAGATCCACGAGGTTGCTGAAGGTGAAATAAAGGATTAAAGAGTTAAGTATATTAATTCAAGATAGAATATTTATGGTTTCATCAAGCAGAAGTAACTAGGTCATGACAACTGCCTTTTTTTTTTTTGTACTCCTACCACATAGTGATGGTTTTATCAAAATTACCTTCTTCGGGGAGGAAAAATCAGTGTCAGGACTAGAAGAGATCATTTAGTTTTGGTCATCGTTCAGTGCTACACTTACTTTCTGTACTTTGTTTTAAAAGGACAATAAGGAGCAAAGAAGCACTACCACTTCCCTGGGCAGCCTGTTCCAACGCCTGACAACCCTTTCAGTAAAGACATTTTTCCTAATATCCAATCTAAACCTCCCCTGCCACAACTTGAGGCCATTTCATCTCGTCCTATCACTAGTTACTTGATAGAAGAGACCAGCACCCACCTCACTACAACCTCCTTTCAGGTAGTTGTAGAGAGCGATAAGGTCTCCCCTCAGCCTCCTTTTCTCCAGGCTAAACAACCCCAGTTCCCTCAGCCACCGCTCCTCATCAGACTTGTGCTCCAGGCCCCTCACCAGCTTCGTTGCCCTTCTCTGGACACGCTCCAGCGCCTCCATGTCTTTCCTGTAGTGAGGGGCCCAAAACTGAACACCGTGCTCAAGGTGCGGCCTCACCAGTGCCGAGTACAGGGGGACGAGCACTTCCCTGCTCCTGCTGGCCACACTGTTTCTGATAGAGGCCAGGATGCCGTTGGCCTTCTTGGCCGCCTGGGCACACTGCTGGCTCATATTCAGCCAGCTGTCAGCCAGCAATCCCAGGTCCTTTTCCACCAAGCAGCTTTTCAGCCACTCTTCCCCAAGCCTGTAGCGTTGCACGGAGTTGTTGTGACCCAAGTGCAGGACCCGGCCCTTGGCCTTGTTGAACCTCATACAATTGGCCTCAGCCCAATGATCCAGCCTGTCCAGATCCCTCTGCAGAGCCTTCCTACCCTCAAGCAGATCAACCCTCCCTCCCAACTTGGTGTCATCTGCAAACTTACTGAGGGTGCACTCAATCCCTTCATCCAGATCACTGATAAAGATGTTAAAGAGAACCGGCCCCAGTACTGAGCCCTGGGGAACACCACTTGTGACTGGCCGCCAACTGGATTGAACTCCATTCACCACAACTTCTGGGCTCGTCCATCCAGCCAGTTTTTTACCCAGCGAAGAGTGCACTTGTCTAAGCCATGTGCTGCCAGCTTCTCAAGGAGTATGCTGTGAGAGAGTGTCAAAGGCCTTACTGAAGTCCAGGTAGACAACATCTACAGCCTTCCCCTCATCCACTAGGCGGGTCACCTCATCATGGAAGGAGATGAGGTTGGTCAAGCAGGACCTTCCCTTCATGAACCCATGCTGGCTGGGCCTGATCCCCTGGTTGTCCTGCACCTGTCGTATGAGCTCACTTGAGATGATGAGCACACTTCTTCTGTGAGATGCAAATTAACCTCTTCCCTTCTGGTATCTATGTGCTCTGCCAATAGGAAATGGCACTTCAAGGAATGTGATTTATGCATGCACAGCATCAGGGTTCTTGTCTTCGTGTTATATATATATGACTGGCCTCAGTTCCGGTACGAAAATGGTTAGGGGAACAGATAATTACAGACTTGAGACTTACATTTCAAGTCATATTCTCAGGGACATTTTTTAAAGAGGAAAGTATTTACTAAAATAAAACCAGATGGAGTTCTAGGGAAGAGTGAAACTAAGGGGGAGTAAGAGGGACCCTGGCCACTGTTTCCAAGTGGCAAAGGGCCTGTCTCATACATCTCAGGGCATTTGTTTCAAATCTTTGTTGAGGTAAAAAAAATAAAACAAACTTTAAGGTAGGACAGAAAGACACAGATTATCTTCTGAATTAAAAGCTTTTTCCCTGGGCAAAATATCAAGCTCTAGAAGAGCACCCTAACTCCAGACATATCTCACCAGTTGGACTGTCAGAGGCACAAAACCGCAAGAGCAGAGATCTCCACCACAGGGAGGAATGTGACTGAAGGTGCCATGCATCATATTCCACATACATTCAGAAGGGGAAGGCACACAGCCTAACTGCAGGGTAATAATCTTCATTAGCCAGCTATAGGAGTCCCACGACAAAATGAAGCAGGACCCCAATTACAGGACGATGTTCCCATCACTCAAAAAACCAAATATGCTTAGGTGTAACTTCAGTCGTGATCACAGGGAAGCCAGAACGCTCTTCCTCATCCTCTGTCTTGTTTCCTTCATCACAGTTCTTTTAATGCTTCCTTGTTTGTTCACGGGTACCTTTCCAGAGTTGGACACTAAGTGAGAGAGAGCAGAAAAAAAACCTGATGACAAAACTCAAAGTCCCCATCTGTACAACGATACCAAGCCCACAGCAGATAGCTTGAAGCTCTCCCCCTAAGGCAGTTCTATGCTGCCCTTCAGTAAGCAGGATTTCCTCCTCCCACTTCCAGCAGCCCCTGGAACAAAACTTTCCAATGTATCTTACTTGAAAACCAACAGCTAGAGGTTTTTCTTTTATCTATTGCATACTACAGTTCAAAACAGAAAATACAATGCAGTGGAGTAAAATTACGCACTACATCTTCCAAAACCCATGCTCTACTGGGAGATGTAGCTCACATCTGGTGATGAGAGGCTGCTGCAAAAATCTCTCCTCTTCAGGAGCAAATATGAGCTACGATCTCGAGCCTTGCATGCAGAATTCCAGGTAAGGCCATTAAAAGTCATTAGTAAAAAGCCTGAACCTTCCCAAAAGTCACAAGGACGAAACCCAAATTCCCATGTTTTCATGAAGAGGGGAGCACATAAAATTCTTTTGCTCCTTCTGGACATGGTAGCAGCACTGTGGCCATTTGATGTAAAGACAAACTTTTTCACCAGGGAAAACTATGTTCTCTGCCAGTGCACAGAGAGCAAAAATCTCTCTTCAAAGTATAGAAGAACTCATTGCAAAAATGTTAGCTCTGCTATACTAATCCTCCTGCTCTAGTAGCAGAAGAGTGAGGCGAGACATACCACCGACTTGCATAGAACACAGACAAGAGCTCTGAATTTTCTATAGAGCAGTGGATCATGCCTGTAAGATTTCCTAAATAAACTGCTGGAAAGCGTGATGCCACGTGGGAGGAGACCTGGACTCCAATTCCAGAGATAAATTCTTACTCAAGGAATGAGAAGTGCTTAGACTAGGTGGAGGATCGTAAATTACACTCTTATTACACAGTTGCCAGGATAAATTGCACTGGAGCAGAGATCCGAGTCGCGATTATAGGGAGGTTGCATCATCCACAATCATCATTTTTTCCTCTCTCTTCTGAGACTTTACTGTGTCTCCTTGTTTGCTTAGACTTTCTTGTATGCTTTCTCTTGGTTGTAAATTTAATCTTTGATGCACTGTAAGCACAAATTCTTGCCAAAATAATTACCGCATTTAGGAACTTAATACAGGAATGACACATAGGATCACCTGAGAGGCACAAAAGTCTCAAAAAACTATCACAGCTAAGCAGTAAGCTATTATTCAGGTCAGGACTACAAAAACAAACACAGCTTGCACTGGGCAGGAAATCAGCACACGGGATATGGTTTTGGGTTATCTCCCAAAAAGCTTCAGATGGAGAAAGAACTGGTCCAAGAGGGGAAGGCTGCAGCTTGACATTTAAATTGCCCCCAGCATGATAACACGGGCCAACTCACTAGGACTTCACTTAGAATAGCATCTGTGGCGAAGTCTGTTGTTTGAGTACGTTAATTAAAACTCACAAGTTCAATGTTAAGTTTGTTCTAGCTCTGAAAGCAGCACATCAGTTTTTAATTTCATATTCCCAGTACAAGTTTAGCACCCCATTAGGCCTTTGTGCAGCAGGTGCCAACACCAGCGCAGCTCTTCAGTGAAGAGCTTTCCTTGCAACCCCGGTGGGAGCACGGGGTCCCAAAGAGAAGAGTCCTGCTAGTTTCTAGGCTCCCATCACTAACATCTTTTCCGGGGCATAAAATGAAGTTTATATTCCCCATCCCTCAAGGTACTGAGCACTCAGGACCTCGCAGGAGCAGCCAGCTGAAACAGTAAAAACGGTTTGCATAGGGTGACGTGAATGCCATAAGCATACCTGGAATCTTTGCGGAGTTTATTTGGCTGCCCAGTGGTGAACACCTGGTGCCTCAGGACAAGCAGCCGCAGGACCGCTGACACAAGGGAGGCGGTGGGAGCATGTGGGGACAGGGCAGAGATTCCCCTTTCCGCACCACTGCGCGGGGAAATCAGCCTAAGCTGCCACTGGAGCCATAGCTCCAGGGAGAAATACGCAACCAACGCACTGGAAAAAATATGGGCGGAGATCTCCCATTCAGGATTTCCTAATTCGGGAGCCATTCCAGGCCCAGCTCCTGCTCGAGGCAGGACAATCTGTCATCAGAGAGCAGGAGCACGATGAAAAAGTTCAGCTGTTCCCTCTTGCCTTGACACACCACCCGCAGCAGGCAGAGCTTCGGCCAGACTCAGGCTCTGGCTCCTTTGCATCAGTCTGCCACAAAGATGGAGCTTAAGCCTTTAGCTTGGCACCTGTGGTACTAAAAAGAGCTTAGAAACACTGTATTTATGTAAGTGGTTTTCCTTACTCAGGCAGTCTTAACGACCTACACTACACCTCTGAACGACTCATGGCTTAAAACGTGAGAATGTGTAAATTTAATGTCATCAGTGTGGGATAGGAAGCGAGGACTGCTCAGAACACGGCACAGTGCCATCCTTGTGGGCAGGGGTCCTCAGTGAAACCTCTGTGTAAGTACTCAGTGCTAGCAACTGAGCGTAATAGCTATGCACAGCTCAACATACTTCACTCAAATGTACGGAAAAGACCGTGGAATCGAGGTGAAAGACTAGAACTGAAATAAATACTTTACAGTCCAAAAACTGCAAATAGCAATAACAAATGACTCCTCAAACAAGCATAAATGTTAATTATACCAGAGGAAGCCATGCATACCTGGAAACACAGGTTCATTTTGTTTGTTTCTGTTAAGTCATTTCACATTAGTCATTACAAATGACCACCAGAGCTGAGCACAAACTCTGTTGAGTTACAACCATATTAATTCTAAAAATTCTGACACCCCGTTTTACGCAAATATTCAGGGACCTGAGCATCCATTCCACCCCCATTCCCTTCCCAGGAAATAATACTCCATTCACCCGTTCTGCAGAGCACGTTTGTGCAAGGGTTTTGTGGCAATATTAACAGTTCTCCCTCCCTTTGAGGTGGTATCACGTTTTAACTTTAGTAAACTAAAAAGGCAGACAATGTTACTGGTTTAGGCTAAGGAAGAAAGGCTGCCAGGAGCATGGCAAGTTGTTGGACAGAAGGTTGGCTTCTAAGCCATTTTAGATTCGATTCATGTAAAATTCACAAGTTAAAGCTGAAGGACGTTCCTGGAAGTCCTTGCTTCAGGAAGCCCTGCAGTCCTGCCTAGACCTTTTCTGCAACACGTGCGATTTCTACAAGATTTTGGTTACTTCCAGTTGTTTTTTAAGGCAACTCCTAAACTCTGAAGTAAGGAGCTGAAAGATTCTTCCCGTTACCTTAGGAAACTGCCACTGAAGGGGGAAGACAGTTCACAAGTTTTGCTTCTGTTTTGTTTTTTAAACTTCTGCAGGAAGCCATATAATATAAGAGAACTTATTTTTTGTAACACACTTATTGAGAGACCCAAGTATTACTGTTAGCAAAGCTCACTGTAACAAGAGATGAGGATGAAAAAAAGAGTAGAAAAGGGAAAAGGCTGGTGATACCCACCTTTACATAAATCAGTTCATGCAACTCTGTTTGCAATACCTTGCATAGTGTCAGGCACCCGATCTCAAGTATAGTCCCACTATAGGCGGTGTGGGAAGACAGATGAACGCCGTCAAAAATTTAAACATTCTGAGAAACTGAAAGCCTTAGAAAGCAAATTAAGGAGAGAACATAACAGTGTATCAAAGAAAGAAGGGTGTAAAGCAGTTTGCTATATCCCCTGTTCTCCCCAGCACACACAGCTACAGAGCATTTGGCAACATTCAGAAAGAAGAAAAAAATTATACTTTTCTTCACAGGCGATTAGAAGAAATTATTCGATCTAAGGTCAACAATACTCAGTTATTCCAATTAGCAAAAATGCCTACAGGGTTTCACATGTCAAGCTGATCTCTAAATACAGAGAGACACAACTCAGGGCGGGACAACCTGCGCGCTAGGGATTCCTCACGTGTCACCCTGGACCATCCGATACCAGTCACTCTTAAAGCAGACAGGACGCCGGAGCAGGTGGATGGGCAACACCACTCGATGGTCTAGCTGCAGTTTGACAGTGACGGAGCAGCTGACAGACCCCGTGTGTGCTGCTTTTCTCAATGGCTGCGTTCCTCCTGCAGAACCAATCCACCCGTGCTGCCGGAGATGCCAAAGTCATGGTTGCAGAGGCACTTTCCACTCTTTTTCCAGGAACTTAAAACTTTCAAAACATGTGTTTGGAAGGCTGAAAGATTTTGTGCTTGCTCTCCAAGAATGAATTACAGTTTTGGGTAAATAAAAGTATTTTTGGTAATTAGAAATAATAGTTTGTGGTGGGGAAAAGTGGATGCTTGGAAACTCAGATGGCTTTTTATTTTGAATAAACATGTAAGGCGCTTAGAAATACAGCTGTATCGCAAGAAATTGCTAAACTTGAACATCTGGATCGCCAGTGAAAGCACCCATCTTTCAGAAGCTATGCACATGCTTAGCAAGCTGGATGAAGACATCCAACACACATACCAGTGGTTCCAGTTCTAATTTTACTCCTGGCTTCTCCTAAGCTCTACTTTGGATAATGAAGCATATTCAGCCACCAAAGAGACAAAGAAAAGCAGAAAGAATTCCTTAGCTACAGCTGACTGCTACACATTGTACTCTTTTTTTTCTTGGCTTCAGCATTAGGTCATCAGGTAATTTTTAGTAACATTTTGTATTCATAAAAGCTGAAATTTACAGCCTGTAGAACTTTTTAAAGGCATCGTTCTACAGAATTTAGTAACAAAAGACAGGATGTTCCTAAATGCGATTTTTTTTTTTTTTGCTCCTCAATGATGTTCTAACATTAAAAACTTCTTTTAAACATCTTTTCAAACCATTTATGAAAATAACATTTCCTATGGCTAGCAGATTACCAAGATGGTTAATTATCAACTCTTCTTCATGCTTGAGGATTCTTGTGCCAGTAAACACTTCACTCAAGGATCCTGCAAAGCCTCAGTGTCTCACAAGTGGAGACTTTCTACTCATGTTGATAAACACAAGAAAAGAAATATACTGCTTGTTAGCCAAACAGTACTTCCTTCCAAGACTTCTGACCTTTATAAAACTGTCACTTTTCTTTTAATGGTAACATGATTAAGGGTGTAATTGGAGATCTGTATTTGCTGATGCCTCGAGGGTGGTGTTCTCCTAATACCTGAAAAACCAAATACAACCCACATGCGCAGTTTTAATAAAACAGAAAATCATGAACAGGTGCAAGAAAAGCAAGATTAAAAACTCATTCTCCTTTTCCGATTTTTTTTTTTTAAACAGGTTCTGAAATATTTTCCGGAGTTCTGCCATCTCTATTTATCTTCCATAGAAGTGTGCAACTACTTATATCTTGTGCATGACTGGTATTCCTCACTAGGCAGCTCCATCACTTTTGCTAAGGACCTTGAAAGGAAAACAAATTCTGTGAAGTATTTGCTGTTTTCTAGCTATCAAAATTGTGAAGGAAAAGACCATGGAAGTGGAAATCAGTAAGAAATTCAGGACTGGAGCACAAACTGAAAAAATACCTATAAGGCGGTTAATTTGAATTTTCATCGCTCTTGTAATAATCTCTTTTACACAGCAGTAATCGTGAGAATTCTCTTCCTCTAAACAAGTACGATGCCTTTGGATTTTTCATGAAAAGGCACCATCAATAGCTTGCGAGGAAAGCCAAAGTGTCCTCACAAGAGACTTCAAATCCCAGTTATTCGCAATATTTGTAACCACACTTTCCAGACTCCTGCATTTGAATATTAACATAGTGTCAGTTTAAGTAAAGGCATGCAAGGCTGCGAGAAATATGTTTGGTTTTTTTTTTTTTCATTCTGACAGGTAAAGAAATTAAATCAATAAGTCATTACAGTCTGCCCATCCCCCCTTTAAAGTTCCCAATACAACTGTACCGGAAAACCCGTTATGGTAAATCTCAGAATTATCGGGGTCCAACAGGCATTACTATTACATTACTATTACTATTCTAGTTAGAACTTAACCTTTGCGGTTCTGACTGTATTCTACCTCCTTTACGAAAATCTGAGAAGCAATAGTGTATGTAGACACCCCTCCACCCTTCTTTTAAACAGAGTAAACTACCAGAAAGAATTACATAAAAGGTTTAATATCTATTAAAATCTGAAGAACTGCTTTTAAACAAAAAGTCATTAAAGTAATTTTTGACATAGCAACTGACACGTATTTGGGGTATTCTGTAAATTCATCGCCAGTTAGAGCCTCAGACCTCCAAACCCGCTATTACTGAAACTGGCTGCTAAGCTTTCGCAGGGTTACACCCTGCCTGCAATCAGAACACAGCACCGAGACAAAACATACTCTAACGTTGAAATAAAAATGAAATCTTTCAGGATTCTTATGCATGAGTTAATACTTCTAACTACAGAAATCAGTGATCGAGGTTGCACTTATTCCCTCCTAAAACCCACTTCTGTCCCATACCTTGAAAATTTTGCATAAAATTCTTAAGTTGTATTTGGCCTGAAAAAAACTAAGACTCCACATTTAAAATTACTGAAGAGCTCTTGACTCTCAGGATTACTAATAACTGATACTGGCTTTTAAAAAATAACAGTAATGACAAAACCATCTTTTCCAGTATCTGACAAAATGTACAGAAAACCAAAGCCAAACAAAATCACCTGCACCTCGTCATCCTTTCTCCATTGCCACGAAGCTCGACATCCAAGATTAATGAATAGGCTTATTTCTAAGAAGCTTAGGAACAAAATACAGAATCAAGCTTAGTAATAATCCTCTGGCAGCCGCATCACGTGTTCTGCCATTGTAAGAGCTTCCTGGATTGTAATTTCTCCAACAGGAACTCCCATACTACTTAGCTGGTAAAAGAGGTACAAGATGTTGCTTTTAGAATTAGTTCAGAAGACATGGAGATGGATGCCCACTGTCAGTGTTTAAAATGCTGAGAATTTGAACTGATCCCCCAAAGC
>VYZV01032429.1:18462-52078 GCA_013401275.1 Pandion haliaetus | reverse complement strand
AAATTCTTTGAATAGCAGCAAGACAAAAATAGGATTGTTTCCGTGTCTACATAAACAAGCAGCAGGACTCAGTCTCTGCCTTACAATTTAAAATGTAATAAATTGTACGAAGTTGGGTATGACTGTCATATTACCCCTTGTGTACAGACGGATGTTGAGGCCGCAAAGAGGGAAAAGGACTTGCTCAAGATGATACAGCAGTTCTTCAGCAGAGGCTGGGAATGGAAACCTGATCTCACAAGTATGGTTTGGAGCCTTAATGTCAAGGTCATTTGGCCTCATCTGAACAGGAAGAAACGGCAGAAAAGAGAACATACACTATTTCCCATTTAAATTTGAACTGTTTATTGGACAGAACTGCGTTTTTTGCCTTACCACTAATACTGCTCTTTCAGCAGTGCTTTGAAATGCAAAATACTTCAAGACATGGAAACTGTCTGAAATGGATAAATATTTTGTTGCCTAGTCCCACACTGTATCACTATTTTTTTCTTCTTCTTGGTTTCTTTCAGTGTGAAAAGAGACATTTAAAAGCTGGTATCGATGCTTAATTTGTAGACTGTAACAGCAGGAGATATTTGGAAGGTTACATCTATACTCTGTGGGATTGTGTTACTCCCAGTACAGTTCATGCTCATATAGAAGACTAAACTCCAAATGTGCAGAGGACAGCAATTACTTGTTTCACTGATGACAAGATTTTGCAGCCATACTAATAGCATGGCATTTAGCGTGCATAGACCAGAGCTGCAGAGCAGAGGTGCCTCACCTGTTTTAATTCCTCTTCATGCCTCTGGGAAGCAAATTCACAGGTAGAGAGGCTGGACATGGTACAAAGGGCTTCTACTCATCTCTGCTCTCATTCCAACCCAGGTCTGGACTTCTGCCTCTCTTGACTCAAAGAAGGCAAGACCACAGCTGGGGAAGGTTAGTTCTAAAGTGAGATTTTCAACAAAAATTAGCAGAAGTTTCTGTCAAATGTGCTTTCTAATGACAGAAATTAGAGTCCTCTTTCTCCTGGCACATGTGTAGCTTTTTGGCCAGGCTGTGTTTGCTTCCTTATTTTCATCTAACATCTCAATTTCTTAAATAATTACAGAACTTTTACTGACTTGACTAGTACTAGCTACTTTGAAAGCATATATATACATCTGCAATTTACACCTGCAGACCTCGGAATAAATAAGGATGTTGTGCCTCTGAACAGTTTCACCCCTGTGATAACATAGTCCTAAATTTATCTGAGTAGCCAAGGTGCTTAAGGAGGTTGGTTTTGATCTGCCCCACTAAACTAATTTTTCTTTGCATCTCTCTGCGTCTTAACTTGTCTATTGGTCCTCTGTAAATTGAAGCACTTGAGTAGGCAAAAGAAACAGGGGAACCAAGAAAAGAATGCTTTGGCTGAGAAATTAAAAGAAAATGTTTTCAAAATAAAAAGTATATATTTTTGGCCATTTGCAATATGACATTTCTGTTGTAGTTACTGTGGCAAGCATTAGGACAATTTTCTACAAGATTAAGAATACTTAACTGTATATTGAGTGTAGCTGTCCGCTGTATTCAAATTATATGAATACTACCATAACTTGGTATGAATATTTAACCTTTTCTATTAACTTTCTGAGACCTTTCTTGTGGAGCTATTTGCTAGTATGGAGGAGGTGAAAATGCTTTGGAAGAGAAGCAGTATAGGAGATTAGAGAAGGAGGACAATCCAATTCAGTTATTTTTCCTTTGGAATGTTCTGTGCTTATTTTTGTTTCACAAGTTTATTCTATCTGTATCAAAGCTTCTCCATAAGCTTAGTATTTCTCCCATGTCATCTTTGCAAGGTATACCACCACTTTTGTCTGTTTTGGAGAGTTTACTTGGCATGATTCTCAGAATATGTCAAGTCTTCCATTATTAGATACTGTACTAATAGTTTTTTCTGGCGATATATAGTGGGACCTGTTGCCTGTGTCCATGGTTTTAAGATCGCTTTTTTTTCCTACAAAGAGCAACAAGAAGAGTAGCTTCCTCATGCCCATCTTAAATCTTCTGAATGGACCAAATCCCAATACAAGTCCTGTTCAAGTTCTGTCTCTAGCAATTTTTTATTACTTTCAAGATGGATTTTCAAAATATTTTTACCATCTAGTGTTCCCATATTGTATGTGTGAAGGAAAAACAGAATGTTTTGCATTTCATATAGACATCTGGGGCAATATTATGTATTTTGTGAGATAATAATGCAGAAATACACGTACTGTAAACTAGGTAGTACTGAATCCTGTGTGACAGTTTGGGAGCAAGTATTTATCATCTCCATGATCTTATCTCAGTCTTTTGCTGTTATTTTATATTTACAGTCTAGACTAAATATCTTAATAGTTTTTATGCAGTTTGTCTTTTAAAACCAGCTATGAATCATATATTCGAGACATAATCTTGATCATGGAAATTGAGCCTTTGCATTATACTTTCTAATGAAGCTAGCCTAGTTTGTTTCTTGCCTGGAAATATTATAAATAAAGTAAGCAAACAGTATACATTTATATTGAACGTTCCCCTTTCTCTTTCCCTTGCCTTTCCCCTTCCTCCTGGTAAGAAATCATCTATTTACTACAGTTTCTTTCAATCAAGACATGAAAGCATGTTTATTTTCCTTCTGATTAAGATACATTTATGAGATCTGATCTTTTTTTTGCCCAATAGCTTGTCTCTTCCATGACCAATTAGTAAATACAGTTCCAATTACCAGGTGATATTTCATGGGTGCCAGAATTTTGGAGGAAAAGTCTTGTAATTGTTATAATGAGAATTAGTTTGCCATTTTATGATCCAGTCATAATTGCCTCTTAATGCCTCATCCCACAGAGGATCTGATACATGTGACCCTAACATATTGTTTGAAATATGCTGCCAATAGGTTTTCCATCCTATCCCCTCTCTTTTTACATGTTCTAGATTACTGTGTTTTATTCTTGGCCATTGGAATCTTTCTGAAAAATTCCTTTTTACTTTTTGGCTTGGTTGGTTTGTTTTGACCAGGGAGGGGCAAGAAATTGATTATAAAGTTTCTGGATTTTACCAGGTAATTCCACCTGCTTGAGCTACCACACAAGGTTCTAATGAATGGCTTAATATTTAATTTAAGTTTTTCTTCACTATAAACAGTGAACTGCTGCTTAAATATTTCATTTTATTATTGACTGCATTCAGCAAGCGTTCACTCTTTTTTAAGTGTTTCATGGACCTGAGAGTAGAGTACTGTAATATACATTTGCTGAGGGTTTTTTGCTCAACTATTACTTACAATCTTTTAAGAATGATTTCTGTGCTCATTGTGCCTATGTCATAATTTTATTCAGTATCTCTGAATTTTAATGATAATGGTTTGGTAACCAAATCAAACCATGGAGATAATAAGGGTCATTTTTATCTTGTTCTCCCATACAATGATTTTTGTTTAGGTTTTCATCTTTTTTCATCTCCAGGATAAGCCAGAGGATTTTTACAGATAATTTTGATCCTCATTTGAAAATGTCTCCGAAAATAATTCTTCCAAAATATGAAGAACTTAGCATTGACAGCTAAACTGTTAAAGTTTTCTTCTTCATACTCCAGGTGTGCTGTTCCATATGGAGAAATCCTCTTTTATATTGACCAAAGAGCTTCTTTCTTTTATAAAGCCTTTCGGGTGCTGTTTTACCCGTGTAAGTATTATTATCTGCAATCCTCAATAGCAGCATTTTAGACTCTCTCATTTACATTAAAGAATGAGGTCTATAAGACTCTGGAGTTTAAAAAAAATCCATATTTTGTTTAAGTTTTAAAATTGCATCTTTTTGACAAGTTGATGATCAGCCAACAAGTGAAGTCTTCTTACAACCAGGGAGCTGACTGTATCTCAAACATTTTACAGCATTTACCAGGATATCCATTTGTTCAAGAGTCTCCTCTGTTTTTAGCAATTTCATTGTCTTGCTGAGGTCACCTAGAACCTCTTTCATTATATTAGAACCAGGACGTTTTGAAATCTGTTTCATACTAGCTCTTGCAGCATAACAAACATTCTTGATTTGCTTGTTCACTAGAGTTTATTTCCTAAAATGCTCTAGAGGTGTGAATAGCCTTGCTTTTTTAATATACCATTTTTGTCGTTAAGGTGTAATGTGGTTGGCTGGTGACATTTGTTTGAAATCACTCAAACTCATAACCTCTGTGACTTCTTCCCCGCTTACAGAGTCTTTCTTTGCCAAATAGGTGAGCTGTCTGGGATTTGCCTGGTATCAGTGTTTTTTACGCTACCTTCAAGTTCTTAATCTCTTGGAATAAGTCTGTATCATTCTGTAGTCATCTTGCATTTTTATGAAACCCATAGCAAGGTACTGGGAAGTCTTCAGACAGCACCCCTCCCCCAACTACAGAAGCAAAATGGGACAAGCTCAAGAGAAGCAATACAAAATACCGGTCTATGTGAGGTTAAAATTAAGCCCTACTGTTTACCTGAGAAATTATTGAGCTTTCTTGCATACTGACAGCGGTGAAGCTTTATTTAAGTAGAATTTGTGAGCACCAACAGGGAAAAAATTGTTTATGAGCAGGAAGCACATGAGTTCATTTGTATCTAGTATTTTGGAACAAATATCTGGTTAATCACAATTGACAAAGACCATCAAAAGTATCCAGAAGGGTGAAATGAAAATATTTAGCATTAATCAGTAATCACTGTAGTGGTAATTAAACATGATTCTGTCTTCAAGTGACAGTTAAATGGATATGTGGCAAAAGCTATCCATGATTTTCTTTTTATTATCTTCTCTATGCCTCTTTAGGATGGCTCATATGAATGAAGAATTTGCTTTTCTTAACCACGTATGATTTCAAATGAGAAGTGCAAGCTGCTTTATTATGCAGCTGTGGGCTTGTCAGTCAGTTACTGTCAGATTTCTTTGGGAAGTTCAGACATGAAGCTCATTAAGCTTCTAGTAAAGACCAAATCTGGGTAATCGGTTTGGGTAAATCAGCAGAGCTCATTTGACTTCAGTTAAAAATCTTGCTGTCTAGGTCTGATTTTCAGCAATGCCCTTGTATTTACATATTTAAAACCTGGGAGTTGCAGAATCCTACTTTATCATGATAGTAGCATTATTTCCCTGTTAAATGCAAAGCAGTGGAGAATTAGGTCGCAGCTTCCGGTCAGATTTGGAAAATGGGAACAGCAGTGGGAGACAGCTTTTAAATATATTACAAAGTAAAATAACTATAATGCACTCTTCATTTATTTTTTCATCATCTTCCTTGTATGTGTGAATAGTTACACTGAGGCACAACTATATGTAATCCTTGTTTAAGTCAGCTTCTGTCAACATAAGCTGCAGAGCAAAGCCAAGACAGTAAAACCTCACCCAGGAATGGAAGCGATGGTAGCATGAAGTCCATCAACTCCCCACCTTTCAGGGCACAAAACCAAGCCCAGTGCGGCAGTGCCTGGGACGTGACCAGGGCCAGGGCTATGGCAACCAAGGAGGGCATTCTTCAGCGGGCTTTCGGTTCATAAGACGATGTCCTCTCCTGGCAGAAAGTCATGTAACAAAGCAACCTCTCACTCTTGTGAGGGCAAGACCCTGTGGATGACCAAGGGCACTGCTGACAGAAGGAAGTCTGACTCATGTTTCGGCTTCAGGAAACTGGATTACCAACAGGGTGACTCTGGAGTTGTATTACTGCTGTTCCTACCACAGCAAAGACTCAAAGTGTCGGGAAATGTCAGTCCATCTAGGTCTTAGTAACATTTTCATCTTTGAATGCTGGTAAATGTGATAGAGGTGTTATGAAGGTAAAGTCAGTTAATTCTTGACCCAAATAACTAAATGATAAATTATGTTGGTATGGAAGCAGTGTAATAGATTCTCATTCTGATGTACAGTTATTGTGAGATATATAAAGAATAATTGACTGTCTTTAATTTGTGGCTTTGTTCTTCATATTCTCCTACGTGAAATAGCATGGAAAACAATTACCTGGTGAATGAGAAATCAGCAAAAAGAAAATATCATAGGTCTGAGAGAGATGTTTGAATTGCTGGTCTAATGCTGCTGCATTTATACAGAGCCTTTCACAAATCCTGACTGAAGTCATTAAGCTACATCATAGTGGAACATTATACAATGCTATTTTAAATGTTGTAAAGCCCCAACCTAGTAGTGCAGTAGCTGAGAATAAAACCTCAGGACAGCCAGGACATCCAGCCATTTTCTTCCACAGTCTTTCTGTAGAAAAGATCCCTTCAGCTCTGTCTGTGACCCTCTTTCTAGTTTTCTCATAGTGAGGATAATGTTTTCCCTAGCTGGCGAAAATGCTACTTAGTGTATTAACATAGTTTTGAGGACACTGAATGGTGAATGTTATTATGCTAATATTACTTTGCATCATCTTACTCTTACTTTTCCGATTGATGAGTTTGTCTATTGCAAGACTCTCCCAAAACGGTTAAAGGCAAGATTGCCTCTATGCCCTTATGCAATTTCACCATTGTTTCTGTAAAGGTCATTACATTAAATAGAAGCTGCATTTATGAAGGCAAGAGAACCTGCCTAAAAATGATAAAAGAGCAGCCACATACACAGCCTTTGGTAACTCTGTCATTCAGCAAATGAGTTCCTTGACCTGTTGGAATTACTTCAGTATATTTTTGCCTTGGAGTGAGTATTGGTTTAAACCATAAACTAGATTGTCAGCATAGTTACTCAAAATGTAGAAAAATTCAGAGACATATCCCAGTCAAAGAAGCAGAGCTGCTGAAAACCTTCATAGTGATACACTTCTCTGTAAGAGACAAGAATGCCAGTTCTACTCAGCTGCTGCTAAGGGTGCTGAGGTTGTGGCTGTCTTCCCTGAAAATAGCCCAAGGCTTAAAACCACTGGGCTCCCCTACTCCTTGGTCATATGGCTCTCCAGATAGTCCAGGAGCCCACAGAGCTGGGTATCTCTGGTCTGCCCTGTGAGACTGCTGTGAAACCTAGGACCCTGACCCATGGCTTCAGGCTTTTCAGGCTATGCTAATCTCTGGCACAGCTTGCTGCTTCCATACCTGTGAATCCAGGAGCACTGAGGACACTCGAAGACCTCCAGGAGTCCAGACGTTGATTGCTGCACACCTGTAGAGCCTATAATGTTTACAAGCAACTATTCAGGGATCAATGAAAAATATCTTTACCGAAAGGGTTGTTAGGCATTGGAACAGGCTGCCCAGGGAAGTGGTTGAGTCACCATCGCTGGAGGTATTAAAAAAGCATGTAGACAAGGCACTGCAGGACATGGTTTAGTGGGCATGGCTGACGGTTGGACTCGATGATCTTAAAGGTCTTTTCCAACCTAAATGATTCTATGATTCTATGGTTCTATAATGAATGATAATTTTTCAATTTAAATGTTGTTTTGTAAATAAAATTCTGCCCTGCTCAAGGGACAGTCAGTCAGACTGCCAGTGTTAGTTGTCCCATGCTGGAGACAGCACCTAGAGCTCAGATATGTCTGGAGCTTGTTTGCTTTCCTCACATCCCACGCTGACCAGGTATTAAGGGGCAGGAAGATGGACACAAGTAGGCAGATATAGGTCTCCTGCATCCCATCTTGTCTGCCACATGTCCTGACATTTAGACTCTTGTTTACTGTTGAGTCAGCTTGTGTGCACTTTTTAGAGAAGATATGAAGCCTGCATCTCTATTCCAGCTGCAAAGGATACCAAATTTGGAAATCCTCTTCCAAAGAGAACACTAATATTGTTAGACTTCTGGAATTCCAGGATATTGTTTACCACTTCAGAAGTGTAACTACTTCATGCCTCAGTTTACCTCCCGTGCAGGTCTTCTGCCTCTAAGGTGGGTGCTAAGGGGAATATGGGAGCATACTTCAAATGGCACAGAGCAGACCTGCTACAGAACCAAGGGCTGGGAGCTTCACAATCTTCAGAGAAATGTCTGTATGTAGTAGACGTTCCCCAGTACCTGGATTTGAACTTGGCATGAGACAAGAGCTGCTACTGATCATTTGCCTTTAAGAGGCAAAAATGCTGTTGAGCTTCTAGTGACAAGCCTAACCTCTAAGTTTGGAACAGCTGATTTCAATACAACTAGAAGGCTGAATGGGGATTTCTCCACTGCCATCCAGGATGTGACACCTCACATAAGGAACTGTGAAGTAAGATACCAGAGAAGTCTATAGAAGTATGGAATTGGCCAGAAAGTGCAATTAAAATAGCTCAGCAGAAAAAAGTTTCAAAAGAACATTTTTTATGAACATTTTTCAGTAAATACTCCTCAGGAAAATTGAATAAAGTGAAAACTACTTTTGAATAAGTTCCTTTCAGAATTTTGACATTTCACTTAGCATATGATGTTTTTGCTTTAATACTTTTGTTGTTTCCTAGACTTTAACTACTAGTGAACATTTTATGTTGCTACTGCCATATGCCATGATCTGATAAAAGAGCTGTATTTATTTAAAAAATAATGAATTGAGGTTGCTACTTCGTAATGGTTGAAATATTTTATCTGCGTTCTAGATCAGAGTATCTTCTGTTTACATCATAATGAAAGTAGCAATAAAAATAGACAGCACTTTGATCTAGAAAAAGTACTTGTTCCAACGAGTAAGAACTTACTGTTCTTACAGATTTTTAAAATGAAAGGGGACCCGTGCTTCTTCAGGAAACTTTTCCTGACTTTCTTTAGAACTAAACTGTTAAATAAATATAATATTTTTCTAGCAGAGCATAATGTCAATGAGACAAAGGTTAAGAAGAATTTTGCACCAGTAGAAATGCTGCATTTGCAGCTCATCTCAGCATTTCTGCAGGAGGCAGGATGAAATGTCAGTGTCTTTTCCTGATCAGATGCATGTGACCAAAGCCCAGGAGTCTTGTACTTTGACAACCTGCCTGCTGTTGTGAGAGCCATAGTGTGCTACACGGCTGACTCGAACTGTGCTGCCCAGCTTTCCTCAGCCCCACGGTGGGCTTGTGGAGGGGTGGGGGTCGTTCCCATTTATGAATGAGCACAACCTGGCTAACCACTGCGTTGGGTAAAAAAGTTTTTCTCCTAAGGCTGCTGCAGAGTTGCTTGCCCCGTACTACTGGACTCTGAACTCTTGGAAAGAGAGCAAGAGGGCTGAACGGGGTAGGAAGCAGAATGGGAGGACAGATATCTGAACTGCCCCAACCTGGGCTAAGAGGCAAATGTTACTGTTGTTTTGGTGAAGGAGAGAGTCATTCCTGAAGCATCAGCTAGCTGAAATGCAAACCAAGCCTCTTGTATGATTCTGGGAAAAAGAATAATATTGCTAAGGAGAAACTTAGCTTTAAAGAGGTTCATGGCTTCTGACAATGATGGTTATCAAAGAATGATTAGGGGATCTTGTGTGGAGCTGAATATGCGACCCAACTAAGCAGAAGAATCACAGAAAGTGCTGATAGAGAAGATATGCGCAAGATTAAAAGTAAACACTGCTTTTTTTCTGAGTGATTTTTGCCAACTGCTGGGAGTGGCTCCCTATCTCTGCTAGAAAATATTTCACTATGTTCTCAACTGCTTCATTTTCTTCAGCAGGTTAGATTACTTGAGGGCATGTATTTGTCTTGGTATATGATTATGCAATGCATTTTCTAGTGGCTAGAAACTAGAAGTAGTATGAAGATCACATTTCGTAACCAAGAAAAGAAGATGGCAGAGTTTATAGGTATATCTTTCACCTGCAGAATTATCTCATGCAGATCAACGTAGAAGAACAATAATGGCGAAGTCTGGAGAGAAGCTTGTAGCTTTGCTGTCACAAGTCTGTGGTTACGTGGAAGACTTCAGCCTCAGCAACCACCAACCGTCACCACCATCCTGTCTACCATTACACAATACATCTTTTCTTTTGTTCAGACCAGCATGAGCAAGGTGCTTTTTGCAGAATTGTGTGTGCTATTTGTAGGTAAAGGACTTCTACATTTTAATCTATTTATAGATAATACAGTTAATGTCATCTTGAAAACAAGGAGAAAAGCAATATAGACAGTAGCAGGTGTGACACTAATATATTATATTTAGCAATCGCATTCTTTTCTAATGTGCTGTTTATTAAATGTCATGCTTGCACACAATTACTTTTTTTGCTACTGGCTTGTGCAGTCGTCTATTCCCTGTTTAATTTTGCAGACTTTCTTCAGGGAGCTTAACCCAGTTTATCCAAATGTCCATACTCCTAGCTGTATTTAGTTGGGGTTTTTATATTGTTCCACCTCCATTTCCTGCACAGCTGTGCGTGCTTCTTGCAGATGAAAGATCTGTACAATCCTATCTATTTATTGATTACAAGATTCACACTGCTTGGGAACAGGAAGAAAAACAGCAGAGTCAGTGGCAGGTGGGACACTTTTGTCCAATTACAGTTGAAAAGTCTTTGTCATTAGTCCAGTTATACCCATCACATCTCTCTTAGAGCATCCTGGACTGACCTACCAGTACAGCTTCCTTGGAAAGTTACCCCATCCAAGGCTGTGTACTGAACAAGATTGTCAAGACTGTATTAAGCATTGTGTGTTTCTCTGAGCTATCTAACTGCTGGTAAATTCTTTTTTTTCCTTTGTTAAACACCTGTCTGCTATAGCTATGAAATCCAGAGCTGCAGATTCATTACTAGAATTGACTGGGAGATCCACGAGAGAAAGCACAAGGGGTTATTTCAACAAACTGATCTCTTTCAGATGGCCCTTTCTGAGCCAGGGTCTGTATGCTTGGTCGTTATTTCTGTTTTGTTGTAGACCAGAAACTTGCTATAAAACCCTTGTCCCAAAGCCCGTCTATATATAACACTATACACATAAATAATACCGGGGAAATGTTTATATCTAGAAGAATGATTATATCTTATAGATACCTGAAATGTGAGAGAATAATGGTAGGCACTAGATGGTACTAGTAAAGATAAGCTTACAGTTACATAGTACTCACAGTTAAGGGTTGAATATTTTTTCCATATTTTCCATTTTGTGCTTACATCCTAGAAACAGATAAAGAAGGCCATTTTTTCTTGTAATAAAAATATTTCTTTCTAAACTACAACATGTGACATGATAAGATGAGATTTTAAACTTGGTCTATGTCAGAAAGATACTGAAAAAACATTAAGACAACAGCAAGGAGAGATTGTGTTGAAAGCAGCTAACTTCTTTCTGATAAGTAACAAGGAGAGGAGCTCCTGCCAGCTTGTCACTACAAGAAACAATCCCTATGATCTTAAACAGTTTTCAACATCTGTGTTTCAGTGGTGGCTGACAGAGAAGCAAATCTGTTTTTTATCGTCCTCATGCAGGCTACTGTAACGTCACTGTGGCTAACCTCTGATTGTGTCAAGGACAGAACATTCCAGTAACCTCAGGACAGAGAAACATGACAGAGAAAGCCGAGCAACAGGATACTATAAATAGGGATAGGGAGGACAAGTAAGCTGAATAAAGCTTTTGGAAGAAAAGTAACTCTTTTTCATTTTGTGTTGCTTTTTCATGTTCAGAAAGTTTGGTTTTTAATGAAGCTATGTCCAAACAAAGAAGGATTATTTTTCTCCTCCATGCTGTTTCCACCCACAGGCATTTTCTGACCTATGTATACATTAAAATTATTGGCATTGCCTCCCAGAGTATAGAAGTCTGTTCCCTATTTACAGATGGTGAAATGGAAGTGCAGTAAATTCTAGGTTGACATTTTCAAAACTTCTCTTGAATCGAGGAACAAATATTCGCTTACTAAACATCAGCGATGAATGTTTGCAGCCTATTGACTCTGTTTGTAGTTGTGTCTGTTCTGCACTTTTGCTGATATGGCCCAGTCAGGCAGAGGGTCTTTTCCACTTTACGTGAACTTCATTTCAGAAGAATCAAGTCATGGCAGAAAGATTTTATGTCCATTATCAAATCAGTGATATGTGTGGGAGGATGAGGCACAAATTGCCAAGTGCAAAAACCTTTTAATGATTCAACATGACTAGGAAACCTATGATCCTGCAAGTAGCAAATTTATGTGGCAAGCAAAGTTCAGACCGGGAAAGACACCATTTTCTGATGTTTCCTGTAAGCTGGAATTTCTGTTGAAAAGATAGTCTGCAAATACCAACACATGGGATTTCTGAAATGAAGTATGATCCCTGGCAGCTGCTAGCTGAAATTGGTATGGTGCTTGTCGGGCTCAGTGCTGCCCACCTCCTGAACAGCAGCTGTGACTTTCATGATCATGTTAATTTTGCTCAGTGTCTGCTCCCTTCCCAGGTCTGGATTGCCGGGATGGGTCTGCCCTCTGGGTTGCCGTGTGGTTTCAGAGTTTCTAGGCCTCTGAGCCAGCTGGCTCCCTTGCTTGCAGAGGCTGGATGCCTGGCGGTCCCCTGGAATCCTGCCCCACCATTCATCAAAGATGCTGATCCCAGTGCTGATCCCAGCCTGGTCTGGTGAAGCCATGTCTTGTTGGAGAGTTCACAACCAGCTTTGACTGGTACCATGATTAATCGATACTTCCAGAGACACTGATGCACAGACACATCATTATCTTTAGTTCCCTTGCTGTATAACTACCAGACATAATTCAATATTTCTCTCATGAACAAAGCATTTACCAGTTATGCTCCACCTGCCCCTTTGGCAGCGTCCACAACACAGAATAGTTGAGCAGGCCTGCCAGCCCCTTCCAGCTTTCCTCCTCAAGCCTTGGCACACAGCTGTAAGGCAGAAGTGATCTAATGCCTATTACTAAGTTTTCTTCACATCCTTATGTCAGCTTACCCTTTCCCCATATCCACATCTCTGTCCTCGGCCGCCTGTGCCCGCTGCCTTCTGTCCCTTTAGTCAGATGGCACTACTGTATTTCCCACTGCTGCATATGCTCACTTTTCTTCTCATCTCATTATCTCCTCCTTCAGTTTACTGAGCTCTCTCCTGCCTTCAAACTTCTTTTTCCGTATTGCCTGTCACTGGGGAGCCACAGCTTCCTCTTCCCCTTCCTTCTTCAGAACCTGCAAGCCACAGGCTTTTCACATCCTATCCTTTCCTATCCTGCTTTTCAATAAATTGCTCTCTTCTGCCTTCCTCCCAGTTCTCTTTCTGTTAAATGCTGTCTCAATATATCTTATCTCCTCTTTCACCATTTGTCCTGGAGCCATGACAAAGTCAGCTTTCTCTTTGTCTTGCCTCATTCATCTCCTTTCCACTCAATAACCACAGCTCTTCTTCCTCCGGGATTTGTTCCACCCAATTTGTCTTGTTTCTTAAGGCTTATTTGATTCAGCTATATGTATGTTTATGTGAGCATCTAAATCTAATGACCCATTTTTGAACCCATCGCTAAGCTGAAACCTCAGTGATAACAGAGTGAAGGTCTTAAAAATACCAACTTCCTGCAGCTTTCATGAAAACTGGGGACTGTGTGAAGAAGAAAGGTCTGCGCTTGCCTTTACTGCTGGAAAGGCTGCTGCATGTGCTCCCTCCAGTGAATGCACAATTATTAATTATTATTAATGCTCAACACCACGAAAAACTTTGGTCAGAATTCACGTTTTCCTGGACAACAGAAAATGAAATCACAAGACACAAATTTGTAAGAAACCAGACACCAGAAATTCTGTTGCTCACAGAACTGCTCATTTTTCACTCTTTCACATGACCTAATACTCAGCATTTCATTATTTAACTTTGAGGACTGCCTTTCTTTTTTATTTCAAATTTACTTTTATCTTGGTTGACTTCCTTAATCAAAATGTCTCCTACAAATTTTTAGTCACTCAGGTTTCTGGTTTGACCTCCATTTGTGAACCCATTCTTTCTGCGTCTTGACTTCATCTTCTTCAAGGTATCATTCTTCATGTCTCCAAGTTCTCCTTTATACAATGTCTTCTCCTTAATGTTTCTTCCTTTTCTCTTGTTTTCTGTCTGAACACTTTCTCACGAATATTAGTTCTTTAGTTTTGTAGCCGCTGGTGACTGCCATTGTCCCTGAGCACTCTCCTTATAGTCTGGTCCTCTGTAATAGAGAAAATTGCCTTTTAAATGCAGAACTTAAAAAAAAAAAAAAAAAAGGTTCGCTTTTTCTAGAAGGGAAGAATGTATCATCTTTCTGAAACTTTATGAAATTAATTCATAGCCACAGTGAAAATTCAGCTGTCCTTTTATCAGCCTTGATAAATTTTCATATAAATGTTCACATTTTTGTCACATACACAAGAAATCTTTCTCTTGTTACAGGATGAGATGCAAATTTATTTCTGAGCCATGTAAAGTTATTCTGCACTAGAGTTCATGCAATGAAAAGGCTGTATGGCTTACAAGTCATACAAATCTTATTTTGCATATTTTATTCTCAATGACCTTTCATTAGTAGCTAATATTTAAAAAAAATAGTGGGCAATGATGTTGGGACCTTCTGAGGAGAAGAATACCAACACCTGGCATGGAAATACTTCTAGTAAAAAATAACAAGAACAGAAATGAAAAAAAAAAAAGTAGGATAAATTATTCTTTCACCCTAGACTTTCAGCTGAATTGTTTCAGAAATACCAACAATGAATTAAAGTCAGCATTTCAGAAGCAAGACCCTAAATCACATACTTGCGGAGAGAATTTCTTACATCCCTAAATAAAAATATAACTGATGCAAGAAATCAAGGATAGAAGTCTTTTATAATTGAGTGACAGATAATGAGAGGCAGCAGAGAAGAAAAGTGCTCTCTAGCAGGCCTGATTATGAGGGATGCTCCTCATTTTCAATCCAGTAGCATATAGAGCCATTTCTCCAGCAGAGTTTTCAATCACTGTATTTCATAAATCGCAAAGACCACACACAACTGCCTGCATAGGAGTAAAATTAAGATCCTGTACTAAGTGAGAATTTGATTTTGCCCTGAGCAATTTCTGCAGAAAATTTTGTTAGTAATTTTCAGCCTGTGAAGTATTGCAGGTACAGCACTACAAAAGACAGCTTCATTTCCCCAACCAGTAACAGCTCCTGAGTGACAGTAGGTACAGTCCCAGTTTCAGACCTAAATCAAGCAAAAAGAAATGAAGCAAATGGGAGCAAGGAACTTGCAGCTTGTTTGTGTACTATCAGATCAGATCATATCACACTCTTACACTAACATGAGATAAATGGGCACATCATACTTGACAGGCAGTAACCTCAGTTCTGACCAAGAGGTGGAGAGTTTTGAAATATTATTTTTGTTACTTGGATTTCAGTCTTTATGTCATGCCTAGGCTCGAACAAGAAAGCTTCTCAAAAAATGTTGTTTAACATACGTGTCAAAAGCTATTGCGCAGACAGCAGTTTATGCTTTAAATTTGTAATAGCAAGCCAGCTGCCTTGTAGTGTACTACTGTTCATGTAATTGCCATCAAACTTTAGTGTTTTGGTCGACTAGTTACTTGCTGTTAAGTCGCAATCTGCTTCTTATGCATTGCTTGTAGGGAACTATGAAATTATCAGTCTATGATAAAATAGCTTATGGAAGTGGATTGCAGCTGAGGCTAATAGTAATGGTTGTATAATTGCAGTGACGTCTAGAGAGCTTCATCAGGTCACTATTTTTCTAGAGACTGTACAGACGAGTAGTTAAAAAGTGCCTACTTCACTTACAAGAAACATTAACTGTATGAAACATGCAGGAGAAAGGGAAGGCAATTATGGCTACATTTAAACATAGGTTTTTTTAAAAAAAAAAGTCTACCTGTTTTGTCAATGAGAATCTTCCAAATACGAACATTTCAAACGAAATCCACCAGACATTGCAGACAGCCTGAATCAGCTACTGGGAGGAAAGTATATATTGCTTCATATCATCTCAATGGCATTGATTTTGTAGCTCAGTTATCACAGTGTTCATTCTTTCCTCCAGGCCATTTTAGCAAAAACATTTTAGAAGCACGCTTGCCCTATTACCTTAAATTCTTAGGTCTCCCCAAAACCTCCTTTGCCCCTGGCTTAAATGCCAAACCTTCCCTTACTTGATTTATTTTGCTTTTCTTCAGTTGTCTGTTTGCTGTTGCTTCCAATTTGTGAACATTTCTTTTTAAATAGGTGGGATTGTATTCAGTAAAAGGTCTCCAGGAAATCAAGTGAAATGTGATCACTTAGGTGGAATATTTTCCCCCAGATCTTCAGTAGCAGAAAATAAAAGCAGTGTAAAACTCTGCCATTATCTCATTAAAATCTGTTTCTGCTTTCAGCTTATAACCTCACTAAATTAGCATTAGAGGAACAGACCTTTATGTTAAATTCATTGCAGAGTTGTGCCAGCAGGACTAGTTGCATTTTAGTGGTCCCTCATTGCCTGTTTGCACAAAATTGTAGCAAAACCCTGAACAGTAAATTAAAATGGAACACAATCTTCTTATATTGAACTTAGTGTAGTTGAAAGCTTAAGCTTCTGTAGAACTCCATTATTATTGCATAAAGCATGTTTGCCAGATTTAAAATTCTGAATGATTGATTAATTAAAAACACTTGCAGTAATTAACGTGCATGCTAGAGGAAGCCAGAAATTATTTATACAAAATTGCTTATGGTTTATTTTAGTGTACATACAAGAAAACTTGATATACTGACTCTCTTCCAGGACTTCCGACTCCACGAACTAACGCTGTCTGGGTGCCTGATTTTAAATTATTCCCTGCAGTAGGTTTTTCTTTACAGACAGCTCTGTCTCTTCAAATTCTGCCTTGCACGTATTTTGTCTCTCCTCTTTGTGACCCAGCAGTTTGTGACCATGTTCTCTTGCTTACTACCTCTATCTTTTTTTCGCAATGAGCCCTTCTTTGTCTTCTTCATGCATATTAATGTATTAATATACTATAATACATTAAGACACTGTAGGAAAGATAATCTCTGTCAAATAACTATTGCTACAAACTACAGTGTAACCCAGGTTGTTGAAAGATGTTGTCAAATGTGGTGAATTCAATGGCACTTAGCAGTATTTGAGCCACAGTATTTTGCCCTCATCTCTTTGCATGCCTTGTACTTATTTCAGAACAAGGGTTCTCTGGACCATAATCCTACAAAGTGCCATAATAAGGTGAAGTGTCTACATGGAATTGAGGACTACGAATTGTGAAAAGGATACATAAAAAAAACAGTTTTATAGCACTGCGTCCCTGTCAGCTCCTGCTTTACCTGACAGTCTGAGCAAGAACAAGGGTTACCCAAGCCCATTTAAACAGTAAAGATATAGTGCTGGTTTGCACAGAGTCTTTTAACAAAATCGGCTCTGTTGAACTGATTTTATTTGACTGGTAACCTGCAAATGGACACTTACTGGAAAGTAAAATGACTGAAATGGCTTTAATTTTTTTATAATTATAAATAAGACTATGGTCCATATCAGCTTGTACCAGAAGAAGGACAAAGATTTTAATTCACAGTTTGGTTTGTTCTTGCTTGTGTCTGGACTGTGCAGGAACATGTGATGGTATGGGCACCAGGCAGACCACTGAACCTGCTTCAGTATCATCACAACCTCTCTTTGTGTCATCTCCATTTTGAGCTGATCAGTTGATTTTGATGATACCTGCAAGAAACACTGTAGAGTCTGCGGGAGATATGTTTATTCAGAGTGCATTTGTGTCCAAGCACACATGCTGAGTGGAAATTGTCCATCTCATAAAACTGGCAGAAGGCAGATCCTGAGTCTGCGGCTCCCCTGAAAACTCACCCAGAGTTGCAGAGGCAAGTTCACCCACAAAGACTAACTTTGTGGATCTGGTCTTGCTACCTAGTCCTAGTGATGTAAATTCAGCATGGTGCTGTTGCTAGATGTTCTTGTTATTCTTCCGCCCAGATTACCAACCAAGGAACCACTGTGTTTGTGCATGGATATGCTACTTGTGGAAGAATGGTCTATGGAAGACAAGCTCAATAACTTTTAAAGACGTGTGCATTCTCTCAGTTAAACCCAGCACAGCCCCCTGAACTTTACAATTAATAGTTGCGTATGTATTCCAAAGAAAAATCCTTCTTCTTTATATGTGGAATTTCCTCTTAAAATTATTTCTGCCCAGTGCCTCATACAGGCAACTACAATCTTTTCTGTGCCTGAAGATGGAAAGACTTTATGTGACTAAAGATGATTTTTAGGCAATAGAGATAAGGTTTTTAGCAGTTGGAAAGGAGAGATCATGATGTTTCTCACAGTGTGTGTCATTTATTTATAACTTTGGAAAACTCTAAGTTGTCAGGTATAAGATACGGAGACATTAGTTTTTTTCCTGCATGTGGAAATAGACCATAATAGTTATTGCAAGCTGGCTAGCATGCTTTGAATTTATCTCCTGCTTTATTGTGCACTGATTACCCCTCGTGGACAAGCCCATTTGTCTCCGTTAGTGTGTTCATGGTTTCCCCAGAACACTCTGCAATGGGACTTGTGATGATGTAGCCACCTCACTTTACAAGTGAAGCAACTTGAAAAATCAGTTCCAGTGCATTTAAAAAAACCAACCCAACCCAAAATGTTCCTAGACTAATTACTTATCTTTCCTCACTCTTTTCTCCTAGGACCACATGAAGATGATTTTATACCACACAACCATGTAAGTTTTTGTCAATGTTTGTGTAATTGCATAACTCAGTGATGAATAATGTAACCAAGATAAACTCAAGGTGATGACACCTTTTAATACTGAAATGTTATGTATTCTGTGTATCATATAAAGTATGATTAACTCTTCCGGGTTATGTAGAAATCAGTTAGACAGACTGTAAAGGTGTGAGACTACTAGGCTAGGTATTTGCTGGTATTTCAAATTGGCAGTGGAAGGTAATTTATTTGATAAAAAAACTAGCATTTCCAAGTTTTGCAATGCTATGATTGTGAGGGGTAAGTTAGCCACAAATTGAAAAACAGGTTTATTTTGTAGTGTGCTGCTCTAGAATAGGCAGGGAGAGGTGGTTAAGCTTAATATTACATGGAGTGGAGGAGGTAAGACTTAATTTTCTCTGAAATAAAACCCTGATGTTTTTGTTTCACCTAAGAACCTGTATGGGGTGTACCGGGTCAGACGAAAGGCCCAGCTAGCCCAGCGCTCCCTGTCCAGTGCTGGCCATACAGAGATGCCTAGGGAAGAATAAGAACAAGGCAAGCAGGAATGATACTTCCCCGTAACACATTCCTGTCCTCCAACTGTTTTCAGCTCTGGCACTCCTTGGGCTGGATCTGGTTTTGAGGTGTTTAGTAACCCTTAGAAGACCTCTCCCTGAGCTCACATGAGCTTTATTATCTCCAGTGTCTTTGTGGCAAGAAGTTGTACATGTCCCAACACCTCTCACATGAAGAACCACCTTTCTTCTTTGCTTTGAACCAGGCTGCTGCCAGCTTCTTTCCCAGACCTAAGAGTCCTAGCTAACTTAAATCACTCTCTGAATGGAAATCTTTCCTTTCACCTTTCAACATTACTGCTAAATTAGACCGTTTTGCCCTTTGTCCCGGGTTTGGCTGGGATGGAGTTAATTTTCACAGGAAGCTGGGAGAAGTCACAGCCAGGACAGCTGACCCGAACTAGCCAAGGGGATATTCCATACCATATGACGTCATGCTCAGTATATAACCGGGGAGCTGACTGGGGGGCTGGGGAATCGCAGCTTGGGAACCAGCTGAGCGTTAGGTTCTGGGTGGTGAGCAATTGCCTTGCACGTCACTCGCTTTATATATCCTTTTATTAGTATTATTGTTATTATTGTTTCTTCTTTCCTTGTGTTGTCCTATTAAACTGTCCTTATCTCAACCTGTGAGGTTCTACTTTTTTTTTTTTTCCCCATCCCATTCTCCTCCCTATCTCAGCAGGGCTGAGCCGGGGGGAGGAGGGAGTGAGTGGCTGCGTGGTGCTTTATAGCCTGCTGGGCTCAAACCACAACAGCCTTTGATAATAGAAATTATTTAGTAGCTTTTTGAACAGTTAACTCCAAAACTTCTATTGCATGGAAACATTTAATTTCTGTATATTCTTGTATACTCCTGTATACCTGTCTGTCAGATTCTGAACTGGTACAAATCTGTAAGTTTGATGATCTCAGAGAAGCTCTATCTGTTTAGACCAACTGAAGTTGTGATCCAGGATTTGCCTTTCGGTTTACTGCTGGTGATGTAAATTTAATAGGTGTTTGAAGATTTTTACAACATTTGTAGCCTACCTTAAAAATAATCAATGATTTAAATGTTCAAAATAATCTCTCTACAGAATTAAATGGTAAAGAGAAGTTTGTAAAGCAAAGCAGAGCTGTGTTTTTTCCTTTTTTAATTTAGGCCTACTTCCCAGTTGAATTTGGTCTGATACTACTGCTTTGGTGAGAACTGGGATTATGAAACCATATATGCCCTAGAAATGCCTTATATAACTTATTCAGTGCATAGTATGAGAACACTGAATATTTCACTAGATAATACTTCAATGCGAGCATGGCTAGGGTGGACAAGTAGCCTCTATAAATGAAAAGTCCTTTAAATTGTGCACATTCAGGAGGAACACTCAGTAGCATTCAAAGTAAATGTGAACTTTTATGAACTGAAACAGAGAAAGATTGTAAAATAAGCAAAGTGAAGCTAACTAAATGCTTTATACAAGGAGTCTGTGGAATAAACAGGAAAAGGTGTAGGCGCAGCTTGCCTTTTTAACTACCGTGTTAAAAATCAACATGCAAATTGTTTATGCAGAAGTCAAAACTAAACCAAGCAAGCTACCTCACAGCTCAGTGGCATTCCACTCATGCAAGACTTGTTACATCATGCCTTAAAACTGCCAGTGAGAGCTTCAGGGAATATTAGCACTGCAGTCAATGTTGCAATAAGCCAAGCACCAGCTAATGAACCAACACACGGAGCATGTAGCTGGGCTTACTTTGCTTTGTAGGGTTGGTCACACTCTTATTGCCTGCATTCAGTATATAAACATTAACTCTGATCTATATGTGTGCACTTTGTCAATAGTTTGATGAGTCATCTGAGGCAGTAATGCAATAAAAAGTCTGTTTACAAATTCCGAGCAAGATAGCATTTAACAGGAAGCAAGTCACATAGCTGGCTTTTATGTTCAAACCTGCCACATGACAAACTATATTTCATATTTAAGATATTAAACAACTCTATTATTCCTGGTTGCCTCTTGAGTCAAATTTTGTGCCTTTATGAGAGTGGATTTTAGCTTCTTTTTGGCCTAGTAAACTTTGGGCAGAAGGTGGCAGCCCGAAGAATTTGCTGACATACTGTAGTTTCCTCTCCTTCAGAGATCCAGTTTCAACCAGCTGATTTTGTTAAAGAAATGAAATTAAAGGTTGATCAGGGATATAGACTCTCTTACTTCACTAATTAAATGCCTTTAATTACTGAAAATTGAATAGAGACACTTGCTGTGGGAAGCAGGTTGTTTGGTAACTGCTAGTTGCAGAACCTTCTTAGGCTTTTCTATAAAGTATCTGGTGTACAATTCCTGTGCTCCTTAGAAATATGAAATATATTTCTGTGTTGCAGAAGCAGAACATGTACGTTTCTTTATAATAGCTCTGTCAGTCTCAGCTTACAGGAAACTGTAGAGCCTTCAGCACTGTTTTCAGCAGACACAAGGAATGCCGAGAGGCTACGGCAAGTGGTAGTACAGGCAGAGCGCTACATGCTGGACGACATGCTTCCAGAACAGTTGCGCTACTTCTGTGCTCTTTCATAGTGCCAGCTTTGGATATCGGTGCCTACACTGCAGTTCACTAGTTACTTAAACAATCAGCTGATTTATCAAATAATATTACTTTCCACCAGTTTCCCTCAATTCTGCATGGGCACAGGGTTCTAAACTATTTGTCACTCACACCCCTCCATGTGGATTCTGGGCCATACCTTCCTCTTGATGTCAAGGAATAGGACCAATTCCTTATGAAAATATTGCCAATAGCATACCATTAGCTGGAAGTAAGCTGGGTAGCCTCCTGCAATGAACTGCCTTCTGTGCTACCTGGTCTTTTAATTTATGAAACCTTATTTTAATGGCGTATGGTGTGCCAGGTGAAAACGGCTGAATGGAACTCAGCACCATTCACACTTATATGAACACTGGGATTATATTTACATTATTCTGCATCCGCATTGCTGCCATTTTCCTTAAGAAAGCTGATAGCCAGGGAGTTTTCCCTTGGTGTGCACACAGCAGCATTTTGAGAAGTGTAGCCTTGTATTCAATTTCCCCTTCTAAACTGACTCTGTAGTACCTGAGGTCTATTACGCAACGACATCTGTGTAACAGCTAATATTTTCAACTGTTCTCCCTGAAGGATCCCAGAGCATTATTGCAAAATAATATACAAGTGTCATTTACTGAGCACTGTATGAGGCTTATTAAATAAGTAACATCTGAATTTTACAGCTGAGTAAATATTCTACCCATTCAATAAAACCTAGTCACAGCCTACATAGGGTGGGTCTCAGTAAGAGTTGAAGAGAGTTGGCATTACCAGAGAATATAAAATCTACTGAAATGAAATTTGAACCAATAGGTCTCTTAACAGCCAGAAAGAGCCCCCAGGAATAGGGTGTGTGATGAAATCTTATGATAAAAAAGCAGCTCACCTGCATTCACTGAAGGTTTGAACGTTAAAACAAAAAACTTCAATGCATTTAACCCCCCTCCCCCAAGATACTAATGAAAGAACAAGTTTGTCATGCCAACAGAGAAATAAAGCTTTGCAATAACTTCTGACAAAAATACAGTGTCCAATACTATTTAAAAAGAAATTATAGCATCAGTACTTGTTACATCCCATTGCCATCCTCTGAAATCCACCATCTATCTAATCATCTCAGAGCTCTTTTGCTAATGTTGGCTCGCTGCATTTAGGATAGTTGTTATCTTGCCATTCTGCAGATGAGAGTGGGAAAGGTAATGATGAAGAGCCTAATAAGGCTGATTAAATTTCACACAACAAATGGACAGCAGAGCTGATAGGAGAAATATCTTCAGTCCAGTTCATCTATTGTGGCTGTATTCATCTACATTTGTATGGTATATCTAACACCGAGTTTATCCTGCCACATTAACAGACACAAAATGTGTCGGATTTTGTGCAGCTGCCCTGCCAGAGGTATGGGTTAATCCAGCCCAGCTACACTGCCATAGCATAGCATTGTGCACTTGTTCTTCAGAGTAACAAAGTTGAATTTTACCATTTACTTTGCACAAAATTTCAACAGTAGTCAAAAAATTAATTTAAAATCTGGACAGAATAAGTTGGAGAAGAGTGGATCGGAAAAAAGTATCGGAGCAGGCAATCCAGATCAGTTTTACAGTGCTGGTGGAGCTGATAGGCACTGCGGCTGAAGGGAGCAGTTGGTCTCACTGAAAGACAGATTGCATGATTATGCCACAAAACTAGCAAAAGGTACTACTTCACATGTTTATCTTTCAGCCACTTCACATATTTCTCTTTCCTGTGGGAAGGAGACTACCTACACTTAGAGTAACAAAATAGCATCAACCTTTCTCTCCACTAGCCACCAATAATAATTTCTGGCAATAGTAACTATTTGGTTCATCTCAGTGGACATTTTGAAACATTTACAACTATTACAGTAGAGATTTAAAATGTTCTTTTACACGTGCATGTTCTGATTGAGAATATTTAGAAAGTTGTCTGTTCCTGACAACAGCCCTACCATTTCAAGAGGTGAAATGGTCAAAGGTTTTGTATATATTTTTATAGCTGTATTTATGTTGAGAGAGTGAGGTACGGCTGATCACCACGCAGAACTCAGAGAAAGTCATTGGCAGATGAGACATGACCTGTGTCATTTGTTTAGGTGGGAACAGAAGCTGCTTCACTCTTCCTGGATGTGCAGAATATAATGTCAGTCCAATGGGCTCACGCATTTCTTTCCAAGAGGTACTCGTGGGCACCTTCTAGGACTCTGCCTCTAGAAAATACTCCTTAGCTGCTTATGCCTCCAAATCTTTTTCTGGTTTTGACTGATTTATATGTTTGCAGTATGTAGAAATACATCTATATGTACTTTATAACAATACAATTTATTATTTAATTCTCTAATTGCATTATTATTTTATCTGTGTAAAGTTTTGTGTATACACAACTGTGAAAGAAAGAATAACAAAGAAAAGCTTATAATAATTATTACAGGTTTGAAGCAATCCCAGGTAGTGACTATCCTTTATGGGGTGGCTATAGAGGAACGCTGGAATGATTAAAACCTGCTATATAAATCCTGCTGCTCCAAGGTCTGTGTTGCCATAAACGTGCTTTTGACTTCTCAGTGGTTAAGCTGTATCTGCATGTGTCAGTTTTCACCAGTTTCCTCTCATGGCACTCCTATTTCTATTATCACATATGAACTTGGCTGTAGGATCAACAGGAAATTGAAACATCAAAAGGAAATAATAATTTGTTTTAAAATATGTTTGTAAAAGATTATGTAAACTTTTCATCCCTGATGCCTCCAATGACAGAGGAGCTAAGCTGCCTTCAACCCTTCCCTGGAGGCAACTCTTAGAGTTCAAACAAATAGCAAGTCTCATTTGAACATCATATAAATATATACCATCTAGACTGTGTGAGTTTGGTTTGCTGCACTAACCATGATAGACGGTACTGTAAAATACGTTGCCACTTATCAGCTGTTCTGTGGCCACCCTGCAAAGGTAAATTCAGGTGGAATTGGTAAAGAAATTTTATTTACTATATGGCTAATATAAAACTAGATAGATTATATATGTGTTTCTAGTTCAGTCTATTTACCCCCTGCAGCATACATGGGAAGAGAAGAGCTCAAGAAAAGGCTCACCCATTTTGAGTCCTTGTGAGATAGGAATCCTCACATACTGCATGTTTTTGGGCATAGCTCTCAAATTAATAAAGCACTTCTGCCTAGATTCCCTGTACAAATGAAAATTTTGTCCTACCATTTTAGATAAAATGAATTTTAATCTCACATGTGCACCAGCTTTGTGTCCAAATTTTACGTCAGAATTGAAAAAAGTTTGCATACTGTAGATAGCTTATTATTAGTACAAATAAAACACTACTACAGTAGTCAAACACAGATTTGCTTAGAAAGCAAAGGTGAGTATTTTAGCTCTCTTTCAGCAATGGTCAAGTCAGTAACTGCCTTTGGTAGTAACCAGGTCCTAAACTGGACAGTGGTCTGCTGCTTTTCATGTTGCTAAAAGGCATTGTAGCAAGTCAGCTTAATCTGGCATAATTGGCAGAAGAGAAAGCTGCCTTAAACAATGGTTAAATACTTCCATCTAAGAACTATCAGACTTTTCAAAAATAGTAACTGTACATTACCAATGTTGAAAAAAAAAAACCTGGCTGATTGTCAGAGATGCTATGAGGTCATCATTTGAATATTAATTCAAGTAAAGGTGAAAGGTTAGTGATGAAAGTCAGTTTCAATCCATATTACGCAACATAACGTTTTTCAAAATTACTAGAGAAGTCTGAATAATTTGGCTTTTCTAACTATATTGGATCTTATTTTCCTTCTTTAAGGTTAGAAGTAATTGATTATCAAAAGAACCCAGAGAAAATGAGGAAAAGAGATAGCCAGTTCTGAAACCTGGTAAGAGTGCAGTGTCTCTGAGCGTTACTGACAAAAGCTTTGTTTCTCCCCACTGGCTGACAGTTTCCTGGTTACAGTGGGATGCCAAGGGAGCTGCCACCAAGTGGGAATGCTGGATGTTAGAAGCAAAACCTTGAACAACCTTGGCATTTGGCGGAGACCCAACACAGACCGGCATGCCAGAGTTGCGTGCTCATAACAGCCCTTCGTTCCCAATAGCCCTTTGTTCCCAGAGAAGAGCCTGGTATGTTTTGAACCAGCTGGAGGGTTTTTTTTCCAGGGATGATGGAATTTAATAAGCAAGAAAGAAAGTCCTAAGTACAGCTATCACTGTAGTGAGGCCTGTTTCCAGAGCTGCAAGTAGATGTTTCACCTCAATTGTAGGAGAAGGGCTTGTTCTAGTTCCTGCTGGTGGAAGTGAAGGTTGTGTTTCTTTTTCTGGTAGATACTTTATGACTGTGGGGAGGTTATTTAATTGTATGATATACAAAGTCATGCTTTATACTTTGTTTGTTAGCCAAGGTCAGTCTTTGCTTTGTGCCAATGCTGCTGGAAACAGGAATGAAATTCAGCTGAAGGCCTTGCATATAACTTTTAAATTTCCAGGTAGGATACAGTATCTGGTTTATCTGGCACTTGCTAGGAGGTAGATCCTTCTTCTTAATGTACTTGCTAATGGAAGGAAAAACTGGTCGTTCAAGTCACATGTAGAATGTGTGATTTGAGAATGGGCTGATAAGTAAATGGTACTGATAAATTGATTTTGTTTGCTTATTAGCTGTTTTTCCATTTGTGCCAAATACTGGTAGACGCAATAACAATGAAATGCCCTTGGAACACTTAAGAGCTATTTCAATTGTAGCTACTGATGTAATAGTAAATTCACAGAAATTAGTCAAAAGCAAAATAAAATAATTAAGCTTAATGAAAGCTTAATTGAATAAAATGTGTTGGCCTTGTCTGGTTTTGGTTTACAGAAGTATTTATGTCCAGAACTGAGCAGAGTTTCATGTGACATGCCGGGCCAGTGCTACAGACTGTCTTTCTCTGGCAGATCTTTTATTAGCCGATCATCCTTTCAAAGTGTGCCCATAAACCATTTGCAAAGACAATGCTGAGAAAGAGGACAGCTGGTGTCATTATCTGAAAAAGCGATAGTATTCTCGCTATAAGCCACAGATAAAGTGTTCCACATTTCTATTTCAGGCTGTAAACCAGACCAGGCTGTTCTTGAGTGTAAGTTTACCACCTACACAGGAAATCCATTGTTTGGAAAGCTAATGGAGCCACCACACCCCTGTGCACATACAGATGGGCTCCCCGATAAGTTCTTGTTCTCCAACTGACATGAATACCTAGAAATTATCTGATACTATTGTTAAAGTTCCGATATTGAAAATCCTACAAGAAATGATAAATTTATTTACATGAATTTATGGAGGTAGGGAACTTGATCTGAGCAAGGAAGCAAATTAGCAAGTAGGAATTATAATGTCCAGTCCAATGCAAAGATAAATCATCAATCTGGAATAAATTACTGGAAGTAAGCAAGAATCCCAAATCCAAGGGCCAAGTTCTTCTTCAAGGAAAAGAGTGACCTGATGAAAAAAAATACCGGCAATTCAGTAGCTCTATTTATTTGCCTGTGGGTGTATACAAACCAAAAACTACTCTGAAGAAATGTTGCACAGTCAAGCATTCAGTAATAAACACCACTTTCCCCTTCCCTCTTGTGGTAGAAATAGGAGCCGAGTAAAGCTAGGAAAGTCTCATGTAAAAATGTGTTGATGATGAACAAGCGCATCTCCTTCTTAGAGGGAAATAGTGTGCAGAAGAGAGAATTAATACAGCTTTAATGTACTCTGCAAATAATGCAGATGCCAGAACCCTTTTGAGTGTCATGCATTCAGTTATTGTAAAATAAATCTAAGTGAGGAAACCTTGAAATATTGTAGCAATTAACATCTTAGTAATACAACATTAACATATTTAGATGTTTGTAATCACTACTCAGCTCTAGAAATGCTGCCTCTCCTTGTCTTTTACAGTGGAAAAATGATGAGTTTGTCTGTCTGTAAGGACGCGTTAGCTTTTCCAGGAGTAAGAGATGCATGGGGACGCTCTGAAACGTGAGAGAGAAGACTTCCTTCTTTTAGTCTCTATATACACCTAGACCAGAAATTGAGTTTCAGATTAGGTCCCACTGAAATAGTAGATCACATGCAATACATTTAGCATCTTTGGGAAATTTGGTCGGAAAACATAGTTGCAAAACTCAATTTGTTTATATGACAGTTCTGTGGGTGTGAAAAATCTGATTTTTAAAGTCATGTACTCCCCTCACTCCTTATACAAATAGCCTGGCTAAATACAAGTAGATTTTTAGAGGAAAAGCTAAAGGCACATTCTTACCACCAGCATAATCCTGACAAAACTGAAACTCTTACTCCAAAACTTAAGGCACTTGAATAAAAACGGACGGAGCTTTGAAAATGCTGGTCCAAGTGGCTGACAGTTTATGAAATCAAGTATTTCTGCTATAAGCAACTGAAATGGGACGTTAAAGTGGGAAGTGTTGGGCTGACTTCAGGTGGCAGTGTCCGCAGTGCAGCTAGCCCAGCTTGTAATGCAAGTTGCATTGCTGGATTTTAATCTTGAAGCAGCTTTTACTGTGCAGAGTTTTGGATGATCCAAACCACACTTTTTGGATAATCTGTATCTTACTTACACATCTGCAGGGACAAAAGATTGTGTTTACAAAACTGTAACACTTGTGGCTCGATTTTAAAAAGTATACATGGAGAAGACCCTTTTGCCTTTGCATTTACAGTACTGTCTTTCCAATATTACAAAGGCATTGTCTCTGTTCTGCTGAGACGCACGGACTGCTGAGGTGACAGTGAAGCCATCCCTGCTTCGTTCACCCAGAACAGATACGACTGTGCAGCAGTATTTTCCACATAACTGCAGGCATCTGTGATGTTTACTGAACATCCACAATGTGATTTTTTTGGTTACGTGACCTGCCCAGCTCATTTTAATAGTGTTTGCACTTTGCTCCTTTTGACCAGTGTGTGGACAGAAACAAAATGGTATGCCACATCAAACCCCGTCAGGATTCAAAGTCAAGCATTGTAAAAGTGGAAGTGTCAAGAAAGAATAAGTTTACACTGATTTATATAAACACTTTATTCAAATGCTTTGGATACAGATAAACAGTCCTTGTGCAATATTTGTTATGGTTTCACCTGCTTTAAGCTGGAAACTGAAAGTGTTTTGATAAATGGGACAGAAAAGTTTGTTGAGTTGCTCTGCAGCTGCAAGTACTTCTGTATGTTATGCTGAAGTGCTATCTTACATCTTGTAACAGCAATATGTCTCAGTAATTCAACTGTTTTTGTTTTTGTTTTTTTTCACAGAGGAGGAACCATTACCTTGTACTGCACTTTCAATGACTGGCTGTACCTGCTGGCATTTCCTGGAAAATGAAAAATATGGGTTTTGGTGATATTCTTTAATGGACACAGATGTAAGTCTTAGTTAAAATGTTTTCAGAAGTTTCTTAGAACATTACTAACTAATTTTTTTCAATTATTTGGAATTCTGTTTTACCTGAAGCTGAGGCTTAACAAGTAAAAGACCAGATTTCAAACCAGTGGAAAAAGCAGGAAAAATTCTGAGAGCTAGAAAGAAATATTTGATGGAACCTTTAAAACATTCTTTAGAATTTAAGAAATTTGGTTTTATATTAAATGATTGATAATATCCATAGGCATTTTTAAAAAAAGTTGTATTTAACATTGGCAGTTTCTGTAATCTCCCTGCTGATTGCGGCTCGATTTTCCTTTAACCCTAGTGACATGTTTACTTTAATTCTTATGTTCTGGTTGCATTTCTGCAGATAAAAGCATACAGCTTTCCTGACCGGTACAGCGCCTGGGTACTCATAACAAGCTGACTTCTAAATGGAGGATAAATGAACTGACTTATATGTCTATATTCTTTCCCAACTCATCCTCCTCCCCAATATATACAGTCTTCATTTACAAGGGACAAAGGCGTAAAACCCTCCCACGCCGGTCCCATTTTTTTCAAATGTAATTTCTACATTTGTTTCTTAAATATACTGGATGTAGAGCTGTTCCTACCCATGCCTTATTCCTACTTTATATGAGGAAATAAAGCTTGGATAGATTATGCTAGAAACTGTATTATTCTTTGTAGCCAGCACAGAAAAAAATGCCTGTGACCCTCTCCTGTTCTGATTTTGGTTTTAGTGGTACTTGAGTTCTACTGTTTTATAGTGGTCTGCAGTAGTTAATACAGACTAGCTGGCGTGAAGTAAGCCAGTTTGCACCCCTGAGCTGCATATGGAGGAATTCAGATGAGTGTGTGGTTTAACTCTGGTGTGACCTGTAGAACTGGACATCTTCATAAGTGAAGTATTTGCAAGGTATAGTTATACTGCAATAAATAAAGTGTTCCAAAAACCTAAGGTAACCAAAACCCAAAATTGATGCTTAACAAAAATCCCCAAATCAATTCTGTAAGTATTTTTTGAAATGCTTTCCAGCTCTAGTGATTCTTCCTTTCAAGCTTACTTCTGCTACTAGGACAGCTAAAAACTAAATTTGCTTCTACATTTTTTGACGGCATCGTACAACTCAAAGGGATAAGGATTTAAGAAGTCAGGTATTTTTATAGGAGTTGGTGGTATCCATTAAGGCTGCTTTATGACACTGGGGTTTGGAGCTAGTGAAGAACAGGGGAAAGCTAACATTGCATAAAGAAAAAATTTGCAAAAGTAGAAGCTTCTTTCCTGTGAGAGTTAAATGTAGATTCCGGTATGTGTTCAAGTATTTGGGGGGCAAAGTTAAAATATCTTTACATTTCATTTCAACTCAAGTTGCTACTCAGAGTAACTTCTGAGACAGGTGGCAGGATGTCTCATCAAAGTGAAACTAGAGTTGCCCTGCTGAGATTCCACCTGCTATGTAAAAGTGCTAACCACCTTCTTGCCAAATGGAAAGAATTACCTGACTCCAGCGGACTTTGACTCTGTATCAGTTAAAAGCAATTCATTAGGGCTGTGAGATTAAGCACTACAAAACGTACACTGGACAACTAGAATTAGAAGCCTCCACCTTAGAACTGCAGAAGTGTTTAACATAACTTGTTTCCTAATCCTAAGAGTGAAAAAGCATCCCATGTTCTAGTGTAAATTTCCCTTCTCAAGTATTTCATAGCATCCACAAACCAAGGCTCTGCCCCTTGGTCACCTGATGAAGGAATTGTTGTTGGAGTCACAAGTGAGGTTCTACAGTTAATGATTTTTTTGTGATGAAAAAAATATTTAGCTACTGGCCTTTTAGTCTGCTTTGGGAAATGTACTTCTAGATGTTCGTACCTGCTGCATTTAGCATTTGTAAAAAGTTAGTGCTCTATAAGAGCACTTCCCTCAGTAGTTTTTCATCTCTCACTAGGCATTTAATTTTCTTTCTCCCATTATGTCATGGCTTAGCACTGCTCAGGTCACCAATTCCTCAAAATAAAAATGAGGCTGATAGCAGTAGATGCTATAGCATGGTTAGAACTAGAATACAAATAAAAATAACTCATAACTGTACAAGTTATGTGCTGATTGATCACATCTCATCCACCGGTTTCTCCAGTGGATACTGGGTAAATCCTAGTACTGTATCGTTTTCTTTGATTTAAGATAATATGCCTATAGCACAGAATATCATGGACTTGAAAGCAAATAAACCAGCAGTAGTATCCTCATGGCATTAAGCAATCACTTGAAATGCATTTAATGTCACACCATAGTACAACTGAAATCACCACCAGCGTATTAATGAAATAACCCATTTATTTTAGCCCTGATTTTTGTCAGAACTATTTGCATTGAAAGTATCCTAATATTTTGTGGGTTAGTAGCCAGATTTATGTCTATAAAACACTATTTTCCCACTAGACAGGGAAGACCTATCAGAAGAAGCTCTTGTTTTCAGATGTCTGCCTGGACAATTTTACTTTCTTTCAGAATCCTTCTTTAGGTGAGATTGTCCAAGCAAAGGCAGCATGCAGTTAAATGGAAAAGCTCTGCCTTAAGTTTCTGGATCATCTTGATGCAGCTTAAAATCATGGAATAGTTTGGATTGGAAGGGACCTTTAAAGGTGATCTAGTCCAACCCCGCTGCCACGAGCAGGGACATCTTCAACTAGAGCAGGTTGCTCAGAGCCCCGTCTGAGCTGACCCTGAATGTTTCCAGGGACGGGAGCTTCCTTCCCTTACCTGCACTGCGTGCGCTTTTGGCCTTTTCACATATATTTAGACTTTTCAAATGTTTTTGATTTGTGGCACTGTTTTTTTGGTTTATTTTTTTTTTCCCCCATGAAGGGATGGTAGGATAGCAAGTTTAAGGTTATTAATGATAGTTTCGTTTTTCTTACCTTTTTCTTATGCATGCCTTAGTGATAGTTCTCCAGTAGATTTCTATCACAAATGGAAAACATCTCTAAGCTCTTCTGAAAGAACTGTTTTGTTCTTTTACCTGCGTGAACATTGTACCTAACCCAACGGGTTTCAAAACCCAAATCCTTGACTAAGTTTGTAGGCATGATCGCAGTACAATTGTTAGTAGTTATAATAATAACAACTATCACAGTAATAGGGGCTAGCAGCAACAACTCAATACTTGACAGCCACTGGCAATCTGATTATAAATTCAATTACTAAACTAATCTCTAATGTTGTCAGTTAGGAATTAAAACCTTAGGGAAAACTGATATATTCATTATTTTTGCATTTCCAGATCTCTCTGGAAGGTTGCTATGGGCACAGAATATTACTATTCTTCTTTCTGTCCCCTAGACAATGCTTGCAGCAGCTGTGCCCCAAGCTCCATGTTAGTAGGCAGCCGACCCATAACGTATGAAGTCAAAAGAGAAAAACCAAGAGACACTTCCGTAAACCTTATAAGCACATTTGCAAATGTTTACTAGTTCTGGGAAGAAAAAAAAACAAAAAAAAAAAAAAAAGAAGAGGAGCTTGTGGAACAAGCTGGAGAAGACAAGTGTGAACAAACACATGACAGAGCACCGATATGCCGGACAGCTCTTCTGAGACTGGGAGGGAGTGTAAGAAGGATGCGATAGTCACAAAAAAAATTCCACCGCTACTAGCTCTGGCCTTTACATAAATCATAGGATACCGAAATGTACTCCTACAGCGGTTCCCCCTCCACATGCTACCTCCCCGTCTCTGCCGTTTCATCTCCCAAGAACACTGAAACATCCCCAGTGCACGTTACAAACTTTGCAAACGTGTATAGCTTTCCCATGTGAATGCTTAGGCAATCGTAGTTACATTAAAGGCCCTGAAATTCTGCATCTACCCGAGTTCACCTGTGTTTACGTGCGTTTTCAGGAAGCGTTTTGCTAAACCACAGAAGCAGAAGTCACCCGTGCAGAAGCAGCATCAGACTGGTCCGGGGTGCTTGGGGAGAGCAGGCCTCCCCCAGGTCCTGCCCTCGCCCAGCAGACACAGCGCACTTCTTTTACCCTCTTAAGACAAAATCTTGTGAGATTTCTCTCCTTTGTAGGGATCGTTGTATTAAAAAAAAAAAACCCAACAAACCCCCAAACATCGCTGAGCTCCTTCCTGGGGCGAGGTGCAATAGCACCGCGGGCGGGATCTGCCTGTCGCAGGCAGCAGCCCCGGCGGGGGCTCCGGGCAGCGCCTGCCACCTCCTCCGCCTCCCGACCTGCACCCACCGGCAGCTGCGGCCGACCCTGCCCGCCGACACGGCACCGCCGCCCGGGAAGAGGGATGTCTCCCCGGAGGGCCTAAACGGCAGTCAAGGACTGCCCTGCACCCCTCTCCTGCCGCCTCATCGCCTCGGAACTCCCTGGCAGGAGGAACGCCGCCGCCGCGGTGAAGCCGGCCGCTGCTCCCCACACGCGCCCGTCGCCGGGGTGAACGCCGCCGCTCCCCCCCCCC
>VYZV01032428.1:12234-26233 GCA_013401275.1 Pandion haliaetus | reverse complement strand
CCAACCTGTCTTAAAACAGAATCTGTTCAACTGTCTCTTCAAAGACTGTTTTCTTTAACAAGATGGCAAAAGAGAATGCCCAGAGTCATTTTGGTCACATTCCACTTTATGGTCAATCTTTTTTGTTGTTCAGTATAAATAAGTATCTTGAGCTAGGAAAATAGGAGATTTTTAAATTTCTGATTAAACCTTTCATTAACTACATATTACATTATGTACTTAAATGACCAGGGTTGGATGCATGTGTCAACTCTAGTAATTTAAGAACTGTCCTAATCTTGACTACAATTTCGTTTGCCCTCAACTTTAATCATATTGTTCATCTTCGGTGAGAAAAAGGGGGTTAAAATTAAGAGCGAGGGCTTGAGCAGTTAGCCCGCCTCCCCTCTGCAACTCTGCCCTACTTTTTAATGCACATAATTGCTACTGCTTGAAATGTATTATCCTGCTTAAGAAAAAAATTACCTAAGAAGCCCAACAGCAGTTATATGAGTTGCTGTATTCTTAAGCGTCTTCAGTCTGATTTAAACACAGTCTTCATTTAAAACTTTAACAACAGACTTGCTATATGAAGTGGAAACATATATAAGAACCTATCAAATTCTTCTGAAGCTGGTCACAAGTTTGTTGCACTCCATTACTAGGAACAATGAAAAATCTCGTTTTCTTTCTGCCCTCCAAAGCTTTCCCCTAGCTGATCTACCACAGTTGAAGAAAAAGGAAGAAAAAATTAAATCAAAAAATCTAATCTAAAAGGAGATTGGCCTGCTTACCCAGCATAGTAAGGGCTGTTTTAATGTGCAGTGAAGCTAAGACAGTGTTACAGTGCTAGCAGTGGGAACATTATCTCACTGGGGAAGTATATATTAAAATTAAAAGGTATATTAACTAAAATCTCCTGAATGTTAACATCCTTCCGCACAAAAACTTATCTATGCGTGTTGGAAGCAGGATTTTTCACTTTTTGTATTAGTTTTGGACAAGCATCTTAAAAATTAAAAAGTACAATGCTAAACACCAATATACTCCCTTCTGAGAGTTTCTACAGGACTACAAAGATACATAAGTATTTCAAGATACTGACAGAAACTACTTTTTCTGATAGCTGTGGGAGTGGTGGATGAGGAGGCATTAAAACCAAACAGTTTTGTTTCCTGAAGTGAACTTTAACATTCTTGGACTTGTGACCCTGTTTTTTATATGAGAAAATTTCTCTAATGTGGATGATTGCACTGATGCCTGGACTGAGAAAACAGGCCAAGAAATAGGCTATCTGTGATTCTCTTAATTGCTCCAGAAGTCAACAAGCTTGAGTTTTTATCCATGCCTTACAAATTTTTGACAAGCTAGCAAACCATTTCCAAAATATATTAAATGGGATGAACTAATTTCAAAGAAGGAAAAGGAAGGCATGAAATACAGTGTCTACATTAAAAAAGAAAAAAAGGGGTGAGGAAAGAAAGAAAATTTGTTTTCAGACTTGTAGCTTAAAATTCTTGTTAGTTTTCCTAGTGATGTACTCCAGCATTCTTAGCATGCTGCTAACAGGCAAGCAGCAAAACAATTTACTGGTTTACTGCCTTTGATTTTATGCTAGTTGCAGTTGTACCATGTCAAACAAAAATAATTACAAATATGGCAGTATGCAAATCAGAAGAAACTACTTCTAAATAGCTATTTCACATGCGCATCCTGTTTCAAGCTTCAGAGAGCAAATGGATAAAACACTGGGTTTAACTCTGAGGTCAAGGTTGAAGTCATAACTAAAATATGGATTTGCGCTTTAAAACCGTAAGACATGCTTGGTCACAAATACCACACAATTTTCCTTGCTCTGAAGAGGTATGAGTAAGTAAGCTAATGGAATTACCCATCACTCTTCTGAAACACAAACTAGGTTTTGATGATATAGAATAGCTAACTAAGAAATCTTGCTATAATTGAGATACCAGAGACCACATAGCATGCACATCTGTATGCACAGCTCAAAGGACAAATGACTCAGATAATGATTAATGCAGAAGTGTAGAGAAGGCTAGTGCACTTGAAGCCTCTGAAAATTTTTATGAACACAATTCACTACACATCATCAGCATACCAAAATTACAAAGCCCAATTTTCTTTTTAGGTTTGATTTGAACTGGGAAATAAAACCCCACAAATAATTTTCCATTAAAAACAGAGACATATGAATGTTTGAGAATTATGGAACTGTTCATTTAAAGTTGTTCAAGGTCGTGAGTTTTGCAAACAACAATTTGAGAGCATGGTTTAGAGTGATGTGCTTTCGAAAAAAAAAAAGCCTATACTTATAATGAATATTATTTATTGTCAGTAATTCAGTGAGGTTTTGACAGCACCCAGTCTTGCACAAATCAAATTAAAGGGAACTTTTAATACAACTAGCAGAGCAGGCATTACGTAAGACTGCTCAGCTCTTCAGTCATTAAATACTGTTTTCACGTGTATAAAACTTCGACCACCTACTAAGGCTGGAATTTGCTGTGCAAAATGTAATCCTCAGATATTCATTATTTTTGGGAGCTATTTCAGATGATTTTCAAGAATCAGGATAACAATGTTCAAAGATCAGGATAAACAATGTAGTATGGCTATCTTAGTAACTATTTCTATTAAAATAGCAATCAGGTGTCCCCACTGGTAACAATACTTCTTGCACTGAGTACCATAAAAAGAAAGAAAAGAAAAGAGCCCTTGCCAGAAGAACTGACATTCTAAAACATATGTCCATAACCATAAAAAACCAGAATCAGAACAAAATTATGAGACTCTGCATTGTTCTGGCATCCTCCAGTCATTGGTTACATTAATATAATCACATTGAGAAAAACTTGCCCACAGCTTTCAGTTGAACACAGAAAATAGAATTAAAACATAATACCAAAGGTGAATTCATTAGATAAAGCATCAAACACCATCACCGTATCTATCAATTATCTTTGGTTTCTTCTACTTTTTTTCCCTCTGTTACATTTCTTTCTACTTTCATACTGAGAGAGATTGCTGAAATAGTGTCACTACAACAGATAAAATAAACTTTATATGAAGTTATCTTTATGGTCCTTTCTCTTTCTTGCTCTGCTTTCTTAGTTTTAAAATTATCACCTGAGGAAGCTCTTCAAACTTTTACAATTTTAGTAAATGAATAGTGATACATAAGTTTGCATGGTCTCTATTATATTAGAAACATGGTTTAGCCTTTCTTAAGAGTCTGAAATTAATATCCTTGAGCACTCTGAGAAAGTGATTTTTTCCCTGAACACAGAAGGCTTAGTACAGTCTCTTGTAAAAATCAACTGTATTCAAGCATTTTTCTGTGTGAATAGTACCACCACTCACTGATATTCATGCGTTTAATACTCATAATCAATCACATTTACCAAAGAGCTATATTTTTCATTATGTATTCTTTAACTTCATATTGCTATCTTGAATTTGCTTGCCCCAGCTTTTCATGCTTTTCAGGCAGATTCTGCTTTATTTGCTGACTTCCTGTCCATGTTGCTACCTCATCCCTTCCCCTTTTATTCCAGACAGATAATTATCAAACTGACCCATTACCATAAGGAAATGGCAGAAATTCTCTTGATTTTCAATAAAATTAACAGACATAGTAACTTGCATATAGTAACACACATAACTAAAAATATTAAATTATGGCTCAAAATACCTAAAATCTTTAAAAAAATCTATCTGTTTAAATAGTACCTAATTAGAGAAAGCCCTTTGTTATAAGTAAATCGTAATTCAATACAGGCATCTTGTTTACATTTTGGATAATGACACTTCTACTGACAAGGTATATTATCTAATCATATGATGAAAATTTCTCTTATAAGAACAGTGTTTCTTCTGCTGTAAACAGCACACCTTCAAGACGTGAACATAAATGGAGTCTCTGGCCCAAAATCTTACTTGGGAATTTGAATTTATAGCATTAAGTTATGTTTTTCCAATGATGAAAACAAACAGTTTTGGAGTAAGATGATCACAAGAACAAGTAAAAGCATGTGCCTCTAATTTTCTAAGAATTTGCAGTTCATTATTTAAACTGAATCTTTCAACCTTGGACTAATTAACTTATATTCCAATTTGGAACATTTTCCTTTTCAAAGCTTTTAAAAAGTCAAGTGATTCTTTCTTCTTTGTCCTGAGATAACTATTGAAAGTATTGTGTATGAAATATTATGTAATCTGATGGGAACACTAAGACCATTTAACAAAGGGGTGACTCTGGGATTTTGGTTTTTCATTTGCAGCCTGCTAATGATAACAGGGTACTTCTGTTTTTACTTGCAGAGAAAAATTTTGCACTTTTTGTTCCAGGAACACAAGAGGCTGCAAGGCTTGTTAGCAACTCTCTCTTATTGTCTCTGGGCAAAATACAGTCCTTCCACAAAACTGGCTGGTCCTTACCAGCCTTACCAACCACAAAAGCTCAGTAAACAAGTGGAAATTGTAATTTCCAAGTAATCTTGCCTCTCTTGATGTCAGTGACAAATTTCCAGTTACCTCTGGTAGGTTCTGAATGTCATCCGCTGTCTTTTCAGTGTGCAAAAATGGGCATTGAGGCACAGCCCACAGAGTGCTCATAAAGGAGCATTTCCCCAACGTCCAGTGAATGCAGAAGAACAGTGCATGTCTTTCTTCAGTTCAATGAAGTTCTTAGGGACTGAAGACCTTCAATCTGTCCACCCAGTCTACCACTTGACTGATTGTTGGCTCAGATTCCCACTCTTCACACAGCAGCAAGGTGACTATATATGAAGCCTCTTCTGCTCTGTGTTTGAATGCCACCCAGTTAAGGAAAACATGGTCCAAGTCTGGTAGTTTTTCAGAACATATCCATGTGTTATGGGTTTGTGTGGCATGGGTTTTTTTTGGTAGTGGGGGAGTTGGGCTGCAGGGGTAGCTCAGTGAGAAGCTGCTGCAAACTCCCCTGGATACAAGTCAGACCCGCCTCTGGCCCAGCCCGACCCAGTCAGTGATGGTGGTAGCGCCTCTGGGAGAACAGATTTAAGAAGGGGAACCGGCAGTGGGTAGTGGGATTGGAATGTGAGGGGAACCCCTCTGCAGATACTGAGGTCAGTGAAGAAGGAGGGGAGGAGGGGCACCTGAGGAGGCTGATGATCCTGCAGCCCATGGTGAGAGGGCAGGCTGTCCCCCTGCAGCCCATGGAGGTGAACGGTGGAGCAGATGCCCACCTGCAGCCTATGGAGGACCCCACACCAGGGAAGTTCATGAAGAACTGAAGCCCATGGAAAGGCCCCATGCCAGGGAAGTTTGTGAGGAACTGCAGCCCGCGGAAAGAACCCACGTTGGAGAAGTTTGTGAAGGACTGTCTCCTGTGGGAGGGACCCCACGGTGGAGCAGGGGACGAGTGAGGAATCCTCCCCCTGAGGAGGAAAGGAGCGGCAGAGACAGTGTGGGGAGCTGACCACAAAGCCCCCAATCCCCTGTTCCCCTGTGCCACCAGGGGGAGGAGGGAGAGAGAACTGGGAGTGGAGTTGAGCCAGGAGTGGAGGGAGGGGTGGAGGGGAATGTGTTCTGAGGTTTGGTTTTCCTTCCTAATATCCTTGTTTTGATTTCATTGGTAGTAAATTAAATTGATTTTGCTTCTTCCCCAAGTTGAGCCTGTCTTTTGCCCATGACGATAAGTGGGGAGTGATCCCTCCCAGTCCTTGTCTCGACCCACGAACCTGCCTTTGTATTTTCTCCTTACCTCAGTGTGGCCGGGGGAGGGGGTGGGGAGTGAGTGAGCTGGCTAAAACCATGGCACCATGAAATAATACAGGGTGGCAAGTCACAAATTACCCTCATTCATCTAAGAAGCATGCCCATGTCTTCTGAATGGGAGGTAGTAATCTTCAAGTTGTGTTTCCTCTCTCTGTCCCACCTATAGCCCTAACAAAAACTCCCGTTGCAATTCACAGCATAACTGTATGCCCAAGTCTAGGGTTGAGACCTGTCTATCTACCCGGGTAAAATCACCAAAAGCACCCTTGAAATAGAGGTATCAGAAGCAAGTGACAAGCTGATCCAGGATCTGGCTAGCTATAATTCGCGAGACTGCACCACTGTGCTATTTTTCTCAGCAAGCAAACCCAATTTATAATTGCATTTAAGGTGTGCATATAGTTAATAAGAAATAGAATATGAGGTTATTTTATTTAAGAGACCCTGAGTTTAGTTCTAAGAATCTGTTGTGGTTTAAGCCCAGCTGGTAGCAGAACACCACAAAGCCTCTCACTCACTCCACCGACTGGCCCCAGGGGACGATGAGGAGAAAATATAAAGAAAAGCTTGTGGGCAGGGAGGGAGAAACAAAATCAATTTAATTTACTACAAATGAATCAAAACAAGGATATTGAGAAGTAAAACCAAACCTTAGAACACCTTCCCCTCCACCCCTCCCTCCACTCCTGGCTCAACTCCACTCCCGGTTCTCTCTCCCTCCTCCCCCCGGTGGCACAGGGGAACAGGGGCTGGGGGTTGACGTCAGCTCCCCACACATTGTCTCTGCTGCTCCTTCCTCCTCAGGGCAAAGATTCCTCACTTGTCCCCTGCTCCACCGTGGGGTCCCTCCCACGGGAGACAGTCCTTCACAAACTTCTCCAACATGGGTTCTTTCTGCGGGCTTCAGTTCCTCACAAACTTCTCTGGCGCAGGGCCTTTCTGTGGGCTGCTCTCCAGTCACACACTGCTCCAGCGCGGTTTTTACCATGGAGTTACCACCATCTTCGGGAGCCTCCGCTCCACCGTTCACCTCCATGGGCTGCAGGGGGACAGCCTGCCTTCTCACCACGGGCTGCAGGGCCATCAGCCTCCTCAGGTGCCCCTCCTCCCCCTCCTTCTTCACTGACCTCGGTATCTGCAACGGCGTTCCTCTCACATTCCAATCCCGCCAATCACTGCCGGTTCCCCTTCTTAAATCTGTTCTCCCAGAGGTGTTACCAGCGTCACTGATTGGGTCGACCTGGGCCAGAGGTGGGTCCGTCTTGTATCCAGGGGAGTTTGCAGCAGCTTCTCACAGAGGCCAGCCTTGCAGCCCCTCCGCTGTTACCAAAAGCCCACGCCACACAAACCCAAAACAACATCCAACAAAGTCTGCATTAAATTGTAATGCAACTGTTCTGCAGACCACTTCTTGTGTTTTTCTTTTTCGTAAAATAATGTTATTGATTTTTTAAAAATAATTTAAAACTGAGAGGTTTTATTTTCCAAATTAACTGACTTCTCTGTAATCTTATGTGCAGTGTTTTTTTCTTTGCCTTTGCTTATTCCTTTCTAAATTTTTCATTTCTCATGCCCTTTTTTTTTTACCATCCTAATCTCTTCTGCCTCTTGTATTCTTCTCTTCTGCTCTCCACACACTAAGGTGTCTGTTAATTGTGCTATTTCCTCATTAATGTACTTCTCCCTTTACAGTCATTGTTGCTGTCTGTTCAGATTTTTGCTCCTGGAGTTGGTGATTTCTATGCCAATAATCAAGTGACAGGAAAGACCTGTACCTCTTTCTTCATCTTCAGTATTGGTTGCTGCTGTGAGTCAGATGGGGTAGCAAGGCACAAAAAGAAGAAATAGTGTGTGTGCTTTTCTTTTTCAACTGCATATTTTAGTGGCCTTGACCTCCACAGTGGTCAATCCCCTTATAATTATGAGCAAAGTTGCCAAGGCATTATCACATATATTTCAAAGTGTAGAACTGAACTATGTGACGAGCAGAATTCTTATCAGCAGAGTATTGGAGATTTTCTTGTTACTGGGCAGTGTTCTGGAGTTTGATTTAGAGTTGAGGGCTGTTTTTTCTGGCAACTTCTGATAACAACCTTTTCTCTGCTAGGCTGAGCTTACAGAAGAGCTTTCAAATCTCAGGAAGGTGTTCTGCAGTCAGTCTGTAGAACTGAAAGACACCTGTAGAGAGTGGCTCTAGCCATGGAAAAATACTCTAGGTTGGGTGGAAAGCTGCTGCCAGCAGCAGCACAAGAATATGATTTAATAGATATAACTTGGAGTTATTACTTAAAACTTCACTGCAATCCTCAGCATATTCTGCAATAGGACATTTTTTTCTGGGTTATAGACTGTATGAACAAAAAGCCCAGAGTGAGTGAAACACTGCTAACAATTTAGAAAGTACAAATCCAGTTAAAGACATTTTTAACATGTCTTTACCTTTACCTAGGATGAGGGCTGGCCTTCCTGGTTTATGTGAAAATTACACAAAATGCTTATCTGAACATTTATGTTTAATTGCACTACAAATTCCAGCAATTCTGGCTAGCTAACAGTTGATTCTGGTGGCAGTGTATTTACAGGCTTAGGTACACAAATTTGTGTCCAGATTAAGCCTCATGTTTTTAAACCCAGCCTGGGAAGTACAGACACCTGTAAAGAAAACTTTAGGAATGTTTATTAAAACAGTGAAATGTCGTAAATGTACCATTCAAAGTTGGTCCAAAAGGCTTTCCATTTTTTTAGGAGGTAGTATTTTCCAGGTCTCAGCTCTGAAATTACATCATTATCTTAACACATAATATATATTATCTAGTGTAAGTATTTACGTACAATTAAAAGTCAGACTCGTTTGGACAAAGCAGAGATGTAATGGGACGAAAAACCATGTAATTTCTAACAACTGTAGAAATAAAGTGAACAGGACCTTTTAAATATTCCATTTACTCTTTTCTTCAGACAAGTCTTCTGAAAATAATACAGTAGCTACACAAGAGTTGTGATTTGCTTTTAAGTTTATCTTTTTTCTAAATAGGAGACTTGTTCATTCTATAGCTTTAAGTAGTAGATAGGCAAATTTACAGTATAATGATTTAGTTAATAATCTCCCAGTAATTCTTGCCCAACTATGGAAACACCCTGGATAAAAGTACATTCATAGGTCTCAGAAAGAAGTTTGAGATTTTGTTGTTGAATTGGGTTTATGTGGCAAGGTTTTGGTAGTGGGGGGCCTGCAGTCATAGCTTCTGTGAGAAGATGCAAGGAGCTTCCCCCATGTCTCACAGAGCCAGTGCCAGCCAGCTCCAAGACGGACCTGCTGCTGGGTAAAGCTGAGCCCATCAGTGATGCTGGTAGCATTTCTGTGACAACATGTTTAAGAAAGGATAAAACCTGCTGTGCAACAGCAGCTGGGAGAAAGGGGTGAGAATGAGAGAAACAACTCTGCAGACACCCAGGTCAGTGAAGAAGGAGGGGGAGGAGGTGCTTCAGGTGCCAGAGCAGAGATTCCCCTGCAGCCCCTGGTGAAGACCGCGGTGAGGAAGGCTGTCCCCCTGCAGGAGGGGGACCCTCTACCCATGGAGGACCACAGAGGAGCAGATCTACACCCTCCAGCCTGTGGAGGACTCCATGCCAGAGCAGATGGATGTGCCCTGAAGGAAGTTGTAACCCTGTGGAGAGCCCATGCTAGAGCAGGCTCTCGGCAGGACCTGTGGTCCTGCTGTGGACCCAGGCTGCAGCAGTGCATTCCTGAAGGGCTGCAACCCATGGAAAAGACCCACGCTGGCGCAGTATATGAAGAACTGCAGCCAGTGGGAATGACCCACATTGGAGAAGTCCATAAAGGACTATATCCTGTGGGAGGGACCCTGTGCTGGAGCAGAGGAAAAGCATGAGAAGGAAGGAGCAGCAGAGACAACATGTGATGAACTGACCATAACCCCAATTCCTCTCCCCCTGAGCCACTCAGGGGGAGGAGGTAAAGTAAGGAGTGAAGCTGAGCCAGGGAAGAAGGGAGGGGTGGGGGGAAGGTGTTTTTTTAGATTTGTTCTTATTTCTCATCATCCTACTCTGATTTGATTGACAATAAATTAAATTAATTTTCCCAAGTTGAGTCTGTTTGCCTGTGACCATAATTGCTGTGTGATCTCCCTATCCATATCTCAACCCATGATCCTTTCATTGTATTTTCTTCCCCTGTCCTGTTGAGGAGGGGCAGTGATAGAATGCCTTGGTGGGCACCTGACAGCCAGACAAGGTGAACCCACCACAGCTGTATTTGAATATTGCTGCCAACACTAAAGTTGTGCCAGATTTCTGCGCTTGAACGTACACCAAATTGTTGCTATGAAATGAACATCCTTAACAGGTCTGTTAAGTGTTCCACATGGAAATTATTGAATTATGTCATATGTAAGATACCATATATGTAATCTAAAAATGCAATAAAGGGATGCTTGTAACAGATTTAGCCAATAAGTATAGTTCACCATTGAACAACGATCTTGGGGCACATTTCCAATTCACCTAGACGAGAAAATAAAATCCAGCTGTTCACAAACAGACTGTGTCCCAGGTGAGCTAAAATGAGGCTCCCTTTGGTCATTGCACTTAACCTTAGGATTAGATTTTCATTCTTGGAAGCATGTTGTTATTATACATATTTAAAAAAAAAAACAAATCGACTAAAAATGTGGATATTAATCCAGGTACACAAAATTTAAGGGAAGGCTAAAAGAGGAAGGCAGGGAAAGTCTCAGCTGCACATTAGTTAACTCAGCTCTGATTGCAGCCAAACTACTAGCAATTCTGGTATTGTCAACTGATATTTCAGTAGCTGAGAGGATTACCTCTGGTGTGGTTTCCCAAATTCCTTAAATATCTAATATTGGCTGTCAATGGGCAACAGGTGAACTATTGCTCTGAACTCATAAAAATAGCTGCATCTTTAAGTATCAACTTTATTTAGTATACAAAATTTTTGAAATATTTGAGATCTTGCTTCACTACAAGACCTGATATTTCAATGGTTTAGTAATCTGGAAGGCATTTATCTTTTTGATCTTGCAAAGATTAATTTCATACTGGAAACATATGTTCAGGGACTTAATATCAGTGTTGTTGATTGACCATGGCTTTAGAAGTACCTTCATAATTCTGGCATCTATAGATGAGATGTGTCCTCTGGATCTGAAATAAAGCTTTTAATTGTCTAGAATGAGGCTACTCTGTTTCAAACCTCTAAGGGTTAGTTTGATAATAGATTTTCTCCCATAGCACTGCTCATTATCTGTAGTCAAAGACAATGGTTTGATTATCCCCTTCCTTTCAATTAGGCCTCTGCACCCATGAGGCCAGGGCAAGTTGCTTTATTGATATAAGTTGACTTTCAAGTTAGTTTTGCAGGGTATCACAAGGATGAGTTGATCAGTAGAGCTTCAATCTTAGGCAGCTGCAGATTCAGTCAGTCACTGAGAAGGATCAAAGATAACCACAAAATAACTCCATAGTTAAGACCTAAAAATACATGGTTTGAAGCATGAACATGGTTGAAACATCAGGTTTGAAGCCTGATTCTGTGTCAAAGAAGCACATCTAGTTTCTGTTGATCTAAGAGCCTAATGGAAGTACTGTAGAACAACGGGAAGACATTGGCTGAGATTATTTTGTGACTCCTGATATGAACACTGTATTGAATTATTAAGATCCCCCAAAAAATTTCAGCACAAAATTTCCTTTCCTGTTCCACCTTCTATAAAAATGTGTGCAGTTTTTCCTTCTAACCTCATGTTAATGACCTTGTTTAAATAAAGGTGAGAACAAACATCTTTAAGTCTTACATTTGCATGCAGCTTAACTTCTAAATTATTGCTTATCATCACTGTAACAGTAAACTTTGAAATATTTCACAGTGCCACTATGGGGCCTGAAAACACTGTATCACATAATCATATAGTTTACACAGACAGTATCCCAGAAAATGAGGGAAGTAATTCTTAAATTAATCTCAGAATTGGCTGAAATGAAAAAAAGAAAAATTACTGCTTTAAATCCATGACTTAATCGAGAAATAAATGCAAGATTTGTTGTATATAATAGGTACATAACCAGTGTCATTTTGAATCTAACTATCAACAGAATTTGGGTGAAAGTTTGCAGTGAATGAAACCATTTATCTCTAAATATCTTCTGCTAAAGTGTGTATTTCAATTTAAAAAAAAATTGCAAGAAAAAAGACAGGTTGTAAATTGTTAATATAGTGTCTGAAAAACTACATCATGTGAAAAAATACAGCCCACATTATACACGGCAGTAAGTGTGGAGAAAGAGTTAGTGGAAGTGCAGAGGAAATAGGAATTTGCAGGTGGAGAACTGAGAAATACTCCTTCTTGATAGAAGAATACAAAGATTTTGAAAGCCTATGTCAGAGGAAGGAAAGACCCATTAGGGGGAATGGGCTTAAGAAATTACTTTAGGGAAGATGGCAGCTTTGCTGGTGGCAGATATCTCACAACTTTTTTTCACAGAGGAAGAAAACGTGGAAAATGTTATAACACTAAGTGTATGTTCTGCATTAGGGGTGCAGGGGGTGAGGGGAGGTGAGGTGAGAATGAGCTGGTGCAAGGATCTTTCTGGATATCAGTAAGAAAGGCCCAACAACAAATGGTTTAATAAGATAACTGCTTTAATAAGACAGCATAAGAAAAGGCATATAGATAGCAAGTAACATCTTACACCCCTTCAGATGCTGGGCACCCTGTGTTTATGTAGCATCAGGCAGAGCACTGATGGATTTTCCCATGGCATGCTGCACAGAGCAGAACCTGACCATACAGAGTAACTCTCCCTTTCAGTCATTTGAGGTCGTGTATAATTTCCTTACAAGAAAACAACTCTGTTCCTAAAATATGTTCTCATAAGAAATCCTTGCCTCACTGTTAGACAAGGGCAAGGCCATGCAGGAGGTGTAATCACAGTGCTGAGCCGGAGTTGCCCACAGGCTGCTCCAGCACCACGCACAGGCTGAGTCTGCCCCACAGCCATGGGATGCGTGCAGCACAGCAAGGCACAGCACAGCACAACCTGAAGGCCACGCTGGGCGTGCAGTGCCTGCCCAGGTTAGATGTGCTGTGGGTCATGGGCTCCTGAACCTGCAGCAGGCTCCTGGTCAAGATCAGTGAAGTGTACTGACTTCCTCTGCCTGCCTTCAATAAATGTTCCGTGATATGAGACTGAAGGTTTCTTCAGGTTTTATGAGTGTTTCTCTATCCTCCCACTCTGTGAACAGTGCCCTCAGAAACATCCCACCACTTTTGGATGTGTCTGACTTTATCCCCTTCTCCCTGTCTGTGTGCCAGGTCATGCAAAACATCTGACCCTGGATGATGACCAAACTCCCCTCCTTACTCTCCATATATTTCAAGGTCTGGGTAACAGATGATAGAAATAAGGAAACACAAGCTAATACAAATGACTACTAAGGAACATATATTAGAGTACATACGACATCTTGTTATGGAAGAGAAACTGGATGAAGGTAGAGGGTCCAGTTAGTTAGGGTTAAGACTGGAATGATGAAAGGATTTAAGTTTTAAAAGGTAATTTTTTTCATGTGAACACCAACCTACACAGCTAGGAACAAAAATCAACAGACCACAAGTAAACTTTGCCACATCTCCATTCTCCTTGGAAGGAACTGTGTCTTCAATGACTTTATTAGCCTAATCTCTGAATCTGCATGGAAACATGCTAGTGTCAGTTTGACAACATATATTTTGATTTGACACCACTCAAAGCTTTCTTCTTCCAAGGATAGATGAGGAAATGTCAGGAATTTGTTTGAAAGAATGTATAAAATATATATTTATACTTACTAGCACTTGTGAACAGTTGATTTACTGCCAAGGAAAAAAATATATCAACAGATACAGCTTGCTTCATTATGTGTGTAATAAAGTGGCTAATGTTCTTTTCCTCCCTTTTGTAGCAATAGTAAATGAAGATTTGCATTCTGGGTAGAGCTTTCTCTTGGGGAAGCAGCAGAAGCCTAGACTGACAATCCCTAAGCCCCAAACCTTGTTAAATGTAGTTTCAGTCCTGGGGACCTAATGCACTGATTGCTTCCCAAGAAGGAGTCTCATTGCTTGCTCCATTCAGTCCTATTACTGAAGGTCTAATTACATCTATTATGCTGTTCAGTTTCACAGGCAGTTATTGAGGATAGGAGGACGTGAAAGGAGGTGGG
>VYZV01032427.1:3724-28947 GCA_013401275.1 Pandion haliaetus | reverse complement strand
TTGTTGGAGAATGGCTCAGAGAGCAAGGATATGAATCCACAGAACAGTTGTACGAGCGGAGCCTGTTCTGAACTTAGTATAAGTAGCAAGACTAGGCCGCGAGTCCGAGCTGAAACTGCAAGTCAGGCTGACAGCAGTAAAACAGCAAGGACACCGCGACCTTGAAGAGTATCGTAAACCAACCAGAAGTTAACCCGTGTGTATCTAGTTGCTTAAACCAATCAGAAGTTAACCCGTGTGCAACTAGTTGCTTAAACCAATCAGAAGTTAACCCGTGTTAACCTAAACTGTATAAATAAGCGCTATTCGGGCTAATAAAGCGAACTACACTTTATCACTCACATTGGAGCGACCCAGCGTGTTCCTCCACCGCCCAGCAAATAGGTAATACTAGAGGATGATTCAGACCTTGAGCTTTAGTTTCTTGAACCTAATCTTTTTGTCAGGAGTCACAGTTTAAGCAGCTTCCATTATCAACCACTTGTTCCACTTCTTTCTCTTTTGTACCAGTACAGCTAAGTGTGATGCTACAGTGAACCTAAAATAAAATAAAAATATAGTGAGCTGTATATTCTGGTATGTAAGGAGAAATGCATTTTACTGTAAGCTGTTGCTAGATTTTCTGTGGTGTTCTTCATGGTACTGCTTGATCATTTCATATATATTCATTTTGACTGACTTTTGAAATTGTCAAAATAGATATTATTCTATTCCTGTTCAAATACATCAAGTATATATATATAAAAATATTTACTGATGTAAAATCAAGTCCAATTGCCCTCTGACACAATGAATTGTTGTCTATATTTCGCCCATAAGAAACAGCAAGGAGATATTAGATTATTAAATGGTTTATCCGATATCATACCTGTAAACCTTTTGCTGAGGATCTGAACTGAGATGTCCTTGGTTTCAGAGCAGGAGATCATCTTTGCTTGCAAATTAAAGTTTTGCATCAAACCTTGCATAGCATTTCCGCTATGCTGGCTTGAAAATCAGTGAATTTCTATGAGCTTGGAGATTTTAATTTTCACCATATAGTTCCAATAGAATGACAACATTAGTTTTAATTTCTGTTCTCACGGTCACAGAATCACAGAATGGTTGAGGTTGGAAGGGACTTCTGGAGGGCATCTTCTCCAACCCCCTGCTGCTCAAGCGTGCCCACCTACAGAAGGCTGCTCAGGACCACGTCTGGACAGCTTTTTAATATCTCCAAGTATGGAGACTTTACAACCTCTATTGGGAACTTGTTCTAGTGCTCAGTCACCCTCATGGTAAAGAGGTGTTTGCTCATGTTCAGATGGAACCTCCTCTGTTTCAGTTTGTGCCCATTGGCTCTTGCCCTGTCACTGGCCACCACTGAAAAGAGCCTGGCTACATCTTCTTTACACCCTCCCTTCAGGTGTTTATATACATTGATCAGATTCCCCCAAGCCTTCTCTTCTCTAGGCTAAACTGTCCTAGCTCTCTCAGCCTTTCCTCACATGAGAGATGCTCCAGTCACCTAAGTGGTGCTCCAGTGGCCATCTTTGTGGCCATTTGTTGAACTCTGTCCAGTATGTCCATGTCTGTCTTGTACTGAGGAGCCCAAAACGGGGCACAGCATTCCAGGTGTGGCCTCACCAGTGCTCAGTAGATCACCTCACTCAACGTGCTGGCAATAATTTGTCTAATGCAGTCCAGGATACCGTTAGCCTTCTTTGCTGCAAGGGCACATTGCTGTCTCATGTTCGACTTGGTGTCCACCAGGACCCCTAGGTCCTTTTCTGCCAAGCTGCTTTCCAGCTGGGTGGCCCCCAGCATATATTGGTGCCTGCAATTGTTTCTCTCCATGTTCAGGACTTTGCACTTCCCCTTGTTGAAATTCATGAGCTTCCTGTCAGCCCATTTCTCCAGTCTGTTGAGGTCCCTCTGGAGCAGCACAACCCTCCAGTGTATCAGCCACTCTTTCCAGTTTTGTGTTATCAGCAAACTTGCTGAGTGTGCTCTGCCCCAGCATCCATATGATTAATGAAGATGTTGAAGAGGATTGGACCCAGTATTGACCCCTGGGGTACACCTCTTGTTACTGTCCTCCAGCTGGACTTGTGCTCCTGATTACCACCCTCTGGGTCTGGCTATTCAGCCAGTTTTCGATCCACTTCACTGTCTGCCTATCCAGGTCATGCTTCAACAACTTTTCTATGAGCTTTGTACGGGACACTGTTGAAAGCCTTACTGAAGTCCAGGTAGACAATATCCACTTCTCATCTACCAGGGCAGTTATTTCATTGCAGGTGGTTATCAAGTTGATCAAGCATGACTTCCCTTTGATGCATCCATGCTGATTATTCCTGATGATTTTCTTGTCCTGCATGTAGCTGGAGATGGTTTCCACTATTAGCTGCTCCACCACATTCCCAGGGCTCGAGGTGAGGCTCAGCAACCTGTAGTTCCCTGGGTCTTCCTTCATGTTCTTCCTGAAGTTAGGAGTGACATTTGCTTTCCTCCAGTTCATGGGGTTTTCCTCCAGTTCTTGGAGTGTCTGGTCACAAAAGATGACCAATATGTAATATCCAAACCACTGAATGGATATTAAGATTGTGTCACAAAATTACAAAAGCAAGCATATGCACAGTTAAGTGGAAAATCATAGAATGGTTTGGGTTGGAAAGGACCTTTAAAGATCATCTAGTCCAAACCCCAAAATGTGCCAGGCTTGCCAGTACAATAGCACAGTAAACGAGGCACTTTAAGAAAGCAAGTGTAGTGCTTTCATTTCCCTTTTTCAGTATTGCTGACTTACTGTCTAAGCTGTAATGAAATCTTAGATCTGTAATAGGACTAGTTATTCTGGAGCTAACTGAGTCCTTGGGTAAAAACAGATGCATTGGGGACCTATTAGTGTGGTCATATTAGTTCTTTAAAGTAGCAGTCAGATCACAGTACAGTCTTAAAAAAGTTCGTGACATGCAAGTGCGTTACAACTTTCCATTGTTAGGCTATACAATTTGTCAGAGTGTATTCATGGGTCTGATCACTGTGCAAGTTTAGGGAAAAACAAGGGTTGAGTTTATGGAAAATATATTGCCCTGTAAACTAGCACAAACATTGGAGCAAAACAGTAAACAAATTCAAGTCAAAATCTAACTTCTCTACAGTTTCAAAACTCTGCTTTGCTGTTGGAATTTCTACTGACAGGTTTAAAACCACAGAATGATAGAATGTCTCAAGTTTAAAGGGACCCACAAGGATTAGTAAGCCCAACTCCCTGCTCCTCGCAGGACTACCTAAAACTAAACCATACAACTAAGAGCATTGTCCATATACTCCTTGAACTCTGACAGGCTTGGTGCTGTGACCACTTCCCTGGGGATCCTGTCCCAGTAACCTACCACCCTAGAAGTGAAGAACCTTTTCCTAATGTAATCTGAATTTCCCCTCATGCAGCTTCATTCCATTTCCTCGTGTCCTATTGCTGGTCATGAGTGAGAGGAGATCAGCACCTCCCCCTCTGCTGCCCCCCTTGAGGATGTTGTAGACTGCAATGAGGTCACCCCTGAGCCTTCTCTTGTCTAAGCTGAACAAGTGCTCTAAGTGACCTCAGCAGCTCCTCATAAGTCTTGCCCTTGAGGCCTTTCAGCATCTTCATCACCTTCCACTGGACACACTCAAATAGTTTGATATCATTCTTATATCGAGGTGCCCAAAACTGCACATGGTAGTCGAGATGGGCCTGCACCAGTGCAGTGCAGAGTGGGACAATCACCTACCTTGACCAGCTAGCTATGCTGTGCTTGATGCACCCCAGGACATGGTTGGTCCTTTTGGCTGCCAGGGCACACTGTTGACTCATATTCAACTTGCCATCAACCCAAACCCCCAGATCTCTTTCTGCAGGGCTGCTCTCCAGCCTCTCATCCCCCAAATTGTATGTGTAACCAGAATTACCCTGTCCCAGGTGGAGAATGCGGCACTTGTCAAATTTCATATGGTTGGTGATTGCCCAGCTCTCGTCTATCCAGATCTCTCTGTAAGGCCTCTCTATCCTCAAAGAGTCCGCAGCTCCTTCTACTTTAGTATCATCAGCAAACATACTTAGTGTACATTCAATTCCCGTGTCCAGATCATTTATAAAAACATTAAAGAGTACTGGACCTAAAATCGATCCTTGGGGAACCCCACTGCTGACTGGCTGCCAGCCTGATGTAACCTCATTTACTATAACACTTTTGAGTCCAACTCGTCAGCCAATTACTCATCTAGCTGTGTGCTGGACATTTTATCCAGAAGGATATTGTGAGAGATGGTATCAAAAGCTTTGCTAAAATCCAGAACCACTACATCTAATGGCTTCCCTTGGTCAGCTAGGTGGGCAACCTTGTCATAAAAGGAAATCAAGTTGGTTAAGCAGGACTTTCCCCTTGTGAACCCATGCTGGCTATGATCAGTGACTGCATTGTCTCTCAAGTGTTTTTCAGTAACTCCCAGAATAACCTTCTCCATAATTTTACTAGGTACTGACAGGCCTGTAGTTGCCAGGGTCTTCTTTCTTACCCTTCTTGAAAATTGGGACAACATTTGCCAGCTTCCAGTCAACTAGGACCTCTTTAGACTCCCAAGACCATTTTAAAATAACGGAGAGAATTCCCGCAATGACATCGGCCAGCTCTTTCAGTACCTTATGATGAATCCCGTTGGGCTCCATAGATTTTGGCATCCAGCTGGACCAGCAGGTCTCAAACAGGTTCAGGGTTGGCTGGGAGTTTATCATCCCCCAAGTCATGGTCTTCCAACAGAGGGCGCTGGGGGTCCCAGGGCCCATCATCAGTGTTGAAGACAGAGGCGAAGAAGGTGTTACACTCTGCTTTGTCTATGTTCCTATTTGTGAGGTGACTGGCCTCGTCAAGCAATGGACCAATGTTATCTGATTCTCGTTTTGCTGTTAACATATTTTAAAAAGCCCTTCTTGTCCTTCATAGTGCTTTCTTTTGGCTTTTTTTGTTTTGTTTGTTAAGTTAGCCAACACATTGAAAGGGAATGATTCCTTTCCTATGCAGTTTTACTTTCTAGGTCTGATGCATTTTATGCTAGCTTCTCATTAAAATAATGGGAAGACAATTTTAGGAAGAATTTGACAATTTTCTTTTTTTAAATATTTGTTGTTTCTAAGTTTATGTGATAATTACTTTCCATGTTGCATTATCAAAATATTAAAAGAAAGTATTAGTAAAGAATGGATTTGTGACCACAGAAACAACTCTTTCCTAAATCCACAATCGTGTAATCTCATTGGATTGTGTACACTAAAAAAATTAAGCATAAGCATACATGATGGAAGAGTTCTCAATATCCAAAGGGGATGACAGTATTCCAAAGGGAAAGAATTCATACCATCGCAACTATGAAAGTGTGTATATAAATAAGTTTAGGACTTAACAAATAACTATAATATAAAACTGCTCCTGATAAGTGGCCTTGTTAGTGATCACATCTAGCCCCAAAAGGAACTTGTTAACAAATAGTTACTTCAGAATTTTCTTTATTATTTGAATTATTCAAAAGTTTTATACTCACTTAATTTACTTACCTAATTTTACTGATGATTTTTACATTATTTTCTCATTTTGGTAAAAAAAAACAAAATATGAAAAATACCTACTGTTTGTACTGAGTATCACAAAAATGCCTAAAAGACTGGACTTTAAACACAAGTTAATAAGATCAGTGTCAGAAAAATTAAAGAACATTGAAAATATAACTGTTACATAATTTCAAGAGATTGTTATCACACGCAAGGGTAATAATACTTAGACCAGAATTTATCTGAGCAGTCTCTACAGAAAATAATTCCTTCTCTGTGTTAACATTCAGTGAACCTCATATTCACTTAATGTGAGCACAATGGGATCAGCTGTCTTGTCAAGTTAATTTATAACATTAATGCAGTGGTTTATCCCTCTTTCTCAGGCTCCATGCACATAAAACTTTAATATGTGTACTTTTCAGCAGAATGTTCTTGTGTCCATCAGTTACAAGTGGTTTTATCCCTGGACCAGTAAAGTGCCTCCATACCTTGTTGTTACTCCGTATGGTTGATTCCTAAATCTTTTACAAAAGAGCATGCAAATTAAAATGTCTCCTATGTGTATTCCAAAATCAGTGTCTAGAATATGCTCCAGTACATATTGTTACTTATGCTGTATTTCTGGTTTGTTCTTATACTAGTTTAATAGAAAATAAAATCTTGGAAAGGACCTTTCTGAAAACTGTTGTAACAAAGGAACCGATACTTTGATTTGTAGATGGACAGCATTACTACGTGTAATCCATTGAGAAGATAAACTTTTCATATGTGGTTGCAATGCCATTGTTACTTGTGGGCAGATCTGTAAAGAGGCACAATGACCACATGGAAAAGGCAATAGACTGGAAATCTTACTTCTGGTTCTTCCATTGATTTACTGGGTTATTGTTAGTGAGTTATTGCCCCTCGTGAATGATTGTTTATAAAGGCTGTGAGTTGCTTGTCATGTTACCTGCATGTACAGCACCCCATACTCTGGACATCATTTATCACGCCCAGCTCCTGCTGTAGTATCAGGAGTGACTTTGGAAGTGTTTGTTTACATTTTTTCTTCTTCTTCATTGAGGAACTTGCATATATATTTGAAAGAGAAAATAACACCTGGATGAACAGATAAGAAAATAGGGTGCTAGGTTGTCGTGGTTTAACCCCAGCCAGCAACTAAGCACCATGCAGCTGCTCACCCACTGCCCCCCCCACACTCAGTGGGATGGGGGAGAAAATCGGGAAAAGAACTAAAACTTGTGGGTTGAGATAAGAATGGTTTAATAGAACAGAAAAGAAGAAACTAATAATGATAATGATAACGCTAATGAAATGACAACAGTAATAACAAAAGGGTTGGAATATACAAGTGATGCACAACGCAATTGCTCACCACCCGCCGACCGACGCACCCGGAAGACCCCGAGCGGCGATGCGCCCGCACCAGTTCCTAAAACGTCACATGGTATGGAATACTCCGTTGGCCACTTTGGGTCAGCTGCCCTGACTGTTTTCCCTCCCAGCTTCTTGTGCCCCTGCAGCTTTCTTGCTGGCTGGGCATCAAAGGCTGAAAAACCTTGATTTTAGACTGAACATTACTTAGCAAAAACTGAAAACATCAGTGCGTTATCAACATTCTTCTCATACCTAGCTCAAAACCATAGCACTGTACCAGCTACTAGGAAGACAATTAACTCTATCCCAGCTGAAACCAGGACATAGGTTCACATATCTAGATATCAAGATAAGTGAATGATATAACATTAACACAGAAGAAAAAAAAAAAAGAAAAAAGCAGTAAACTTGTTATTTCTCTGTTGTAAAAGTTCTGCAAAGCAACATCTCAAATTACTCATTGGATCAACCATTTTATCTTAGGAAATAATTTTTGTTTTGTATTTACTAAAAAAAAAAAAACAGATTTGAGTGTCATGATCATGTTTAGGCCTTGAATCAATTGTCCATAAGTGTAGGAAGTGTGAGGAATAATTGGTTTGCCCTACAGAAGAGACTGTTTTTTTAGAATTTGGCTTTACAAATGTGTAGTTACATTGTTCAGGGCTCAAGCACTGTATGAAGTCTTGTATAGTTCTTTTTCAGGCCTTCTGTTCAGGGCTTGATTTTCATCTTTAATCAACAGCCAGCTGTTAAGGCTGCCACTGATTCCTGACCTGTAATTATCTCAGAATCTCATCCTGTCGGCTGGCTTCTCAGAATCTCCTAATACGCATGCTACAAGGTTGAAAGTGGCAAGAAATCCTTTGCAAAGGTGCCGAGAGATCTGTACCTTTGCAGTAGAAATCAATCCAAACACTGAATGCACTAGGCCTGTTCTCTCCTCATCCCCCACACTCATTTCCCCCTTAAATCGTACCATGCATTTCAGGTTGTAATTAAGACTAACAATGTGAAATCAAGCAAGTTTGCTTGAACCTGCCTCCAGAAAAAGATCAGTTGGCAAACTAAATGCACAATATCCTTGCTGATGAGATCCATGGTTTTTGCTGGACTGTCTGATTATGTGTTCTAGTAGAAACTCTGTAAGGTTTCTAATGCATTGCATTTATTTCAGTAAGTTGTAACCATACACACACTTTATAAGTATTATAGATTTTAGTTGTTAGGAAACATTTACTTCATTGTCAGCTCTATCTATTGTATTCTTGAATTTTGAACTACATAATACTGCCAAATAGCAAGCACACATTTTTATTCCAGGATGAATGATGATTGCGAGCCATGATTTGGTTTCAGTTCTCTATCCCTTTCATCTGAGAAGAGAAGCTTGTTTTTTTAAAAAACATGCCATGTCCCTCAGGTTTGTGTTTTAGTAAACGCATATTCAAAGGAAAGGCTAGAACAATTACAAGTCTTCATTGCTGTTATTACTAATTATATATATAGCTCCTTTTAGAGCTGGCCACGATAACTAGCTAAATCTAGATTTATCCTTCTTTAGCTGGGGGAAATAGCCTCACATCTGTTAAAAGATTATCACCTGATTAGAACATCTGAGATCAGAAATACTTTACATCAAGCTCAGGTCTCAGTAATGCACATACTCTGGATTACCGTCATGGGACATACAGTCAGTATGCTCACTTGAAGGGGCTGATATATTCTGAATACCTACATTTTAAGTACTAGGGGAACAGGTGACTAGGATTGTGGATTGTAAGAGAGGCAGGTGACCAGGGAGTAAAAGATGAGCATGTATGTGTTTCTGGTTATTGGAGAATGAAAAGCCTTTTTAACGGCTCTGATCTTTTTTTGCCAAGCAGCTACATTCAATTTAAAGTTGACTTGCTGGGAGATGTTAGTGGGAATAAATTTTTGCTAGGTTATCATGAAATGCATCTTTCAGTATTTCCTTAGTCAACGGTTTTGATGTTATCTGATAAACTCAAGTATTGCACAAGGGAAAAAGTAAACTGTGTTATTAACATGGACTGTTGAGAAAAATTCTCCTTAAAATAAGAGGAACTCCAGGATGTAATATTAAGTATTTTTGTAGATAATTACATTAAGTCTAAAAAGATATTCAGCTCGGATCCACGGCAGCATGGCAGAGACAAAGACAGAAGTCAAACTCAGATCTTGTTTAGGGGGGTTGTGGTTTCCTTTGTATTTTTTAGTTTTTAATGGCTCTCACTTACCTTTCATGGTAATATTAATTGCCCTTTTCTAGTTTTGTCACCAATCTGTATCTGAAATTCAACTACACACTGTACAAACAACTTATGTGTAACAATTTTCTCTTCATTGATTAAAACAAAGATGGGTATTGTTTCCCTATAAAGTTACCATATAAAAAAACATTCTATGCTGATTGAAGGAGGCAATTAATAAGCAGTAGGAACAAAGATTCTTCTATATAGTTCCTGAGAAATATTTCTCCCTATCATAGAAAAATGGCTACGCTGTAACTGAATGCTATTAATACGTGCACCTTGACTCAGAATAGTTCTTGACATTTTCCCTATGCTTGTTGCTTAGAAGGTGACCTCAGTTTAAAACAAGAGGTTCTGTTTCAGCTCAAGAACCTGATTGCAAATCTTTAAAGGTATTTAGGTCTTATACTATTTTGGTGTCTCTTTTCCAAATAAATTGATAGAAGACAGGATCTGAACTAATTTTGTGGTTCTCAGTCTAAACCTCTCAGTTTAGGTGCAATAGAATAATCCTTGTTAGGGTGCAGTCAGTAGTGGAGAACAAATACTGGCAATGCCATTAGTGCAGACTGCTTAAGTGTTTGGCTTTTAGAATTGTATATGAATTTGCTCAAATTTAGTCATGAGGAAGATGTAAATTTTTAAGATGAGTCTGAATGAATGGGTGCTGGTAGCTTCAGAGTAGAGATATACAGTAATTCATGCACAGGTCAGTGTGTGATAATGCACAGAGTTGGAAGTGGAAGGAGGAAAGAAACAGAGTATCCCAAGTAGCATAATTCATGGAGGAGAAAAATATTTATAGGAAATTAACTGCAAAGAAAAAAAGCATTAAGCCATCATACAACTGGGGCGTGAGGAGTGTGAGATACTGTGTTCACTTTAAACTTTTTGAAACCAAGGTGGCCATCTGGTCAGTTCAGTTATATTATGATTAAGGCTGTGGTGGGGATGTTCAAAGAAGAAAGGGCAATGCTGAAATGTGATCCCCAGTTATCAAAATGGCTACATGGGTCTGTGGAAAATCAGAAGGAAATGATGGCAGCCATTAGAAAGCCTAAATACATATGTAATAATAGAGTCAGGCTACAGTCAATCTTAAAATCAGTGAAACACAAAAAAGTGATGAGTCTCTTTTAGTTTCCTACCACTGCATTTCATACTCAAGTATGCAATGTATGCTTTTATAATACCATTTGGTTTATTACACAACGTGAAAAAATGTTGCCTCTTTAAATAATGTTTTCTAGGTTACATTTGCCTACAGAGAAGAAAAAAAAACAAAGAAAGGATACACTGTAAGATAAGAGATGAAGAAAATAAGATATCTGAAGTTAAAAACTAGGACTAATGAAGCATTTTTTATCAAAAACAACACTGCAAAAGATAGGACTTTTTACTATAAATATATATCTTTTAAAAGTATAACTGTTCAATAAAATGTTTTCTTCTTTAAAACAAAAGAAAAGAAAACAAAAACCCACAACTTTCTGATAAAAGTATTGTTTGTCATTCTGCAAGCTTTGCAGGTACAGAGGAGAACCCAATCCCAAAATACATTTGTCAGAGATGTCCACCTGAACTCAGCTTCTCAGTTTCTCATTCAATGAGATGCAAGATGGTATCTATCTCTACAGTGCAGAGCAGCTTTTTGTGTGAGTCCCAGCTATGCAAGTACTCAAGAAAAGTATGGGAGAGAAGGAAGGCATTAACTATTGCATGTTTTCCCTTTCCTAGAAATTCCATGTTAGAGGATAAGCTGGAATGATAACTGCTGTTCTGTGAATCGAAATAGAGGCCCCCAAAAAGACAGTGTTGCAGCACTCATGGGTGGCCAGGGGCACCTTGGCCATGTAGAGCAGTGAATTCCTTCCCAGACCTGCAAGGTCTTATACAAAATTAAGTCCTCAAAATGGTGTGGGAGATAAATTCAATTTGAATACCAAAGCTTTTGGAAACAAGGATCAAAGAGTTTGCAATGCAAAAATGCAATGAAACTCATTGTTACTTGGTTATTAGAGGTGACACTGTAGTTTATTTTGGCTTGTTTCATAACAGATTTTGTTTTGCTGTGTGTGCACCTTCATCTTTAATTTAAAGTCTTCTATGAGTATAATCCATGAACATTTGAGATTCCAGCACATTTTTAAAGTTATTTTGCATGGAATATGATTTAAATCATTATATACTCTGAGTTCTTTATCATGTTGTTTATATCTATTAACAGAATCACCTTTTATTTAAGTCAGTTTATGTGTTTGAACATGTCATGGGATGAAGATTAGCTGAATAGACATAGGATGCTGGTATATTATATTTTCTATTATCCTGTGTACAGTAATTATCTTGATCCTTAAACAACTCTGCAACAGTTACAAATACTTTTGCAGACTTGGGTTACTGCAAATTCAAAATTTATTTCATCTGAATCTAAATTAAACTAGTATGTAACAAGACTTTTTTTTTTTAACATTTCTATCCATAGATGATTAAAAAGCAGTAAAACACAGAGAGATTCAAATTTTATTTAAAAGATAACCTCAGAAAAAATCATTCACTTTTGAGGCAGTATAGGAATCTTTTCCAAAATGAAATTTGAAAAAATGGATAAAGTAGCCAGACTGGGGAGAAGTAGATGCCACAGTTAGTTGTGCTTGGAAGTGAGAAATAAATCTAAATCATAGAATCATAGAAAGGTTTGCTCTGGAAGGGACCTTAAAGATCATCTAGTTCCAACCCCCCCTGCCATGGGCAGGGACATCTTCCACTAGATCAGGTTGCTCAAAGCCCCATCCAGCCTGGCCTTGAACACTTCCAGGGATGGGGCATCCACACCTTGTCTGGGCAACCTGCTCCAGTGTCTCACCACCCTCACAGTAAAGAATTTCTTCCTAATAACCTAACCCAAACCTACCCTCTTTTTGGTTTGAAACCCCCTCACCCTATCACTAGACTCCCTGATAAAGAGTCCTTCCCCCTCCTGTAGGCCCCCTTTAAGTACTGGAAGGCCGCTATAAGGTCTCCCCAGAGCTTTCCCTTCTCCAGGCTAAACAACCCCAACTCTCTCAGCCTGTGCTCACAGGGGAGGTGTTCCAGCCCCCTGATCATCTTTGTGGCCCTCCTCTGGACCCGCTCCAACAGGTCCATGTCTTTCTTGTACTGAGGACTCCAGAGCTGAACTCAGCACTCCAGGTGGGGTCTCACCAGCGTGGAGTAGAGGGGCAGAGTCACCTCCCTCAAGCTGCTGGCCATGCTTCTTTTGATGCAGCCCAGGTTACGGTAGGCTTTCTGGGTTGTGAGTGCCCACTGCCAGTGAATGTCCANAGACAAGGACTGGGAGGGATCACTCCCCACTTATGGTCACGGGCAAAAGACAGGCTCAACTTGGCAAAGAAACAAAATCAAGTTAATTTACTACAAATCAAATCAAAAGAAGGATATTAGGAATTAAAACCAACCTCAGAACACCTGCCCCCCACCCCTCCCTCCTTCCCGGCTCAACTCCACTCCCAATTCTCTCCACCTTCTCCCCCTGGCGGCACAGGTGAACAGGGGATAGGGGTTGAGGGGTCAGCTCACCACATGTTGTCTCTGCTGCTCCTTTCCTCAGGGGGAAGATTCCTCACTCGTCCCCTGCTCCACCGTGGGGTCCCTCCCATGGGAGACAGTCCTTCACGAACTTCTCCAACATGAGTCCTTTCCGCGGGCTGCAGTTCCTCACAAACTTCCCTCGCGTGGGTCCTTTCCGTGGCTGCTCTTCAGTCACACACTGCTCCAGCACGGGCTTTCCCATGGAGTCATGGACATCTTCGGGAGCCTCCGCTCCACCATGGTCGGCTGCAGGCAGACAGCCTGCCATCTCACCACAGGCTGCAGGGCCATCAGCCTCCTCAGGTGCCCCTTCTCCCCCTCCTTCTTCGCTGACCTTGCTGTCTGCATAGGGGTTTCTCTCACACCCCACTGCCCTCCTCAGCTGCGGGTTTCCCCTTCTTAAATATGTTCTCCCAGAGGTGCTACTAATGTCGCTGATGGGGTCGGCCTGGGCCAGAGGTGGGTCCAACTTGTAATCGGGGGATCTTCCATCAGCTTCTCACAGGAGCCACCCCTGCGGCCCCCTCCCCTGCTACCAAAAAAAACCCCACACCACACAAACCTGTAACAATACCCATGTGCTTCTTGGCAGGGTTGCGCTTAACCCACTCATCACCCAGCCTGTATCCGTGTTTGGTATTGCCCTGACCCAAGTGCAGGACCTTGCACTTGGCCTTGTTGAATTTCATGAGGTTCATATGAGTCCACCTTTCTAGCCAACCAAGGTCCATTTGGATGGCATCCCTTCCCTCTAGAGTATCAGCTACACCACTCAGCTTGGTGTCATCCACAAACTTGCTGAGGGTGCACTCAGATTGCCTGTTTCAAGCGCAAGTGAATAAACATGATACCAGGGCAAATGTCCAAAAAAGGGGAGAAAGAGTCCTTGATCCACACTTATAAAGTTGTTCTTTGAGCTTCCCTAGTTATTCTTTACAACCACTGACTCTGACTTCTCAGGATGAGTAAAATGCTGGGCGTGGTCAATGACAATAACTGGGAAAAAACAATTAGTCATGTCATCTTTTACTGAGGGTAACCAGCCAGAAAGTGATCCTCAGAAAGGTGTAATACTGTTGGAGTAGCTCCATTCCCAGAGTAAGGGTGAGAATTCTTCCCTCATCTCTCACCACTACAGAAATAGTCCTTGTCCCAAGTAACTTTTTTTATCTTGGAAGTCATTTAATTACTGCAGTGCCATATAACAGAATCAAAAAGATGCAATGAAAAGTCTGACAGGGGAGTGGGAATAGGTCAGTCTCCGGGGCAGGCCAAGTCTTATCTTCTGGGTTATGACAAATGTCAGAGGGAATTGGAAGAATGTGAAGAGAGGAAAAGGAGGAAGATGGTCTTGAGTTATGGCCATTCTGGTCACATTTCACAAGAAAGGGCAATAGAATAGCAATAGGATAGTTGTGTGGAGTGTATAACCCTTTACTATTGATGTGCACCAGAAAGAGAAGGAAACCCATCACTACTCCTGATGCAAATGTCTGAAGCTGAATATGGTAGTGAAGTATTTCTGTAAATTTAGACTTGGTATTATGTTCATATGTTGCTTCACGTGAAGTGTTGTGAAAACTACAATAAATTCATAGTACAAAATATAAAGGAAGACTATTTTGATGCATCCAGTGAAAACAAAATAATCCAGCTTCATGCAAGATCCTTACAATTTTCTGATCTGTTAAGCACAAAAATGTATACTGTTACTACACACATTCAGCAGACATACTGCTTTGTGCAAAGTCCAGTGGGAAAGCTAAGGTACAGGGGTTAATGTTGACATAAAGGCCAAATCCTGATTTCTTTGATGTTAACAGGAAAGATTTCATTGAGCCCAATGGGATTAAGATTTAGTCTACATGTTCTTGTTTCTTTCAAGTTAGTGTAGTTTTAACATTGCTCAAATCTATTAGTCTTTACTAGTTCTGCTTTGTTGAATAAAAGAAAAATTTGTGTTCAGAGCAACCTCTTTACTCCAATGTGCGTACCTGCCAGATACTCAGAAGTCTGATATTTAAAACTGAAGTCTCATGATACCATACAAACAATTCCTTTCTTTTTTCCCTATGTCCAAACAAAAATCTCAAACCAAGAGGAAACTGCAACTGGAATCAATAGATACTGGTTTTAAAATCTTTAATGTAAGAAATGTTTTTATTATTTACTTATTAACCTATAGGCATCTATAGCAATAACAAGCATGAAATTATGAATACTCAAAAGGGTTTTTATAACATGACTATTGTCATCCCTTCAAGCATTGTTTGAAGACCTATTAGCTTCTGTAAGCAAACAAATATTTTATCTTTTATATTAAAGGATTTTTTTACAAACAATTTGTTGTTAAGTGACTTTGGTCTGCAGCTATTTGTTACCTGAGGTACTGGTGATGTAGTCGTGTGGGCATTAAACAGAAGAAGAAGCAGCTTTAATGCAGATATTCTTTATGTGATTGACAATTGCTGTACTAGTGTTATGTCTGAGCAGTAAGACATACCATTTTCTTCAATGTGCAAGATAAAAATCTCCTTTAAAATCTTTATGCTGGAGAAGTAGTTAAAAACAAAAACCGCTTACAGAAAGTAAAAACTGATATGTATTCCAACATGAAGCCCAGAAATGAAAAAGCAATCTTTCCTGTCTTTGTATCTGGAACAATACAGCTCTTATAGAAAAATATTGACTTAGAAATAAATTAATTTTTCATGTTTTTGAAGAGTAAAAAAACACTGGATGTAACACAACTTGTAGGTTTGAGGACTAGGGAGATCCATTTTGCCACAAAATTTAAATTTCAATTTAAAATGATTTATTCCCAAAATTTTTTTACAAGGAAAATAAGCTTGCATTATTACCATAGATAAATATGCTAAATTCATTGCTATGGTTCAAAAAGCTTATAGTTGGAATATTGACAAACTAAAAATGCATTTTAAATTGCTGTCTGTTTAACTCTCAGCAAATCTGATTTTTGTTTCTTTGGTACGAAAAATAAACCTAAAATGGCATGTATGCTTACCTAACCTATGGCATTTAACAGTTAGTCCTAGGAAATAATTTACCTGATGAAAAGATAGGGCTGAAGCAGTTGTACAAGCCCTCTGTCTCAGCTGAGGTAGTTTCACATTTGCAATTGCGTTTTAGAGATCAAATGCATTAAACCCTAAAGAAGCACAGAAAGGGTGACTACTTCAAAGGATTTTCAAATTGAAAAATAAACATAAAAAACCCCCCAATAATTTATACAAATGTTTTGGAACCAGTACAACTAATTATGTATGGAAAAAAGTGACACCTGTTCAGAGAAACACTATAGCTTTTAGATTTAAGCTAACTTTGCTTAACCATTTGTTATTCTAACCATTCTACTCAGTTCAGGTCTAAAATAGTCCATAATGCATATATATCACTGCATATATCTGCATAGATTATACACTAAGCGTTTAAGTTTATATTTACAATTCAACTTCAGAGTTTCTCAAAAGTAGGTCTATTTGCATTGCTCCTAATTCTGCAGTAGGTGGCAGTGGGTAGTGGAAAATATACAAGAATATACAGTTTAGATGTCATCACATTTTTACAGGAAGCTTAAAAATGGCCAAGTATTTTCTGCTCTTGAGTTATGTATATAACAAACAAAAAGGAACTGTCAAACAGAATTTCTAAATTGTCATGGCTAAATAGCAGCTTTTGCGAAGTATTATAAAAAGAAATTAAAATGATAATGGAGTCAAATGAAGATACAAATACAGCATGCATTTCTGTAAATAAGTGTGAAGCTGAGTCCACACAAGAAAACTGAATTGAAGGCTTAAACTCAGGAGAAGGTTCTGCGTGGTAACTTTGTAAGTTAGGAGAATGTAGCGAACACATTTTACAAATAGAAAAAGAAAACCACCATTTCAGTTTTATCTGTGTTTCTTTGGAAATTGTTTGTATTAATTTTCAGTGTTGTGCTGGCTTTTGAAAATAGCACTGTAATTGATGAAGTGGAAAACAGTGGGATGGGAGAGGATTTCGGCACGATGGTAGCAGTGTGGAATATTAACAGAGCTTCAATAGGTCGATTGTGTGAGTGGATAAATTGGGAAGATTACAACAGAGCTCTGATTTTGCATTCCTTACGCATCTCAAATATGGGAGCTTGAGGGTATATGGAATGTGAAATTGGATGAAAAAGTCTGTCAAAGAAGGACATTCTAAGTCTCGTTTATTATTGATTCCTATTTCTTGCTCATCTGAAAACCTGTCTTGGTAGATTTACATAGAAAGTGCTCAGTCAGCACTGCCAATTATTCTCACATTTTCACCAGTTTATTTTGAGCTCCAAATAGAGATAGTAAGACTTTCAGAAGTGCAAGGCATCCACTAGCTCACATCTCAAATACTTTGAGCTGACCAGTAATTAGGAGCTCTTGTTTTGTTTTGTTTCATGTTTTAATCTCCAACTTTTAAAAGTAAGCAGCTGGAAGTTATTGAGTGCACAGTGAAAACACTTTTTCAAAAGAAAAGCCTGGTCACACATACTGCTGAACCTGGACTTTGGGACTAGCCAAGGTAAAACTTCACAACACTTTTTTGTTACGATTTTGTGGCCAAACACTGTCTCCAAAGACTTCACATAGTTAAGTAGTAAGAAAACATTAAGTTAAACAATATAATTGTACTTAATGTCAATTCTATAATCATAAAGGTTAGCCAGTGATTAATATATATTATCTTTTGTATGAATTAATAGTTTATACTATAAATGGGTATAAACAAATAAACAGAAACAGAGGCAAAATTCTCACTCACTTAATGTCAGTTGGAGTTTTGCTGTTGACCCAGTAGTAGTAAGATTATTGTAATCTCATTATGTTAGTTACTTATCAGCTAGTTATAATAAAATTAAAAATAAGTGTAGAGTTTTGATAAAACCAATAATTATTAATTGCTTACAATATGTTTCAAAAAAAGAAAAATATGGAACATATGCAAGAAATAATGGTCACCTCTTGCAAGAAATAGGCACACTTTACCGTGTCTTCAGTTGAAGGAAAGGCTCTAAAGTTAGACCCCAAAGTAACAATACTTTCATTAAAAAGTGCCCATTTTACATTTAAACTAAAAGCAAATCATTGACCCTATGAAACCATGGCTGAATAGTTTCTTGATTTACTTCTGCATTATCTAGTTTTATGCTGGTAAATTGAATTCTCTCAATGAAATTGTGCTAGTTTAAGTTTGGAATCATACATTAACAACTTTGTATTTGTGTGTGTTGTGCCTTATTCTTTGATATTCTTTTATTTTGATTAAGATGCATCAAACATTGCATTGTTCTTTTGCAAACTGAATAGTAAACATCTCTGTGATAAATCTTCAGTCATGCTGAACAGTAGTTCCCAAGACATGTCAAAGTTAGCTTTGAAATGCATCCAGATTTTCCATTTTCTATGTTGCTGTTTATGGCTTTTCTTATGCTTTTAGAAATACTGAATTCTTGTTGTCTGATTAAATTTGGTTTTCTCCTTTTTCCTATAAGAGGTTACCTGTCAGTGATGTACATTTAATTTCTATTTATATGATTTTACCATCAGTGTTTCTGCATTATAAATCTTTCAATGATTACTCTTGCTGTGAATAATTGTAATTGTTTAGCAATTTTTAAAACTAAGAAATTACTAATTTTAGGCATCTAGGAGTTCCTCATTCTTTCATAGACAATGCCACTAAAATCTCCAAATTTTTCTAAGTAACTTAGGGTGAAAAATAAAAGGCATAATATAGCAATCACTGTTAACTACAACTTTTGACAGTCACAAAGAGCTTTTGACTTTAAAATAGACCTAACTGAAGCACTGCTTCCTATGTGTTAAGTGTTGGGATTTGGGTTTGGGGGTGGTTTTGGGGGTTGGTTTTTTTCAGATTGATCACTTTGTAAAATTTTCCAGTATTAAAAGATTCCGCTCTTCCTTAGGCCACTAGAAGTCCTGTAAAATACCCTGGTGCTGAATTGGGCTGTGAGTCAAAGAATCAAGTAAGAAATTAAGATATGTAAAAAATGTAGGAAAAATGGAAGAAAAAAAAGTGATGCTTTCTAGTACAATGTGGTTTCGTTCTTTCAAGAAAAAATATTGTAATTGATTATATATTTTTTTAGTTGATTAATGTAAATAAATTAAACTAGGCAGCTTTAGAAGATGAGTCGCCATCACCAGTTTAGCAGATGCTGAGCAATAGTTACCCAGATTAACAGCATGGGACTGACAGAGGAGTGCTTTAAGTGAATGTCACAGACAGAGAGATCTGCAGATGAAAAGAGCTAGGAAAATTATTAATGATGAGAACAACTTCATTTTTGTAAATCTGCAATAAGCTTAGAGCTGGGTATGATGAATGATGTAGAAAATGTGAGTAGGAGGTGGCATGTTCTTGAACAGAAAGTTCTCCAGCATACTTCCCCACCTCCCTGTGCGATCTCAGTTTTTAAATGTGTTTGCGAATAAACGGCTACTTGTCTGGTAGTGAAAAGACAGTTGTGGCTCAATATTAGCACCAATTTTCCCTTTCTCCTAAAAGTTTCCAAAGGATAAGATTGGGGTGTATTCTTTTTTTTCCCCCCCCCAAAAAAAAGGCAAACTACCATGAAGATTAATGAGGACTCACCTTATTGACATAATGTGAACAGTAGCATAAGTTTGTGAAACAGTAAACAGAGGTATAAGGATGCTGTTCCTTCTGAAAAACACACAGTATTAAAATTCTAAGCTTGGGGAAAAAAGATACTGTTCAGAAAAAGAAAAGGTGATGACTTCTTTTAATGCAATTATTTCCTCTATGCACTGTTTTTGTTTTGCATAAAATATCTCCAAATACCCTTCCTGAATCTAAAATATTTAGACAATAATTTAAAAAATAATTTCCTAGAAAATCAAAACTATCCACAGCTGCCTTCCTAGCTACCATCATGTCTCTGGCTTCTTCATTCCTAACACCGATACAACTGATGAGTAGTTGTTTTTCTTCTCCTTGCTTTCCATTTGTAATTGTCCCTCAGTTGAGTCCTAGTATACACATTTGATGTTTAACTGTTTAAAAAAAAAAAAAAAATTGAATGTCCAAAGGACAGAGATTGCCCAAAGATAAACTTTTACATGGATAAAAGAGAACATGTTGGAAAGTAGCGTTAACATACGGTATGAAAATTTAACTCTGGCTAGTGAGTTTTTCATTTCCTTATAAAATCAAAGACCTGAATGAGGTCTGTAAACTTCTCTGAAGTGAAGTGAAATCTTGTATGTCCAGTCCAATACTTAAAGCACCTAGGAAGCAAACTGCCTAATCCAGTGCAGTGAATAAGAACAACAGGTTGAGCTAGTCTAATAAAATTTTTAAAAACTATCTATAGTTCTGAAGCTCAGTATGTCTTACTATATTGTTGGTTTGAGAATAAACCATGCATTGATTTCTTATAATATGACAGAGGTCTATGGCTTATTCTTTTGTCTTTCTTCATAGCTTCTAGTTATCTTTCTGAATGATATTATAAAGGTTCACATATCAGCCGATTCTAACCTCTTCACATGCTTTTAATAGCTGCCAGAGGTAGCATGTCTCTTCCACTACTTGTCACTTCTTGTTGCTACTTACTGTAGTTGCCAATTTCCAGCTGCCAGGATGGCTAACAGGAGAATTTGCTGCACTTGCTTCTTATTTTGTTTCTTTTTTCTAACTTTCTCACTCATTGCTTTTTAAGCATTTTTGCTTTAGAACAGCGCTATTTTTAATTGTTGAAGAAATATTCACTCAGTAAACACTTTGACCAGGAATCCATAAACCATTTTGGTTCTGTATTCTACTTCAGAAGATGATCTGTCAGAATTAATTGAGAATGCCTTAATGTAATCAAGTCCAGTTCATTAGGCAAACACTTAAATTATTAATTTAAATACTGGCTAGTTCAACAGCATTTATGACAGTAACAAATACCAACGTATTTTAATTTTTAAATTCCTCCTCTGTACAGAAGTTGATGTCCTGCTATAGCTACTGCTGTTGAACATGAATAGTTTTCACCTTGCTAATGTCCTACCCTTTTGGAGTCTGTTAAAGTATTCTGTTCAAAAAAGGTTTATGAAACAAAAATGTAGCTTTTTAAGCACAAGGTTCTTAAAAATAATCAAGCGTGGAGTGTCATTTTCATTCTTGGAACTCTATTTTGGATCAAGTAAAGTTACACGAGAGATGAACTTGAACCAGGAGGTTCAGTGTCATGCCATTTCATCAATTTATAGAACACTGTAAATTAATGTATAATTATCTAGCATAAATCTAGTGCTTTAGTATCTTAGCCATTCCCTTTGCTTTAGCGCTGAGAAAAATAATCTTTTCATAAAATGAACTAATCCCGCTCTCATTTTTAATTGCCTTCTACCTCTATAATCTACGACACAGGGAATCCCTGAAAAAGAAATAAATGGAGTGGGGGGGAATAAAAGATGAGGGAAATTGGTTAAGGGGACAGAAGAAGCAATAAAGTTAATAGTGATGGCTGCGAGCTGAGGACATAGCATGTCTTGAAAAGGCTGCATTCATTCAACCCATTTCATAGAATCATAGAATGGTTTACACTGGAAGAGACCTTAAAGATCATCTAGTTCCAACCCCCCCCTGCCATGGGCAGGGACATCTTCCACTAGATCAGGTTGCTCAAAGCCCCATCCAGCCTGGCCTTGAACACTTCCAGGGATGGGGCATCCACACCTTGTCTGGGCAACCTGCTCCAGTGTCTCACCACCCTCACAGTAAAGAATTTCTTCCTAATAACCTAACCCAAACCTACCCTCTTTTTGGTTTGAAACCCCCTCACCCTATCACTAGACTCCCTGATAAAGAGTCCTTCCCCCTCCTGTAGGCCCCCTTTAAGTACTGGAAGGCCGCTATAAGGTCTCCCCAGAGCTTTCCCTTCTCCAGGCTAAACAACCCCAACTCTCTCAGCCTGTGCTCACAGGGGAGGTGTTCCAGCCCCCTGATCATCTTTGTGGCCCTCCTCTGGACCCGCTCCAACAGGTCCATGTCTTTCTTGTACTGAGGACTCCAGAGCTGAACTCAGCACTCCAGGTGGGGTCTCACCAGCGTGGAGTAGAGGGGCAGAGTCACCTCCCTCAAGCTGCTGGCCATGCTTCTTTTGATGCAGCCCAGGTTACGGTAGGCTTTCTGGGTTGTGAGTGCCCACTGCCAGTGAATGTCCAGTTTGTCATCCACCAGTACACCCAAGTTCTTCTCTGCAGGGCAGCTCTCAATCCTTTCATCCCCCAGCCTGTCTTGATACCAGGAATTGCCCCAACTCAGGTGCAGGACCTTGCACTTGGCCTTGTTGAACCTCACAAGGTTCACATGGGCCCACTTCTCAAACTTGTGCAGGTCCCTCTGAATGGCATCCCATCCCTCAGGTGTGTCAGCTGCAGCACTCAGCTTGGACTCATCTGCAAACTTGTTGTCTATGTCATTGATGGAGATATTGAACAGTAGTGATCCCAATTTCTACCTTCTGCTCTCTGAGTTGCCCACCTTTGCAACCTTAGCAATGTTTGTGCACAGGGTTTTGTGTGATTGTCTCGATTATGCTTACCTTAAACCATAACTGTCTTTGTGGAAGTGAGAGTAGATTCTCTGGGGCTGATAGATCTACTTGTGCAAACACAGGTACAATGAGTAAAGGAGTGGCAAGTGTCTTTACCTGGTGTTCCAGGGGCATGTGCCTATATGATGTTCAGGACTGGCAAAGGGTATTCTCTTCACATAAAACAAGTGGAAGCTTGGAGGCATGCTGCAGTAATTTCCAAAGTATGTTTGCTGATGGGCTCAAAGGACTGATTGTAAAGCTATAGTCTTGTGATATGTCACCTTTACTGCAGGAATATTAATACACACATTGTTATTTTTTTAATCATTATTATTATTGCAAGAACTTAATTTTACATTCAGTTTTAATTCTTTAGACTCAGTTTTACTTAGCCTTTAAATGCTGATTTTAAATGCTCTTAAGTTATTTTTGTCTAGTTTTTATTTTTTAAACTATAAAAGGATGGGCAAGTATGGCACAGAGTATTGTAAGCATCCTTAATAACTGAGTGTGGCTTGCATTTTTTCCCTATTCATGTTCTCTGGAATATTAAAAATATTTGCTTAGTAGTAAGTCTTTGCCATTTTTAAAATGGTAGCTTGTGTAGGTTAAGTTTGTAGAAACATTTTGTTACAAGAAACAGGATCTTCGCCCTCATTTTTTTCTGTGTTGTTGGAAGGAAAATAACTGTATCTGAAAAGAGGAAGCTTCACTGAATGAACTGTATTCACAAATTAGCAAAAAGAGCATTCAAGCTGAATGCTGCATTTTGAGCTGGGGAAGGATCAGTAAGCAGTACTGAAGAGGTGGATTTTAAAAATCCTTCCAAACAGAAAGTGTATAGCATCAGAGAAAACGCAGAAACTAAAAATAGTTTCACAGACAGAGCCGAAATTACTGAAAGAAGGCACAGAAATGTGCAGGCATCATCATTAGAAAAGTCAAACCAACTGGGCAAAAGTGGTTAGCACCAGCTCAGCATTCAGCTAACAGGTACACCAAGTCCCATCCTTTTAGTGGGAGCATCACTCTGTTGGCCTCTGGCTTGCACTCCTCCCTTTGGTACTAATCTCATGTACACCGCCTGAACAACTTGTGGATTTCTGCATATCTGCAGAATCTATGTGTCAGGGCTAGTCAGGAATACGTGACGTGAGGCCCAGTAGCAAGATGCAGGTGGCGGTGCTCTGGTAAAATCTGGTAAAAATAATTAAGGGAGAAAAATTGACAAAGAAAATACTGTTAGATTAAATTTTTGGGTTGTGATTAACTGGTTTAGATGATTCTGTTATTGGAAATGGGATGTAAAACTACTGTAGAAGCCTTCCTAGACAATGTGATTTTATTTAGCCTTATATTACTGGTATAATAATGCCATGTTTTATATGCCTACTTAATACTTTTTACACCCCTCTGATAAGATTTCTGCCAGAGAAATATGAATATTTTTCTTTTATCACCTTTTATTCTGTATACCAAAAGCAGTCCATAGCTACAGCTGAGTAATTTCTGTCCTCTCTTGTCTTTCTTGAAAGTTCATGTTTAATGGGGAGTCTCTAAAGAGACTTTATTTCCTAGCTTTCCCCCATTAACCCTATCTTCCATTCATTTTGACGTAGTGCTATTTGACCTCCTGATCTAATATGGCTTCCCTTCAAAATTTGAATGGTGTTAAAGAGAGGGGAAAACCAAGACAAAGTTAATGAGGTGGCAGTGGGAGCTTAAGCATCTTTCTCAAATATTTCATACTTCTGAACAAAGAGAACAAATTTGACTCCATAACTTCAATGACTGTTAAAAAGCAATAACACTAAACAGCAAATAGGTCAAGCAAACTTCTTGTGAACAACCCATGGTTCAGATGTTATTTATGCTGTTCAGGGTGTGTGGGCACACCTCTATATTTGAGTGGAAAAGCACACAGAAATTACGACAAAACTCTCATTAAAAGAAACATAGTTTTTAATTTTTTCTATCTCGAACAATTTCCTGAGGAAGATTTCCTCACACAATCAAAGGAAGTAAAGAACATGGATTGTATTAGAATTTATGTATTCCCAGATTCCATTGCTGTTTGAAAAAATCTAGCTTTTAATAATATTTTTAGTTCTAATTTTTAAAATAAAGGTAACACAGGGTTTTATTTTTCCCACTATATAAATACAGTTCCATTAAAAATTTTGACTGTTGCAGGATCTAGGATTTCAATAGTGAGGTTTGACCATTTGAATATCCTAATCTAAACGTACACTTTTCATCTTCCCCTTCAGACTATTTAGGGCATACAACAGGATAAGTGCATTATCACAGTGGCTTTGTCTCAGAGCAGCCCACAAGTATTAGATAACCATCATAAGAAATGTATAACCATGTTGCTATGCATTATGAGCTTTGTAGATGAGTAAATGTAGGCATGGCGGGGAGTTAAATTGCTTTGCCATGTTTACACAGCAAGTCAGTGTCAGTTTCAGGAACAGAACTGAAGGGTCCTTGCTCTTAAGCACATTACCTACTACTTTCTTTGTAAAAAAGGCCAGTGCTTCTTGAAGGACTACTGTGCATGTTATTACTGCTTTATATCACTTCAGTTCTGAGTGTGTCCAATGTATTGAATAATGAAATTAGGGCTTGTAAAGGATGGCTGAACCATAAAATGTCCCCTGGTGTGAGCTTAGTTTTAATAGGGATCTTTTTGGGGGGTGGAAGGGGTGGGAAGGAAGAAAAAAGAAAGACCTCCTCTTTTTTTTAAAAATAATTTTCTGCAGCAGAGCCAAGATCATCCTTCCCCCCC
>VYZV01032426.1:345108-488277 GCA_013401275.1 Pandion haliaetus | reverse complement strand
CCCCCCCCCGGAAGCTGTAGGGAGCAACAAGGTCACCACTCGGCCTCCTTTTCTCCAAACTGGTCAAAATGACTTGGGCTGGCCTGCCTGGTTTGGTGAGCAGGGCAGGGGCTGAGTAGGCTGGGCAAGGATACCTGCCCTTGCTGCAGCACAGGGAGCCTGGTTGGTGCTTGGCAGATACTCATGGTGGGCAAGCTGTCATCGTGGGCTTGAATCACTCCCCAGTTTTATACTGACCTTCATAGCTTTTCTGCTGCTGCCCCATCTCTCCAGCCCTCTGAGTGATTCAGTGAAAAAGCATTTTCTTGCATTTCATCTCTGTGCTGGACTCTGGCACATCTCAAATGGTACAAGTCTGATATCTATCTCTTTCTCAGCTGCTTCTTTTTCTTTCCTCCATTACAGCCACTGTTATGCTGTCCTACGCTGTGCTGGCCAAAACAGGGCTCACAAGCCTCCTTTGGGGTGGAAAGTTGAACTGGTGGCAGGGAATCTGATGTTGTGCATGGGGCTGGTTCAGTATCGGTGGGGAGAGGTTCTGCTCTGTCTAGAAATGCATGGGGAGCACACCCACCTTCTGACAGGTATTTCACATTCCATCCAGCTTATTTGCAACTATAATAAAATATTTCAGGATGTAACCAGGTATCTCTGGCCCTGTGAACTGTATAAGCTAAGCACTGAATGCTCACCCTGTGCTCTCCACCAGAGGTACGTACTTTGGAAGTTCAGCATAGTCACAGTAATGTGATCTGCGGTCCTTCAGCGATACAACTGGTCAGGCTATTGCTCATTGTAGGAATGGTTCTTTCATTTAGGCATGGCAGGGAAACCATGAAATCCAAGAGCAAAAAGACCTACAACTTGGTTTATGTAACACTAAGTATGCTGCGTGGTATCTTGTGCGAGTTTTGCCAAACCTAATACACATGCTTCTAAACATGACCAACAAAACTGTTGCACTCAAGAATGCAACCCTCCATGAGTGATGCTCTTCCTCTAGACCTCATTTTTGGGCTGCTGAAGTGCATGTGTTCAGTTTGCCACTTTCTACCATGGCAAAAGAGCTGCCTGGGCCATTCCTATGGTTTATGTTTTAGGTTGCTTTCCAGGAAGACTGTCAGCTCTGCTTTCTTCTAAATCCATTTTCAGCCCTGCCCGATGATCTAAGTCTGCATGCCAACCTTAAGACCTGTCTGCCATTTGTGTCTTACACAACTGCTGACAGCCACAGCAGCTTGAGTGTCCCTGAGCCTTGCTTGCCTTGTGCAAGGCAGGGCTAAATAAATCATCAAGTTTTTCTTAAGGCATGCAAATCTTTTTTCCTTTGATCCCTGTGACAGCTTGGTTCACAAGGAGAGATGCCTCCTGGGGTTGACTGAACCATTAGCATGTGTTGAGACAAAATGTCCTGGTTTAGCAGCTTACCCAGTGCAGCTCTGGCTCTTGCAGTGGTCATGGCTATGGCCATGGTGGGAGCACTCCCCTCCTCTGCAGGGTGCTCCAGTCCTAGGGGCAAAGGAACTCCCATTTCTGATCTTGATGAAATTTGAGCTTTTTTGAATATAGTACTGTAGCTCCAGCCACTCTTGCTGCTCTTTTGTAGAGGGCTTTTTGTTTCTGGAAGGTTATACTCTGTAAATACTAGCAGCACTTAAAGTGACCCATTTTGCAGATGCTATCTGTAGTCTTTTACCCTGACCTATCAGAAATTGGTCTGGGAGTGGGAAAATCGTTTCGTTTGGCAACAGCTGCTATGCTGTGAGTGTCTGAAGGCCCTTATAGCCCAATACTCTCTCTGGCTGTAACCCACATAGAGAGTGGGGTGAGCAGAGACTTTGTGCCTGGGGAAGCATGTAGCAGTAACTCTCCAGATCTCTCCTTAGCCTTCACCTAGAAACAAAGTATTGATTTTTAGCTAAGTTTCATGAGAGGAAGAACATTTTTTCCTAGTGTGAAAGTTCAGGCAAGCTCTGATAACTGCCTGTGTAATGAAGTTGCTGGTGTTCTGCCAACCTGCAGGGTGCAGCATCTCAAGAGGGCAAAACGAGTATGGGCTGTCTTGGCAGTAAACAGTGACGCTAGCTTTGACATGTTGGGGTGGGGGAGAGACAGGATATTAATCTTTCCTCCCTGAAAAGTAAATAGTCTGAATGAAACCAGTGATGTTGGGATTGTGTTTGCATTCAGTCTGTGGCAGTCCTGCCACTCAGACAGGGATGGGTGTTTGTTGCAGAAGCCATGTGATTTCTCCCTCATCTCCTTGCAAAATCTGATCTGCATTTGGCATGCTGCTCTGTTGCGCTCACCTCTGTGCAATTGCACTGACGGCTTGCATGGAGTTTCTAGCCAGCAGAGATAGGTTATGCAATTATTTATCTACAGCCTGAGTGCTCTATCCAATCCCAGCATCTAGGTATGCAATGATTAAGATTATAGCACACTTTGTAAAATGTGTAGTGAGCAATGTATAAGAGTGCTGGGCTGTAAAGCCAGACCTTCACAGGAGGGGTCCATTTCCAGCTTCAAAGAAAACTTTTTTACCTGGCTTCTGCCTAGGTGCATAAGTTCAGTGGTTTTCTCCTAGCTGTGTGGAGCAGCATTGCCTAGAGACTAAACCAAAACAAAACTCCTTTCCTCCCCTGCCCCTGAACCCCACCCCAAAGGCTTCTGAAAAGTATTCAGGCAGGGGCACACCTCTGTGCCTGGGATCCTACATTGCTGCAGGGTGCTCAAGCCTGAGCACCTGTGACCTGGGGTCATTGAAACCAGTTTTAATGCAAAAACTGGTTCTTACCAGCAGCAGTATTTGGCATGTGGAGTACCTACTACTGTTTCCCAAGACTTGAAGGCCTACTGATGAAGTAAATGTAGCCACAGAAATTGGTGGCTTGCTTTTGTGAAGTTTTCTGTTTCTGAGGAATGGTTTGTTTGACTTTGTTTGTTTAGAAATAATTTTCCATTCAGATATGTTGTGATGCATTAGGAATTGCTCAAAAGTGAAGCTAAGACACGTGGCATGAAGCCTGTCAGCAGTCGCCATGTTGCCAAAAACACTAACAAAAGGCACTGGCTCACTGTGTGCGGGTGGGTTTTGTGGTTGATAATTCCAGCCAGCCAGAGCATATGCTTGTTAATACAAACTCTTCTTAAAGGCTACTTTTTTAAAAAAAGGAAAAAAAACCAATTAAAATTTCTACACGGAGCTTCATCTCCAGAGGACTGGTGAAGTGCCACTGGGCTGGAGCAGATTAACAGACTTATTTCTTTCCTTTTTCTTTCTTCTTCCTACTCTCAGCGGGATAAAACTGTTCCATGAGAACTACCTTGACAGGCAGCTGTTTTGCCTCATGGTAGGCATGAAAAATTCAACTTGAAATAAATAAACAAAATAATCTGAAGTTAATTAGAACAGATGTGTAGAGTTTGGGTTTTTTTAAAAAAAAAATTCTTTTGCTTTTTCCTGCTTGAAGGCACTTACTCCTCAGAGCTGAGCTGTGCCCTGGCATGCCAAGACTCCTATGGGGTGCCTGCCTGCTGAGCAGAGACCTGGCACTGCAGCTCACCCTGGCTGGGGATCCCTGGAGACTTGCCTGGTCCACAGCCACTTCCACTGTTTCTTCAGTCCTTCAGTTTCTGGGCATGAAAAGCATGTGAACTGGTGCCAGGAGTCCAGGAGACCTTCCTGGGGTGCTGGGTCCCTGCCTCACCCCATGGAGACAGAGTCAGTGAATTTCCCTGGAAAGGATGGTGGTTACCTGGCCAGCCCTCTTGCCTTATTCAGTAGATCAGGAATGAACACAGGGCTGGATTTTTCTCATGATTCTGATATGAGAATTCAATAATGTAACTCATATAAGACAGCAACTCTCTGTGCTGCAGATAGTGCCAGATAGATATGGAAATATAAGCATACATATGAAAACCCAAAGAAAGGTCTTTAAAAAGACTAGCTTTATGATAGGACTTCTGGTACTTTGCTGACAGTTTAATGTCACTGGCAGTTTATCAAACTGGTTTGAGCTGGCTAATAAGATTTCCAATAAGGTGATAAAGATACTTTGTGTTTGCCATGTGTTATATAAGCAGCTATAGTGCTTCAGCAACAGTTCAGATATTTTACGCCTTTATCCCTTAGCTTCTTTTTAGTTACCGTGACTGAGGTAGTGATGTATTTAAGAAGTTAGGTAAAATAATAATGGTAATTCTGCCTGAGAGACATGAACCGAGAGGAATAGAATTGCCTCTAGTCCAGCATGATGCTGTGGAAAAGAAGCCTTTGCAAGGAAATCTGATTTTTGCTTCAAAACTACACACTCAGCTTTGTAAGAGGGTTGATATGCAACAGCATAGATCTCCTGGCAGAAGAAATTAAGAAGGAAATGTTAGCATTCATCCTTGGTTCACATTATGGCTGCTTTAGTGTTGCTTCTTACCGACATGTTCTTAAAAGTTTTTTTGGTCTCAACTGAAAGGCATTTTGTAATCTTTTTCCTCTTTCCAATTTTAAGGGCAGACTTCTTGTGCAACAGATATGAAAGTGTAGTCTGGCAGTGTATATGCAATCCTATTAAAAAATAGTAAATGGCTTCTGTTGACTTATGTTGTCTACTGGGGTGAATGCTGCAAAGAAGTAGACTTTCCAGTCCAACAAGGAGAGAAGGTCATCTCTGCATGCTGGAGATGTGAGTTCAAGCACCAAGACAGCTATAGCCTTGTGAGTTACGCTACTTATGCTTATTAGCACAAGTGTCCAAGTTTTCCAATTGTAAAATGGCCCTAAGCAGCACTACTTGGAATCACAGGAACACAAATCAGTGTTTTATTACTAAACTGTTGGGATGTATTTTGGGCAAGTTGGAAGGTCAGCCTAAGTCTCTGTTGATATGAGAGCATCTATCTCTACACAGCAATTTTCTGTGTCAGACTAAAATGGGAGACAGGTTCTTTCCTAACAAAGTACTTTAGTTTGTGATTAATGGTAGGTCATGAGTAGTTCTCAAGGACTTGTGTTTTGCAGTATGCGGCATTGGTTTGGATACACTAGCGGCACTGATAAGACATGAAGTGATGGAAGCGTTTTTCTTGTGTTGGAAGGTAATTGTACAAATTGAAGTGTTGTCATGTAACTGTGTCTTGAAAGATGAATGAGGCAGGGGCTACTGGTCTGTAATTCCCTGGGCTGCCAGATGCAGAGGAAATCACCTCAAGGAACACGTGGGGTGCCTTTTATAATCCTCAGATGGGGACTAGTTTACAATGATTTCATTCTGTATCATCCAATGAATGTTGTGAAGGTCCTAACACCACATCACGCATGGAGAGGGAAAGTCCCAAGAGCCTAACTAACTTCTATAGGGGACGGGGGGTTGGGCTGTACTCAATTACTCTTTAGAGCAGTTTCTCTTGCCCTGGAAAAGAGAGAGCTCAGAGGGATTACCCTCATGGGATATTGTGAACTTTTGTGCATATTTGCTACAAATATGAAAAGCATTCACTTTGCAATTTGAAAAAGCAACTAATAAAGTTTCTTTGACATAGCACAAGAGGCTATTCAGAAAAGTGTTTGGAGTCAGGGTTGTTGAAGTGGAAAAAAGGAGTACATTTTTGAGCAAAGGAGGTATTTCAGCTCTCACAGGTGAAAAGATTTAAATAATGAACTTGACTACAGGACTGATGGATTCAGACCACTAAGTAGCAACACGTGTTCTCTCTCAGGGTTTTCCATCTGTGGTTTACCAGCCATGCCACAATGAAAGCCTTTTGCTTTTCTGTGAAAGCAAGTCTATTTCTTAGAGTCTTCCCACAAAGCTGCATCAAGCAGTGCTTTCCTGCGCATGTGTTTAAGTTGCCTGGGACACGTAGTTCATGTGAGCTGCTATCTTTAATGAAGGAAAAACAGAAGGATGCTGGTGCCCAAGTGCAACATGGACCTGTGACAGTGCAATGAGCCAGTTTCCGTTCTGGAAGTGGGAGGGTGTGTTGTACCTTTGCACTACTTGGGGTTGTTAAGCTGGGTGAGAGAAGGACATATCAGCCTAGGCTTAGTGCTGCCTTCAGGCTACTGCATGGCTTTCACCAAGTTTGTTCAAGGTACTTTGCTGTGTGAGCCAGAATAGAGCAAAGATTGTCCAGTCTCTGTGCTGCATCGGTCTCTCCTTATCTGAGGGCTTTAGAAAAGAGCCCTTGTATGCCCTGAGGGATGTGGCTGAAAGTAAACTGCCACTTTGGTTCGGGGTAATGGTTTGGAGTGACTTGTCTTTGCTGATAGATTTAGTCAAACATCCAGAAGAATGAATGGATTTTATTTAAAATATAAACATGGTACATGATGACAAAAACTCTGTTATTACAAAATTCCCAAGTCCTTTGAATGGTGACAAACAACTGTCATCCAGAATTTACTTGCCTCCAAAAATAGCTGGAAAGCTAAACCAACTGAAAGTATGGACTTTGCGAGAGCAGGCTGTTGCATTTAGAGGTATTCACTATGTACCGTGAAGCAGCCCAGAAGTAAGAAAATCCAACCAGTCTAAATTAGCTTAACAATGTATTGCAAAGCGACTGCTAGGTCACTTCTTACATCTCTAAACCATTACAGCTTCTTGCAGTTGCAAAATACGAAGGTGGAAAACTGTTTTTAGAAAAGGCTTCTGTCAGTTACAGCAGCACCAAAGAGGCTGCACAAAACTTTGTGATAGAGAGGAAACGTCTACAGGTCTTCTTACTGAACCACTAGGAAATGGTTACCCTTCACATCTGCACAGACGTTCACATTTTTAGGTGTCTGCAAGCTTGCATGCTTTCTTCAAGAAAATTCCCTTTAGGATTCACTGAAGACTAGATACGGACTCAGAAAATATCTAACACCTAGATTAATGGACATGAGAGAAGACAAGGAAAGGCTGAAATTTAAAGTGGCATGGCACCTCAGTAATCTTATCTCACAAATATTGTGAGCTAAATGCCCTACCTGACAGGGTGTGTTAACAGTTGTAGATTGGAAGGCAGCAGAGGACAAAAGTGAAATTAATAAATAAAACAGTATTTTTCACAGACATGGAAGACTAGCAAATATGCAATATACTTTTTTTGACATTAATAGATAAAATGTCTTTAAAAAAACCACAATTGTACACAGTTACTTACAATCTAAACAGGAGACAGGAGCTTAATTAGTTGCAGCTTGACTTTTCTTTTTTTAATACAATTTCCCTATCCTATTCAAATCAGTGAGTAAGCCTAGATCACATCAAGTGAGAGCTAAACTGCCCCTTAAATGCCATGGAGGGTGAGCCTGTGCTGCCCTCCCACAAGATCATGGCACAGTGTTAGTGCACAGCTACCCAACCCGGAGCCTCCTTGAGGGTACTGCTTCAACAAAAGCTAACTGTACTATTGCCAAATGGTTCTGGATTCTGTGCGATGGGAGAAGAGGATAACAAAATTTATTTTCACTTAGATGGGATTTGAAAGCTGATCTTGATATGAAAAAGCAGTGTCCTATCTCACAGTTGACACTGGAGTGCCTCCCACACACAGAGCTAGGACAAACAAGGCTGTGACTTACTCACAAAAATGACAGAATTTTAATCTAGCAACTGGTGCAGATGAAGCCAAGTGTTTCCAGGGCTCAGTTTAAGATCATCATCTCCACCCCTCCCCATGACAAGATGGGGAAACTGCCCCATGTCGGCAAGAGAGCTAGTACAGATTCCTCCTCCTTCAAAAATCCATACCATCTCTTGGCTTTCTGGACATTCATGGACAACACAGTGATGTAGTCTGCACTTTTTTTTTTTTTTTTTTTTTTTTTTGGTGGAGGGGTGAGATGAGACACAAAGAGAGGTGCAGTTTGAAATCCTCCCTGGAAGTCACAGAGTGCTTAAATAAAGACCAGCTGAATTGAGCAGAGCTTGACCACAGCTTTTGTTGCATCCTGAAAAGGGTAAGTCCAGGTAACCAGATATTAACATAGCAGAGCACGCTATTTTTAATCAGTCAGATTTCCACAGCCTGTTTTTTCACACAGTACGCATCAGCTTCTGTCAAAAGTGGAACTCCCCTTTTCAGTGGAATATTTGGTAAAAAACAAAATGTTGATATCAAGTACATTTAAAGAATGCACATTTCCTTATGTTAACACATTTGGTGCTTAACCCTGTCAGAGCAACTCCCATTTTTGGAGGACTGGGTCAAAATGTTCTACCTAGTTCTGTACACAGTAACATGCAGCTGGTGAAACCAGACAATGAAAGGATGTACTGTAGAGAGAGATAGGTGGAAAAGGTCACAAATCTCACTTTGCAGAGTCTTTCAGTTTTCTTTATTTTTTTTTTTAGCTGCCTTTCTTCACATTCAGTAGTCATCATCAGGGTAAAGAGACACAGCAAGAACCTCCCATGCTCCTGAAACACAGTTGCTTCTGCTACTAAGGGAGTCCTCAAAGGTGATGATGAGAGATGGGGCACTCACCAGCTTTCACTGTCTGGCACAGAGTAGCTAAGTCCCAGGCTTACTGCTTTCCCCTGTGCAGAAGCTCAAAACACTGACAGACTGTCACAGAGGACTGTTAGCTGGTGTGGTGACACAACTGTTGTGTGGACACAGCCAGTGGCTGGAATAGAAATCCAGCAGATTTTGCTGTCTCCTATGTTGGAGAAGCTTTTTTTCGCCATCTCTCTTGGCATGCTCTGCAGAAATCTGTCACTTGTATTACAAGCAATGCTGCCACTGAGATAGGGGGTGATGCTTCTCCTGACGCATCTCCAGCTGCTCAAATTGCTGACAGACTGTCCATCTAGACAGGTGCTGCAAAACAAAAACCTCTTTTTAGAAAAAAATCCCCAAGAAATAATCAAGTCCTACAGTTGTTTTTCTTACATAACCAGTGGAATAAGCTGCAAAGCTGTGGAAAAGATGTATTCACACTGCTGAGACAGAATCAGTCCGGATGAAGCTCTGCCTGGATACCTGAGACACCGGGGGCCCTCTGCCCTTGTGCCACAGACCGAAAGCGCCTCTCTTTGTGCGAATGCAAAAAGTGCTCTCCTGCTAACACCCACCTTCCTTGTGAAGGGATGTTAGTGTCACCTTTGGTTCATTTTAAACTACTTCAGAGAACGAGATGCACAAAGCCTGTCTGTTGATAAGGGAAACCAGCTTCCTGAGGCTCCTCTACAGGCAGCGAAGGGATCTCTCCAGAGCAATTCAGAATTGCTCCAGCTCTGACTTTCTCCTCACTGGAGCATCCTGCCCCACTGACTGTAATGGGTGTCTGGAGAGACTAACCCCACCAGGATGAAGGCACTCTTCTTTGCAACCTGCCTTCCTCACAGTTTCCAAAACATTTTTAATTTGTAACAGCAAAGCTAGTCTCACTAGGCTCTTTGGTTTGCAGTATTCAGGATCTGACCTTTTTCATAAAAGTGCAAACTGCTAGAAGCAGAAATGTATTTACATTAGTACTGAAAAGCAAAATGCTGTGGCAGAGTGTCCCCGCAGGTGCACCTCTGCAGTGCCTTACTCCCCATCCACCACACACAACTTGCTTGAAAATATCAAATGATTGAATTAGGCTAGAATTTCTCCAAGGGCCTATCTTTTGCCCCAAGGTAGTACCAGCTATTTCCAAATCATTTCTGACAGATACTAGTTTCCTCTTTTGTTAAGAAAAAACAGAACAGCAACAAACCTGGACTGATGGAGACTTGACAGCCTGCACAAACTCTGCCTCAGTGCTCAACTACCATTACCCTTAGAAAGGTATATTTTCCTAACATCTAGCTTAAATCACCTCTGTTTAAGCCTGTTGTGCTGGGCTGGGACAGTAAGTGACTTGTCCCATCCTCTTAAGGACTCTTCAAAGAGGGCTGTTATCGTGTCCTTAATCAGCCTTGCCTTCTCCGGCCTAAACAAGCATAACCAATCTTTCATCAGAGATCACATTCCCTAGATCACTCATTTCTCTGGTATTGGTCCAAGTTGCACTCAAATTGGGGCGCCCAAAGGATACTGCCTGCCGGGCCTTACATGGCTCTGTTGGCAGAAAACAGCCCTCAGAGGTGGGGCAGTTTCTGATAGCAGTGAACCACCAAAGCTGCTGTCCCACCTCCTCTTCCACAAATGGTGCAGAGACATGTCAAGGCAAAGATAGGGTCTGGAAGGCAAGTGTCTTTGTTTTGTTGTTAATGAACAAATCATGCTACAGCAGCCTTCAACATAAGATAAATATTTACTCCTATGTATGTCTCAGAGGTTTTTCTACTTGTGAGCTAAGTCCAGGGACCTAATCAAATAGGACCTCGTATAAGTCCAGAGAAGAAAAACTTGACCTTAAATGAACTGCTTGTGTTACGTTAATGCAGCTCACAGGAACAGAAGGAGAAAATATTTCTTTATCTTAAGGAGAAAATCCATTCTCCTTTCTACATTACACTCTACAGGAAACTGTGTAATGTTTAGCAAACACAAATGCTGTGTATCAGCCTGGGGTTGTGTGATGGGTCTGGAAAATAACTAACCATTAACCCAGTTTGCATGACCACCAAAGTAGTTCCTAAAAAGTTTTTTAATTTAAGGGTTATTTTGCTTCTGCTTGATATTATGAATTGGGTATATTCACAGCATCTGCTATGGCAAACTATGCTTTGACTATTACAATTTTGGTGAAACCACAGTATTTTCTGCCTGTTCTGCAGAAACACCCAGGCAACCGTCATTTGTTTCAGTAGAAACTACCAAATGAGATATAAAATAGGCAGATATTTCACACTCTCTGTACTCTCGCAAGTCCTGTGTGCTGAGTTCTTCCAAATCTGTCTTGGATTTTTTTGCCCTGTTTTTATTTTTCCCCCACCATAAATGATAAATGAATTTGTAAACCAGCTGGCCTGCAATATTGTATTCTTGCTTATAAAAAATATGAACATGTTGGAGGTCTGAACTGCGTATTTTTTTTCTAGGAAAAAAGAGTGCTTAGTATTTTTTTTAAAATTGGGTGTATATAGGCTCAGGTTCATAGACATGAAATAAATGATGTTCCTGCATCCCAGCTAAAGATCTTCTAGGATGTAGTGCCTGAAAAGGCAAGGAACAACCATTTGGTGATAGATGCTGACATGATATGAAGCGATAAATGGTCAGTGTTGTCCAGACTTGAATATCAGCATTTAAAATAGATTTTCCAAGTTTGGCTCTGTCTTGATGGCGACAGAAATGGAGGGTGGCTTCAGCTTGTACGCTCTGTATCCCTTGTTGATTTGTCATGTCCTTTGGCCTGAGCTGTTGATGGAACTTCTGGGAACTGAGACTCTCGGGCTGCCTTTGGCAACACTTACAGGGCTCAAGGAAAGGGCTGACAGAAGAAGTAGGTCTACCACTTCACATGCTTGAGTTTGTAACATCTAGCAAGTCTAATCCAAAGGCTTTATGCTGAACTTGAGTCCTGAAGCTATGAAGTTAAGTCACTCTTGAGACAAATACAGTAATATATTTTTAATACTTACAGTTGAGTCCTCCTTTGTCTTCGTTTGGTGGGACATCTGTTAAAACAAATGTACTGTTTTAAGCATGTAGGACAGATAACTATAGTCTTTAGCCAAACGGGATTAATAGTAAGCAACATCCACCAAAGTTGAGGGTTCAGTGTGCTCTCTGGACAGCAAAATGCAGTCCATACTCTATTTGCTTACAATCCAGATCACTGTTTCAGCAAGGATAGGTTTTGGGCTTGAAGCAACAGCCCTGCTCCATGTTTTGGGACAGTCTCGCATTGGTCTTGGGTTGTTTCTGAAGAAAGGATATGGCTCCTAGCATGGCTGCTGCAGATGCTGAGCAAGATCACTACCCTGCTTTCTCCTGCTCTTTTCTGAAGCACCTGGGCTTGCTAGCCATGAGGAAGAGGGCATGGGTTGCAAATGTGGTTTGTCCTTGACAATGAAAAGTGTGATTGCCTCTGCTCCCTTTTCTTAGATGTTAGCTCTTGTATACCTGCAAAGTGGCTTACAGTAAGTACTCAGATCAGCAGACTCAGTCTGGCTCACAAGACATCTTTTTGAGCTACTTTTTGTTCTGTCATGCCAAGTATTGAAAAGTCCCTCACGTGGGCAAATGCAGCAGTACCAGGATACACACGTATAACATGGAGTGACAGTGAGACATGCTTTATTTCGAACTTGTACAAAACAGCTTGATCCCAGTGGGATCTTCAGCCCTTAATTTTCCAGCCAGTGACTCTAAGGCTCTTAGGACTGATTTGTCCTCTGATTACTGCTTTGGATCGTGCTAAATAGAGTGAGCTACTGACCCCAGTCCTGTTCCATGGAGGAGCATTCCCTCTCTTTGTCCAGAAACAGCCTGCAGGGATCGCAGCTGAGAAACTATGGCCTGAACAGGCACAAAGTCTGTGTTACTCTCGCATCCAGCAGTTAACTCCTGTGAGGCTCAGATGCAATAGCAGAAAACCATAAAGAATAACATGTCCTGGGGCACTACATGTCTTCCCCAAGTTTTTTATAACAGCATGATTTCCTGCTGTTGTGTGCAGGCAGCTTACTTGTACCTTCTAGCAATTGTCTGGATGACATTAAATATTTTGACAAATGAAAAAGAATTCTTCAGAATTGGTCATGCAAATGAATGGCCTTATTACCTGTGTAGGATGCTAGTTTAGAGGACCTCCGTCTCCATAGCCAGCAGGTTAAAACAGCTAGAAGACCCATCAGAATGACAATGGAAATGATGCCAGCTGCTTGAGCACCTCGTCCATTTTTTTCCAGGTTTTTGTGACTTTCTGTGCTAGAACCATTGCTTTGCTTCTGCTGTGTGTCTAGAATAAAATAGAAAAAGGATATAATAATATGTAAATTTTCAAATTTCATACCAGGCAAATATTTGACCCCATTTTACACACACAAAAAAATTCTTAAGGACTAGATATTTGTGCTATTTGTATTACTGTGATTCTGGTGGTATTCCTTCTGAGCAAGGCACATCTCTAGCTTACACTGTCTAATAATACAATGCTAGTTTATTCGTCTCTGTCATCATACTGCACGCATCACTCTTTCTTCATTTTTGTCCTTCTTTCCTGCCAGCCTTGGGAGACTGTATGTTCGAGATTGTACTTAGATTCAGTTGAAAATAAATCTATAGAGAATCTATAAGGTAAATCTGATGGTATTCAGAAAAGTGGGTGAAAACCTGTTTCCCTGAACTTAGTGATGAATTTCCACCAATTGCTGCAAACTGAAGGTTTCAAATCACATCTCTTACTATTTCAAGTGTGTAGTGCTTTTAGAAACCAACAAAAAGTAGTAAGATGGAGGTCTTTTCCCCCAGAATACAATATGACAGAATGCCATTAGGAAATTAATAACAAGGTTACTTAGTTTTCCTTTAATTTGGAATGACAGCAAGGGTATGCTATCATATAAACAGTCCACTGTGCAACTTTGGCTCGTGAGCACAATTTTTATTCCTGGAAATAGTTTATATCGTTTGGTTATGTTTGTGGGATCAGTGTCATTAAGTCCAGAGTATGTGATTCCTTGGTGTGTTCAGGTAAACTAACTGTGGGTATCCAGCTACAGTTATGCAAACAATCAAACCTCCTTGCACCAGGGTGCAGACACCTGTGAGAGGAACATGTGGTGGGAGGCAGGAATAGCAATAAGACTGAACAGCCGCTCTTCCATTCCAGATAGCTTCTCTACACAGCTGTTTGGAAATCATGAAATCCATTATCAGTACTATAGCTATACCTTTTTTTATAGCTTTATTTTTAAATAGCTTTCTGGTTTTGTGAGGAGTTGAGCGGCTAGATACTTGTTTCTACTATTGATCACCCGTATCAGCCATAAATAGCATATTATACTTGTGCTATTAGGTGTGTATTGTTGTATTGGGCTACTATTACCCATTTGCTACAGGCCTACTTTAAATAGTGCACTGTATTAAATTGAGTTTTGGAGACTGAAAACAGAACTTTGAAACTAGGCAGAGTAAAAAGCAAATGTGAGTGCTGCAAAGCAGTTGGGTAGGGGTTCAGGAATCATGGATCTGCTGTATGGTGCCCCCTGAAAAATAACCTGACTCCCCAAGTCGTCATGTTCCCAAGGAACCAAAGGGTAAAGCTCAATGACTGCCTCGGATGCAAGAGCTTCTCAGTGCTGTTGTCATAACACACTTGATGGGGTGTTCACTTCAATGTGGAAGCAGTAAACATAAAGTCCATGCGTAAGCCTAACTAGCTTGAAACAAAACCTGAGCTCTTCTTGGCACTTTTTGGAACTACTGAATTAATGCGTATCCCTCGCTAGTGCGTATCTACAGACAGAGACACAGAGACACACTGGTTGATATTCCAACTATCGAGAAAACATGAAGTAGCATGAAAGGACTTACAGTTGGCTGATAGATTTTCCTGGAGTATTTTATTTTCTATGGAGCACTCTATTTGCATGTTAGATGTGGCTTTAACCTTCAGCGTGCTAAAAACGCTGTAAGTGCCATCAGTGTGGGGGGTGATCTTTAGCTCTGATGGAAGTAGGTGGCTGTTGTCTGTTTTATTTATCCAATATACATTGGGCTCTGGGTATCCATTGCCGGACCTGCAGCTGAAAGTCACCTCCTCTCCAGTGCTGTCACTGTTTCTTATTGGTCCACTAAGAATTGGTTGGCTATAACTAGCTGAAGAGCAAGAGAAAAAGAAATAGTCATTGACATGTCGAAATGTATTGAAAAGACAAAATTTTGCCATGGGTTCTAAAGCAGAAGTTCTGGGTTTCACACGACCCTCATGACTTGAAAGGGAAACACCTGCAGGTTTGGTATGTAAGGCAGAGAGCTGAATTACTGGAAGGGCAGAAAGCTGAAGCCAAACCCAAAGGAAGAAAGCAACTTCTTAAGCTGCTGTCACCCAGTTGTGTGCAAGAGCCCTTATATTAATGAAAACCAAGATAAAAAAAACCCACACTGGATAAACAGCTGTTACAGGTATTGTCCCAGTTTTAGACTTCCTGTCTGTAACATTTAAATGAAGCAACTTCATTTCAGCAAAGGGCTGAAGTATGTTTCAAAGTTAAGGTTATGCTTAAATATAATATTGAAATGGCATGAATTTGAAAAGCTGGAATGAGAATTTGGGCAAATATGTGCAAGTGATACAAGTTCTTACCTGCTAAACTGAGAACCACTTCTGCCTGGTGAATCACTTTGGTATATTCAGTTTTCTGCAGTACTACACATTTGTATGTACGTTCGTCACTCTGGCTGACGTTTAGTAGTAGCAGAGAAAAATCGCCATTTTCCAATCTGTCCCAGAATAATTGAGTCCTGTTTTTAAAGTGGATACACTGTTCACTTTCGTTGTCTTGACCGGAGATCAGTGTGTGTACAACTGAACACTCTTCTTGATCATCAGCTATTTGCCAATATACTCGTAGATTTTTTAGGCCCAATTCTCCCAATTCTCTTTCTCGATAAACACAACTCAGTGTAGCGTTGTCTCCAAGTTTACTGACGATGATCTTCCCCTCCAGTGCAATAACTACACGATTAAAAGAGAGAGAGAAGAACGGGAGGATATGTGGGAAAAATGTCACTCTTTTCAAGGATATTCTACCACATGTGGACTCCAGTATTAATATTTATAACAGGCAGGTGAGTGTGCTCACTTCACAGTCATTCCTACCTCCTGACTTAGCAGTGGCTAATTCTCTCTATGTCTGTCTGTACCTTTTCCAAAGGGACCTTTTACAATGTAAAGCCTTTTGCTTTTTTCTTTCTCTGAGGACCAACCAGTCTAAGCGTGGATACTTGCATGTTTCACTTTGCCTGCTGACTGGGACTGACTGCAGACACATATTCAAGTCTTAATGCTTTAATAATCACTTTTTTAATTAAAAGAAATTTCAAATAACACCAGGTAAATCACAAGAAGTGGAAACACTGATAAGAAAAAGAGCGCTACCATTATTTTGAGACCCCCAAAATTAAAAAGGGGAGTAAAAACAGTGTTTCTCAAAGTGGGCATGTCACAGCAGTCACATTTTATTGCTACCATCAGTGTCACCCTCTCAACAAACATACCTGGCAAACCAGCATACCCAGATACCTCCAGTGACATATTCATTAGACTTTTACAACCTCCCATGGCCACCTGAGGTAGGCCAGCACAGTATCTGGCTTTCAGGGCACTTTTCCTGGCCTCCAGACATGAGAAAGGCAGTCTCTCCTCCTAGTGAGCAAGGTGAAGGCGTGAGCTGGCTGATGAGCGATGCAGAAAGCTCAGGTCAGCGAGTCTGAAAGGGTCAGGGTGGCTCTGACCACAGCACCCCTGCTGAGAGGGATGCATCACCTCTCTTCCATCCCAGAAGCCAAAACCTCTCTGGTGCAACTGGTTGCAGAGACCAAAGCAGCATGCACGTTGTAAATGTTGGACTGGGGGGGTAAAGGGGGGCAGGCATGGGGCTGGATGGCAGAGATTACAGCTGGCGGAAGGGATTATACAGGTGGGTGAATTAGGGAAAGATGACAGGATGGAGGTTTGGAAATGTGGACCCAGAGCACGATGAGGTGGGAAGCAGCAATGTTTTAGGTAAAGGGGGTATGTCCTTTTGTTGGTGCGCTGAACCATCTACATGTCTGAGCTGGGTTCCCTAGCTTAAAAAATGAGGTGGGTATTGGTCTCTTTCCCCAGGTAACAAATGATAGGATGAGAGGAAACAGCCTCAAGTAGTGCCAGGGGAGCATTAGGTTGGATATTAGGAAAAAATTCCTTTGCCGAAAGGGTTATAAGGCATTGGAACAGGCTGCCCAGGGAAGTGGTGGAGTCACCATCCCTGGAGGTATTTAAGACTTGTAGATTTGGCCCTTAGGGACATGGTTTAGTGGTGGACTTGGCAGTGTTGGGTTAACGGCTGGACTCAATGATCTTAAAGGTCTTTTCCAGACTAAATTATTCTATGATTCTATGAAGTGACTGCAGTACTTGCAGGGAGGAAGGCAGTATGTTTTCCAGGCCCTTATCCTTTGCTGGGTGAGATGAAAAGTAACAGGCTTGAACTGAAACAAGGATGCTGCAGCTCAGACTTTGGGAAAGCCCTAGCAGCAGCAGGAAAAGCAATGCTCTGGAAAGCATTGCCTGGGAAGATGGGGGCACCTCCATCACTGGCCTTATTTAAGAACAGGCCAGCCAGCATCTATTGAAACTGAATCTGGTACAGTTTGTCCTGATTTTGGGGCCGGGGACTTTTCTTGATGACTTTGTTGAGGTCCTTCTCAGTAATCAAGCAAGAACAGAGGAGACAGAACTCTGAAAACATTTAAGTACCACCAACTGATGTCCCTTAACCTTACCTTTGTTTTGAAAGGTATTTTTGCAACTGTCATAAAAGACTTACTAATATTTGGTACTTGATACCGTGATGTATAATTCTGGTCATAATATGAGTATGGACTTTATCCAGGCATGTCAGACCTGCTTATCAACAGCCCTTTTTACCCTGCTTCTAAGGCCTTTTGTTGGCAGAGGCGAATACGCAGGGATGCCTGTAAAGCAAGCAGAGCAATCTAAGCAAGAGCATCCATAAGGTCCTTTGCTATTCTCTGTACTGAAACTGCTTTTTTCTTCTTTCCCTGATGCATGTCACACTGAGGAATTCTTAAGTGTCTTGCTGAAAATACACAGAGGTTTATATTGTACATATTACTCTGTGTATTCGGCCAAACACACAGGAGGGCAGTTTCATTTTTAACTGAACTGTTCTGACTTACCAGCTCTCAGGATATGAAGGAGCAGCAACAGAAATCCACAGCTAAAACAACAAAGTAAACAAGAGTGTTACATGATAGACTTTAGTGCCTGTTGTTTACATAAGCAATAAACCTAATATTGTTTCAGTATAGTAGCAGAAGTAGGTAAATTAGGTACTACTACTATGTAATGTCCCATTAAGTATTTGCATTTTTGACAGCTGCAAAACTTCTGTTCAAATGATGTAACATTGTGGGTGGGTGGCCAAGGCCATGAATAGCAGTAAAATGCACTAATAGTGGAATCGGAGCAGAAGGCATGAAGCTGGTGGTGGGCCTGTCTTTCTTGTGAAAAAAGAAACCATATAGTCTTACTGGACAAATAGGCCCTGGAGGCTATCTGGATCACTGGGAAGGAGAGTGGCTGCACAGACCTAAATCCAGGCCAAAGCCCTGCATCCCACTATTTTGCTGAAACTCAGTGAGTTACGGTTTTATCTGGTTAAAGGACGTCAAGCAGCTGACCATGCTGCCCACCGGTTTGTGCACTCGGTAAAAATGTGTAAACAGGAAATGTGCTGATAGCAGGGAGCTGTGCAAAGGTTTTGCTGGAAAGAATTCAGTGTGTTTGATCACTCTGGAGGAGCAAATCTACGCACGAGTTTTCCAAGGGAGTTACACCTGCTGGATGCTACAGGAAAACCCAGTTTAACCTATCTATAAAGTACAGCTGATTTAACTCTCATCCCACAGGGCTTTAAGAAAGATAAATGTGCAGCACTTTCCTAAGAGTTACTTTTAAAAAGCCTTTCACCACCATGCCTAGCTATGCACTGTGCTCTCCTTCCTCCAGACTGCTGAGGGAAGGGAAGGGAAGGGAACTGTGTGGCTGCAGTTGCCCACCTTGGTATTGCCCCAGGTGCAATAAGGTTGCAAAGCTAAGCCAGTGAGCAGAGGGACACGAGAACCTGCTCAGCCCCAGTTTCCCCAGCTCACTTTTGCAAGCAAGCAGGGCTGCGAGGCCACACTACCTGGGTGCAGCTGATTCCCTTCCCCACTTGTTCTCAACCCTCAGCCAGGTCCAACGCTGAGGCAAGGGCTGGGGCAATGGGGAGAGCTGCCCCCAGCAGCCCATGTCCACCCAGGAGCGAGCTTCAGGGTCTTCCACTCAGACTGCTCGCTGCCTTCCCTGCAAACCAACCCTGCCCTTCCTGACCCTCCTCTCTCCAAGCCCTAACCTAAGCTCACTCTCCCAGCAGCCATTTCTCACCTCGCTTTTCCCCATCAGCTGAGCTTTACAACATCCCCTCTCTCTTCCCGGCTTTCTGCCCTTTCCCCACAGCTCCTGCCCCTTTTTCCAGCCAAGCATCAGGATTTGTCTGCCACCTCCAGGCACAGCATTGATTCTGCCCAGCTTTACTCCTACCAGCTGCCTGGGCACAACTTGGGTCTCCTCTGCTGTGGAGGAGGATCTCTAATTCCTACCTGCCCCCAAGAAAATGACGGTCTTCCCAAATATATTTGGCTTCCCATAGAGAAAGCAGAGGACATTCCTGACACAAAATCTACCTCCATTTGAAGCCCAGTCTCCAGAGAATGAGATGGGGCAAGTTTAGTGAAGAGTCAGTCTGAATTGTATTACTTTTATGCGAAGAAAACACTTTTCCTTTTCTGTGTCCTTTGAAATGGTTTCATAGATAAGGCTTCAAAAGTTTAAGTGGATACCCAGTGTGGAACATTTCTGCTCTAATAATTATTTTAGTAATTCCGCAATTAGCCCTAAAGTAAATCTCCCAAGTATGCGTACCTAAACAGTCCAGGGAGGCAGCTCTGCTCCATTCTGTCTCTCACAGTGTCTTTTGGTGCCTTTTGCATGTGGTCTTGTATTGTATTTCTGTTGTGTTTTTATACTGTGCAGGAGCCATCACCTTTATGCTAGGCTTGTAGAGGTCTGTCTTGACAAGCTCACCTTAATGTAGTCTTAATCGTTCTTAATACCGTGGCCATGTTTGTTTTATTGTTTGCTGCCCAAGTTAGAAACTATGGATATAGCAAGCCATTTGAATTAAATGGAGAACAACAACTGACTGATCTTTATGGGACTCTCTAGGGAATTTCCCATGGTAGGCATTTGTTGAAGCCAACATTTAGATAGTCAGCCAGAACTGATTCTCTAATGTATACAAAGCAGGTCCTGATTTCTTATTTTAATCAGTGATGTCACAGTCAAGGTTGGACAGATCTAGAGATGCTCATCCTCTTGGAGAAGGTTGCAGCTGTGGTAGTGTGGGGACATTGTCAACCTGCCTTGTTCCCCTGGAATATCTTTAATGCCAAGCTCCTGTTGGAAAAAGGGAGAAATGCTCTTGCCTGCAGAGAAACCTCCCTTTTTCCCATATGTGCACGCAGCTCCTGTGTCCATCACGCTGGCAGTGAGCTCCAGTATGTGCAGGTGTAGCTGAATTAGTTTCTTAGGTTGTCTCTCTCCTTTGTTTTTTTAAAAATATTTTAAATCTTTAAATTTTTTTTTCTTTTTCAATTCTTTCCCACACCTTCCCCTCCTGTGTGTTTTTTAAAATGTCATGCGAAATGGGAGAAAGTTGCACTTCCTCTTTCATACATTCTCGTTGGGTGAGATTATTCCTCCTACCAGAATCTCAACTTTTTCGTGCACTATTTGAGTCATGGGATGTTGCTGTTCTGGCACAAAGCAGCCAGGCGAAAGATGTCCCGATGCTTGCGGCAATAGCTTTGGGGCTTCTGCTCCACTGCTAAGATTTGCTTTATCCCCTAACCTCGTAGCGACATCGCTCTTCTCGCATCACCGGGTGCCCTAAACAGGTTATCTGTGAAGCTCTTCTAACGCCCACCCTACGGCAGTGCTCATCCGGGCCACAAAACCCGGTGGGCTCGCCTGCCTTCTCCCACCGTTCACCTTCGGGCCAACAGGCTCCATAAAACTCGTTGCCTGCGGTCTTCGGCGGGGTTGATCACAAACTACACGCGGGTGGGGCCCCGGCGTGGGCTGACCCTCTCGGCTAGGTGCCCCCCCCCCCCGGCCGCCCTCGGAGGTGCCTTGCGAAACCCGCCTGCCCCGCTCCCGCTTCTCCCGCGGCTGCGGGATCCCGGGAGCGCTGCCCGCTCTCCCGGCTCCGGGGGTCGGGAGGGGGACCCCGTGCACCGCCTCGCACCTGTCCCCATTTAAGAAGCTCAGCCCCGCCAGAACTTTTCCTGCCCCGCTGCACTGCAACGAAACCCGGATTTTTCCAAGGTGTGTGTGAGGGGTGTCTCCGTCTCTCTGCCCCCGAGCAAGCAGCCCGCCGCCGCCCCGGCAAACAACCGGTTTGTGCCCCCCGCCCCGTGCCCCAGCCACACGCGGGAGGGACGGCAGCTCCCCCGGCCCGGGAGCCCCGGGCCGCCCCTCCCCCTCGCGCCTCCATCGCGGCGGGGCGGGAGGTTGCAGGCTGCCCGTGCCGTGCCGAGCCGTGCCGAGCCACCGGCTGTCCGGTTTAGGCCTTTCCCCTTTCCCTCCCACGCCTCCTCCCGCCGGGGATTTCCGCTTTCCGTGCGCGCCCGGAGCCGGTGCGCGGCCGGCCCTGCTAACCGGCTCACCGCGCCAACCGGAGCGCCGGCAAAGCCCTCCTCCAGGGCTTGAGGGCCGGCCCCGGTCCCGTTTCGGTCCCGCACGCCGGGCGCTGCGGTCCGAGAGAGCTCGGCCCCGTCCCGGCGGTGCGGAGGGTCCCGGGCGCTCGGCCGTCCCCGCCGAGTCCTTCTCACAGCCCCGCCGGGGCCGCCCGGCCCGGGCTCCTCCGCCGCCGCAGAGCCGTCTGCCCCCGCCTGTGTCCCGTCGGGCTGCGCGCCCCTCACCGCCGGCTTTGGGCGCTGCTGGGAAGGACCCGGGGAGTCAGGGCTGGGCACCGGCTTTTGCGCTAGCAGGGAGACAGCGGCATCTCCTTGGGCCTGCGAAGTGGCGGGGACCCGGCCCGCGGCCCCGCTCGGTGTGCGCGGGGGGGGGGGAACCCACGGACGGAGTACTGCCAGCCGGCTGCCCGCACGGGTGTTGGCGAAGGCTGCCAGGGAACCAGGGGCTCTGCTGTTGAGCTGTGTTTCAAAATACGTTTCGACAGACATTAGGTTTATGATTGCGTAATTAATAAATAACCGTAAATGTGGTTTGATGCAGTGCACGACCACACCTGAAGACGCAGAAGATAAAAGTTCTGACAGAATCGCCTTGATCAGGGGTGCTGGAGCAGCAGGCGGCTATTTGAAAGCTGTGGTTCGCGTCCTCCAGCAGTTTTGTTTCTGGCTCCCTGTCAGTGGTTGTGTTTGGCTTGTTTGCTGTCAGGCACCTCAGCCCAGCTGGGACTCCTTCGCCCACATGAACGTTTGTGCCACACACCACAGAGCTGTCACTGCCGTGCTGCAAGCAAATGCCGCAGTGACAGTCGTTAAAAGATATTGCCACGTTAATGATTTATTTGGTCTTGGTCCTGAGACACCCTGGGAATACCAATTAAGTTGTCTATGACGAACAAGAAACTCCAGGGTTGTGCAAGAGCTGCAGGTCTCAGCGCTGTTTCCGCTGCCAGCCAGCAGCAAGAAGGGGGGGTCTGGGTTCTGAATCCTAAAGCCAACATTAGTTCAGCCTCTCTGTGTATCTCTGATACACGGCAAATCAGTGATCAGTTTAATTTACATTAAAATTAAAGGAAGATAAACATTCCTATGGAATTACGGTTGAATCAGAACATACTGGCACCAGCCAATTCGCATCTCTCACTGAAATATTTCCTGATGGAATATCTTCGTTTGGGAACTAGTCTTTTGGTATTTTAGGTGCTGTTTTAGTAACAGACACTTGGTGAACAGGGGTGCACGTGGAATCAGTTCTTTGTGGCTAAAAGCTTCCTGACTTTTAAGGGCCTGTGTCTTAACTTCATAGGTGAGTTTTTAGAGTTCTGGATACAAACTTGTTCTTTCTAAAATGTATACTTTGAATGCACTCTTTTGATGTTTGCAATGGTTTCTATCATGCTCTTTTCATGTATGATGAATAAGAACAGCCTATTACTACACATAAGTGTACCAGTTTTGGTGGAAAGGAATTGCAGAATAAGCAAGTAAGGCAAATGTGTCTCCATAGCCAGGACACTCTGAGGATTTGGAAAGGTCTGCTGCAAACCTCTTCTCTGCCTGCACCAGGCTTTTGAATCTGCGTGGCCTGAAATCCCTGCTGAGTTTTTAATCTATAAGGCAACATTGTCTCCTATTTCTCTTCCAAATGGTGTTTCATTAAGGCTCAGCCTTAGGCAGGTCCTAAGTTGCTGCTACCTGCAGAATTTTCCAGCGGGTTTGAAATACAAGGATATTCCGGTGCCAGTGACTCTATTCCTGTGGCACACACTGAACAACGCTGTCATTAATAAAAGCAGGGGCTCACTGCCAAATCACTGCCACTAGATATAAGATGTTCCTTGGGGAGTTCTACCCTATTTCTCTCCGCACAACCAAAAAAGGAGAAGCAGCTGCAATGGAGGATCGTTGCAGTTGATGTGATTCCTTCTGTTTACACTGAATTGCAATATATTTTTATTCTTTTAGATATTGATTTGTTAATGTGTCACTTACTAGCAATAAGTCAGGGTATTTGGCTTGGGGTCAAAATACAAACCTCAGTTACGTGATCTTTTCCCTACAAGTATCACATCAAAGGTAAGAATAATGATAACAGTCAAGGATGTTTCAAAAGCCTATGTGAAAAGTTTTCGTCAAAGATGTGGTTCCACATCCCTACTACCATACGCCTATAGAAAAATTCAGCCAGGAAAGCACATCTGTGCGACTCCGCCTCGAAGAAAGGCCAAATTCAAAGTTATGTATCAAAGCTGCTACTAAGATGTGGTTCAAAGTTACTACTGCTGCTTCTGCATGGCTCTGAAAGTTATGATAAGACTTCCTTTTTATCAAAGAACACTGCCAATTTTTATTAGCAGTAGTCTTCGTTTCCCAAGGTCTAGTTTTAGTACTGCAAAAATGTATATTTTGTTTTCTTTTGTTAAAAAAGCTACAATATAGGATAGTCACAAGGCAAATCACGTGTAAAGCTGATTGGGCTTCTAAAATGACAATGCTTATGACAGGAAAGATGGATCTTAGCTTCAGAAAATTGGGATGTTTGAGGTTGTTAAAGTGCAAACCCCGTTCCAGTTGTAGTACATCGGTGCAATCTTAGGTAGCTGCCGTGCTCTCTGAGATACAGAAGTGGCTCAAAGATGATCCATTTGGTCCCTCCTCCTGGGTGCATGTGTGCATGTGTGTGTGTCTCAGTGTGAGAGAGAGGCGGAGACAGCTGAGCTCCTAAAGTAGGGTATTTGTAAAAATAACTTATTGTTGACACTTAATTTGTCCTCTCTTACATGTGTCTGCACCACTTGATGCAATTAAATCAAGGCATTTAAGGCTGTCAGAAGAAGAAACTAACTCCTATGGCTTATGTGTGGCAAATACGTCGCCTATGGACTTTGAAACTAGAAACATGGGGAAGAATTGGAAAAAAAAAGAGGAGGAAAACAATATTCTAATTTTTCCAGGCTGTGAGACAAATAAGTGATCTACATGCTAGAGAGCTGATTGTTTTCAAACAGGTATCATGCAAAGAGAGCAGGTGTATCTGCAAAACACACATCTTCAGTGGGAAGCTCATGAATGCAATTATTGAGAATCCAGAGAGGCTGACTAGACTTTGTGAAACAGAGGCATACCTCTTTCTACATATATAGAAGAAAAGAAAATCTCAGACAAATTGAACACCTTTGGGAACAACTGAGAAATGCATGACATGACTTTATGTGATGTGGAGGACTTGAACCATTTTTGGAGTAGGATAGCCATGAAAGAAATGCTCATAAAATTAGTAGCAGAGGATAACTGAATGCTGAAAGATTTTCAGGGTGACTAGAGCATGTCACCCATTTGAAAATCAGATGCCTGTGTCATTAGCACTAGGCACAATGACATGGTGACAAAACCAAAAGAGAGGTGTGGTTGCCAGTTGGTTGCCTGCACTGAACCTCTGCTGATCATGCACAAACATGCCAAGGCAAAGTAGGAGGCAATAAGATAACAGCCAGACTTAAGAGACAAATATGTGATGAAGGCATAGCAGGTTTAGAGCAGACAGTGGAGACACAGTTGAAGAAAACACATTAAAAAGGAGTACCTAGAGTAGGGACTACTCAAACTTTCAAGTACCATGTTTTAAACAGGTACATTGTCTGGATGAGCAAAACGATCCAGCTCATGCACTGCATGCAAATGGAGAATAACTTTAACTAGAAAAACCTTGAAGTGACATTATGTATGCTAGGGTTGGGGGCCTTACCCCAGAATACAGAAAAATAAAAATCTGCTGCTATTTTCACAGGACCAGAAGAAGTATTTGGGAAATCAACAGCTGACCTCAAGCCTAATTGGTCTTCATCTTAAGTCAGAACCAATGGGTAATACCCTGCTGTTAACAGCAACGGCCTCGCTGGCATTAATTGGACAATATTCATTCACTATAAGGGGAGAAATCAGTGCTACGTTCAGGTGCAATAGAAACGTCAGAGTCGACAGGACCCTGGAATATATGTTTTCAGCAAGTAAATTCTGTGATAGAAAGCTTTAAAGTCATTGTGATAAAAATTTAAATGGTGGAAGACTACGTAAAAATTAGCTAGCATGTATTTCCTAATAAAATTTTTAGTGCACAGGTTCTCTACCAAAAATCTAATCAAACTCTCCATGACTGCAGTGCTAGTAGTATGTGAGATGATTGCCAGGAAAAGGGTCACAAGCAGAGAAGCACTGTGGTGCATCACATATCAGAGTGTAATTAAAAGGATGGAAAATACCTGCAAATGAGATTGCTGTGGGGCAAAATAAGCAACTGCTGATCATCGATCTTCAATGTAAAGCAATCAAATGGAAGTACTACAGCCTACCCAGTGTGGGTTACGGTGCTTGTACGTTCTCTGTCATGTTTGGCTGGTGCACTAAACACTTAAACTAACACCTAACTAAACAACTGCAAACAATTTGCCTTTTGGTATGTCACCTGTACAGATGATACAGCAGAAGAAGGAGCAGAATTAATAGAAAGACTAAAAGGAATCACAGAGCAAGTTAGCTAATCTGATGTTAGAAAATGGTGGCAAAAAGCATAATCCAAATACTGTAAAGTGGTAGAGCAATCAAAAATAGCCTTACAAAATGGACTTAAAACTGTCCTAAGGATCATAATCCTCCTTTCTTCTTGGAAAACATGAAGAAGTAACACTTCAAGCAGAAGATCACTGCTGCTGTAGAAGAGCAGTCCATATTGAGCATACTGATGCCAGCTGAGCAAGTTCGTACTCAAATAGAATAGGGATCATGTGCTCCTCTTGTTCTTGCATCTGTAAATGTATGACTGTGCTGTGACATTTGAAATATACCAAGCCCATATGAAATGGTCTCCACAAATCTCTGGCTTTTGCACTGTGGAGATTTCAGTGCATGACACTAAAGCTAGTGAAGTATGACTTGCAACTGAGAAAAAGGTCAAGAGAAAAATCACAGTAGCTCTGGCCACTTGTGCAATTTTACGTATGGGTAAAGAGAAAAGAAGGTATAAGGCGTGAATGATTTTACAACACTTTTCCAACACTTTTTCTCTGTCTACAGAGAAGCTAGCAGAATTAGCAAGTGGAAGAGAGACATTGCATCTTAAAAATAGAGGATGAGGGGAGGACAGTTTGCACAGAAGCAAATAGTTTCCTTGCCTAGTGGAGACATCTGGAGTAAAACAGCAAAGCTGACTGCTGAGAACAGACTGGTGATGAAATGAGGGAAAAGATGTGATTACAAATAAAATGTTTCATGATTCTGAGAAGACCCTTTGAGATGTTGAGCTTGGCTTGGTGCTGTGGAAAAGAACTGCCAAGAAATACACTTGACAGAAGTGAATGAACTAAGAGAAAAAAATTGTCTGTTCACTCTCTGTCTCACATTTTGTTGTCGCACTAGACACTCAGGGCATTGGCCAAAAAGATCCCAGTTTTCAAGACTGCCCCATGCAAAAGAGGATGCTTGTAGCACTGTAAAATACCAGTTTCCGGCAAGACGTGCTTTATGTGCATGGCAGCAATGGCAACCGATTTATTTATACCCAGAGAAGGAAAGGACTATGATATATTATGCTGGTAGAAAGGAGCACTGGTATTCACTGTTCTTTATTAGTCATGAATAATGAGATAGTTGATTTCCTGTTGGTTTGAGAAAAGCAAGGGAATAACTTGGCAATACTTCTACCTGCTCACTCTGTGTGTGGGTGTGTTGAAAAAAAAAGTATTGAGAACAGTATGTAATTGCTGAAAACATCTCTTGAGCTTCTCCTACTTAGTGCACATTGTCCTGTGTGGATGTCCTGTGTTGTGAGTGATCGCAAGCAAAAGAGAGCTCTTGCTGTCTGAATTGCTCTCTTCTCCTTTACTCAGCTTCATTTCTGCCAGATATGCTTTGCTCTGATCATGAGTGGCAAAAGCTCATTTGCTAAGGACACTAGATAATGTATCACAGAAACTATTGTAGAAATAGAGTTCACAGGTTTTGGAGTGTGAAATGCCTTCTGGAGAAGGATTATTTTCTTTTGCCCAGGTTTAATACATTAGCAGTAAGAATGACAAGAGAGTGGGTACAGCTGAAGAACAAACTCAGAATAAAGTCACCTTTAGCTAAGGAAGAGAAGGAGCAAGTCTGCCTGAGACAATCCAGCTGAGCTTCTCCAAAAGGAAGATGTTGGTTTCCAGGACAACTTCTTCAGCATGCCATTTCATATCCCATGTAACACACAGCACACTGGAAATCCTCTGAGCAATTAAAATATATCCATCACAGCTAAGCCTGGATCCCCATGACTGGCAAACTCTACAGAGAGCGTGAAGAGGGAGTTCACGATGTGTACAGCAACTGATCTCTTGTTAGAACTAAAACATTAAGGTATATAGGACCTACCAAAACTAATGTAAAAGCTCAGCCTTCCAAACTGTAAGAAGATTAGATTCATACAATGTCATACAATTAAGTTCTCTCTTTGTTACTGATCATTGTGATCCTCTGGAAAGAGAGCTAATGAAATGTTCAGAGAAAATGCCTATGAACCATCTTGGCAATAGCTGAACAGGTGAGATACTTTCAAATGCAAATATACTTATGTAAAGGCTCCAGACTAAAATTTACTCTAAGGACATAAGTATAAAATGCAGTACAGGTATTTGTTGTACAAATTAAAGATTTTGGTTTTATATCTCAGTGGACATCAAGAATTTTAAGAAGCAGATTAAAAGAAAAAATATTGTCACTCATTTTATAGATCTAATTGTAACTTGCTTATATTTTTTATTATGTCAATATTACATTGTTAAAGTGAATAAGCTCTGATTTGAGATAATGAAATATATTAAGCATGGCTTTGGAAATTGATATAGTGTTCCAAACTGACAGTCTAAATGGACCACATAAAAAGCTATTTTAAGAAAAACAGGTATAGTAAACGATAGTCTTAATACTACAGTAGAAAGCAAATATGCATTTGTCCTCCTATAAGCCATTGCCATGATCTAAAGAATCTAGCAAATTTTGGAAAATAATCTCTGATATGAGAATATTCCTCCTTGAAGAAAAAAACACAACTGTATTCCTGGATGCATTAGTGTCCAGACCAAAACAGTGCCCATCACATACCTAAAATAACATTTTAATGTTGTCTTTAGAATTAAAAAAATTTAGAAAAAGTTTTATTTCTCCTCATAGCACAGTCAAATAGGAAACTGTGTAACACAACAGGATGTGATACAGGTGCCAAGTAGTGAGGAACAGGAACTGAAATCTGTATGTTTTACGTTGTTTATTGAATTATTTGTTCAAAAATGTAACTGCTACTAGGAGCAGATTTGATGAGAACTGTAGTCCCATTCTATTGTAAAAAGCTATTCTGGCCATTAAATGACTCAAAAAATTCCCTCCGATACCACTTGCAGTACAAAGTGTAGATACAGTGTCGTGTGGCGTACGGGCTTTTGAAAAATGTGGTTGTAGGACAGATGAGTGGTTTGGCTGAATTCCCCTAAAAACCCAGTCTTTTAGGAGATGTAGTTGTCAGGATATTAAGACTGATTCCATAATTGGTATAAGACACTGAATAGTGTTACAATTAGCGGCATGTCATTAGCTGTCAGTCTTCCAATGAGTACAGGTGGGGATCTACTTGCAAATACTGTCCGGTTTTGTGTGTGCTGTCGCGCCATGAAATGCAGCCATGATTGTGCAGCCCTCTTTCTTCCATTCACACCAGGGCAGGGCTCGCCCCAGAAAGTAAACAAGAAGCAATACTGCATGGCTCATCAACGGATGATCAGCTCTCCAACGTCTTCCTTTGTCCCCCAGTGCTGAATTTTCTTGCAGCATTGCTTGCATATATGCAGTATTTTGTAACTTTTTAATTCTAGCTCTCCTGACAGCTTTACTGCTTTTTTTCTTGCACTTGTCTCTAGCTAATATTGCAATATGGTCTCTTTGTCCTTTTCCCATCACTGATGTTGGTATGATGTAATGTAGGCAAGCTGTGGTGGAGCGAGGTACACTGCTATACTAGTTACAGCTCAGATTGAGAGAAGTGACATTTTATTTCTCAGTATTGTTTTTCAGTTTTCAATTGCAACTTTATTTTTCCCTTTGAGGTCATCTGATGTATTTCTTAGTAGTGGAGGTTTAGTGGAAAATAAGAGAGAGAAAGAAAGAATAAAAAAGAGAGATTTGGAAAAGAAGTTCTACATCACAGAGAGCTGATAAGTGCTTCTGTGATGGGTCAAGGCAATAACATGATCTTTGTCTAGACAAATCTAAGAGATAATTCACCCTGACTTTCATTTCTGAATGAGAAATTTTGAAGACTCTGCTCTTTTCTATTAAAAGAAATCATGATCTACCATAATCTCATGATATTTAAGATGACTTTTTGTTTTTAATGACACAGAAGTAATTTTTCCTGGGGTAAAGCAGGGAACTGGTAGGGTGTCATCTACTTTGTGGACACTGCCCATTCTCATGCTACTTCCCTGAAATCCTCCGGAAAGCAGTGAAAAGGAGATGAGCTTTGCCACATGACAACACACTCCCAGGCGATTCTTGCCAAGCAGCTGGGGCACCACAAGTTCATACATCAGCTTTCCCCAGAGTAACTTTCTCATTTGCCCAAACCACAAGGGGGCAGTTGGTCTGGTATCCAGGGCCGTGCATTGAGCAAGGACAGGCAAGGGAGGAAGGGCATGGACTTCTGCAGGGGGCTGCGCTCTCCAAAAGCTCTTGGAGCCAATGTGAGCCCTCAGGGGGCTGCCATGGCCACCTCCAGGTATGAGCAGCTCTGAGCCTGTCCAAACCTGGTCATGATCTGTACTAGAGCCTGATTCCACAGACCGGGACTCCACAGTTTTGGGCAATGCAGGAGCATGGGGTACAAGCTTGCCAGTAGTAAGAGGCAAAGAGCTGACATACTAACACTTGGGTGGTCGTGCTGCACAGCTAGCACTGCAAAGCAAACATTGATCCCTGACTTTGTAGCAGTTGAGGGGACCCTGTTCAGGAGAGTGCTGGCTACAGTCCCCCCTGCTCTGCCATCTGGCTCCAGCCCTTCAGCTTCCCCAGGCATCAGCACTTCTGGGACCTGATGTAACCACAGCTCCTGCGGCAGTTGGTTTCAGCCACAAGACTCCCTTTGCTGCAAAGAACAAAGAAAAAACCCTGAATTTGCTTTTGGAATATGCTGCACTAAAACGATAAGAAAGCTGGCTGGCCCCAAGGCTGACATACTTCCTTGCCACCTCCACCCAGGCTCCCTTCAGACACCATCATTCTGATCACAAAAGCAGAAGCAGTGGCAACAGCAGCTGGGGGACTCTGGCATATTTGCCCCCACGGGTATCCTGTCATCCCCTGTCTTGTTAGTGATCCATAAAGAAAGGACCATTAAACCTGCTATTTTGACTCTTGTAAGCTACCAGAGTCAAAGGGCCCTGAGCTCTCCATCAAATGCTTGGCTAGAGCATTGCCTCCAGAAACACGTCCAGGTTTAACCTACAACACTCAAGAGAAGCAGATCCGCATGGCATTTTACGTTAGTGAGTGATTCATTCCCAGAGCTCGTCGTTCTTACTCTTAACGTATTCCTCGCTCTCCCTTGGCAGTGGCCTGGATTTGCTTCCAGTCTTTGGCTTCCCTTCTCATTTCTGTGCTGGAGTGAAGACCCTTGTTAGACTGGCTACCTCCTCTCTGCTGTCCCGTAGCCAGCCATTTGATAGCCTTTGTGCAATAGCATTGCTCTGAAGTATGTTTCTGTTGCTTGTGAACACTGACCTTTCATTGTTTCTTGCTCTTCTGCAGTTTAACGAATCAGTGACATGACCTACTGTTCTGCGCCTGTATAGCATTGTACCTAATGGTGGAATAGAAACCAAATTCAAAGTCAGTACAATGAATAAAAAGACTGATGGGCTTTAAAGGTGTAGAATCAGGTCTTTTACCTCTGCTCCATCAGAGGAGCTATATATCGGACAAATTTTAAGCCCATAAACACTTCTCTCTCTTCTTAGCAGGATATTGAAAATGCTGTCTTCGTTGCACTGATGTTAACAGACTGGATCTTCCCAAAATATTAAGTGGAAAATGTAAAAAGAAGAACAGAAAGGCAGGCAGGCAGACATACAAAACCCTGCTAAACTCATTTTTAAGACTAGATGACTCACATAAATAAACCCAGCTTAAGCTCCAAGTTAAACTTTTTAGGAACTGATCTTGTGAGAAGAAAAGAAAGATGGGCTGGAGTTCATGCCTTCCTCCATCATCTTTACTTTTGTACTATGCCTCAGAAAAACAAATCCTGCTACAGTTGTACTTGTGGTGGTTCTCAATTTTATTATTAAAAAAATGCAAATAATTTGCTCTCTTGACCAGTAGATAATTTTTTAAAAGGGTCTTAAGTACACAAATTTGAAATGTTCTTGGCTGTACAGGAAGAGTTTTTTTAAGTGTGCCAGTTCATAACAGTTAATGTTAGCTCTACCTGGAAATAAAGAAATAATTGCTTTTGTAAAGACAGATACTTATTTCATTATTGAAAGCGCTGTGCAGGCATTCAGCCTTTGAGGTCTGGGACTGCTGAGGCACAACTTGCACCAGATGATTTAAGATGCTATTCCGAATATTTAAGAGATTACGGGCTGAGTTTTCTACAGCACTTAAGAGTTGTTTTTCCCTAGTGTGAATAAGGAGTTGTGATCTCTTTTATTATCTTCTTTAAGTATGTTTATATTAGCAGGATCTAAGTCTGCCATTCTGCAACAAATAGTATGAACATACTGACTGCTCCTGCTATACCTCAGCTGGGGTGCAGAAATGTGCATTCCTCTTTCCCCACGTATGCATGCTTGTACGTGCATATATGTTTGGCACGCAGTGGGACTGCAAGTAAAGGACTGCTGATGTGTGTGCAGCTGTATCCCTCATCCGTCCTCCCTCTGAAAACCTTGGGAGTTTTGTTGGGAGAAAAAAAGCTGCTAAGCTATGCTTGGACCTTCTCCGAGTAACTGTTTTAGGGACTGACACATCTCCTCTCAGCAGTGCTCATTTCCTTTATTCCAGTCAGTTCTACTTCATTTCTGAAAGTAGGACAGCTAGGGGTCTGTGCTGTTGCTTATCTCCCTGAAGAGTTGTCATGTTTGTTTAAGGTCTGTTGCTAGAATTTAGCATATTTTGTCTGTGGGACAGAAGACAATAGATGGTTGAGGAGTTCCTGGGAGAAGTTTGCAAAGCAACTTTGTCTATAAACTAAGGGAAAGGTTGGGGTTATTTTTCTTGCCCTAGTGGTTTTCACCCCCACTCAGGGTATAATATATCATCCTTGGTCAAAAGAAGCATTGCCCTTACAGCTCGTAAGACTGCTCTAGATAAAGTGTTGGTTTTTTTTAAAGTTTTATTTATTTTTGCTTTTCAAATGGACCAGCTTGTGCATTCATTACATTTTAGGGGAGGGAAGGATTTCCAGTTCTCCTGCATGTTGCTCATATATCCATGCAGCAGATGCAATCCACATTGTGCTCTGCTTTCACAATACCAGGATTATGGCAAGGGAAATGCACATATGTATGCATGCGTGCATGAGGCCAGCATGGATCCACAAGAAAGGTAAGATGACAGTTTGTTAAAATGTTGTATCTTTCCCTTGACCATTTCCTTTATGAGAACTTCCACCCGTGAGTGTAGGAGATCAGAAAAGAAAGCAGTAGGAATGAAAACCACAGGAATACATTGGCAGCACAACACGTTACTGAGGCAACTCAAAATTCAGTAGATGTTTATCTTTTGCTTTGTTCTCTGCATGCCATATAGAGATTTTCAGTCAGATTTTAATGTGCTGGAATAAAAAGCGTGAGAGAATATGCAGTAAGTGTCCAGTTTCCCTATTTGCGTTAATTTTACCATCTGAACACCTGTTTTTCCACCCAGGGCCATGCAAGGTTTTCCTGGAATCACAGTTGGAAGGGTCTCAGTCGAGCATGCATGCATAGCAACTTCCTCTGCCTGCGCTCACGCGTGTACAGGTTCCTCGCTGCGACTCGCATGTACTGCCCATGCCTGTCCACCCACGCAACCACAAAAGCAGAAGAGGCTGTAAAAGAAAAGACGAAAATGGTGTAGTAGCTACTTGTGACACAATGGAAAATGTTGTGCAGAATATTGCTCACTTCTAAATAAGTACAGCCACTAGTTGCGAAACTAGCGAAAGGTTCTGCGAAAGTGTCTGAGGGCCCAAATCATTCATTGTAAGACTGATGGACAGCATCAGCTCTTAGCAGAAATGTTGATAGCTTCATCAGCAGTGGAAATCGTTGAACAGTATTTGGGATATTTCTGTCCCTGAAAGTTCTGCTATTTAGACCACAATATAAGATACATATCTTGAGATGTATTACAAGTGTTTGTAACTTTATTACCTCCTTGGGATTAATCAAGGCATTACTCTCTTCATTTCTAAATAAGACTCCGTGCCACTAACTTTTTTTTCTAGCCAACTCAAACTTCAGTATGTTGTCTGGACTGTTTATATCCCTGTGGCTCCTAGATGTGTTTGTTCTTGTATTACCCCCTAACTGTGTTTTAATTTTCACTGAGAATCTTATCTTTGATTCATATCTCTGATTGTGGATTGCTGTGGACCCGGTCCAGTACGGTCTTGCCCAAGCAAAAGATATCCATCTGGCATTCTTCTTGTTCCCACTGGAGGGAAAAAATCTTTGGAAAGTCATTAAAAGGAAAGCGAGTCCTGCAGGGGAGGATATCTGCTGCTCTAGTATCATGGCCCCGAGCATTTTCCATCTGAGTCATGTTTTGTAGAAAAGATTAACATTCTGCTGACCGGTGGAAGACGGAGAAGGTGTCTAAAAAGCTTGTTATGAGGGTGCTGTAGAAATTGGTGGTGTTTCACTGGGTTTGTGCAGTATGATGAGGTCCAGCTGTTGAATGCATGGTTGGCTACGTGGCTGGGCTGCCTTTTAATCTGCTTTCAGAGACAGACAGGGTTATTACTCTGCTGAGGGTGTGTAGCATGCTGAGAAGAGTGAAGTCTTGTGAGGCTGGTCCCTGTCTGCACTTGCCCCTCAGCAACAGGCTTTACCAAGAAGGTGAGGGACTTTGAGCCAGGGCCAAGGCTACAAGGTGAATTAGTCTGGGGCCGACATCTAGAAGGTGTCAGCAGAGCTCGGTCTCCTCCCAGCTGGCAGTGGTACTTGTTTGAGGGTGGTCTGCATGGCCTTTCCTCAAATGCTGAATGCAGTTATCTCTAACAATTATCCGGTAAAATAATAGCGTGGCTATAATTTAATGTGGTTGCTTTGGTCCTGCATCTGCCTCTCATCTGTTGTCAGACTGGAAGTGAATTGAGGTTGCCCAGAACAAGAGAGTAACATACAGATGGGATTGCGGTGCTTACATTGGCTTTGTTTTCTGTTTTCCCATCAGCTCTCAGGAGATTACATTTTCTGATTATTATCCTGTTTCTATTCAGATGTGAAAAACCTTTCAAATACACCTTTAGAGACAAGATAAAATACTTTCAAGTATGTTTACAGTATGATTTTCCCCTTAATTCACCAAGACTCAAAGATTCAAACTTGTGGACTGAGAAATCCTGCTCCTTTCTCAGATTCACAGTCCTGTATGATCTTTTCAAAATGAGAAAGATTTAGCTATTCTTAGTTATATATAAGCATTGTTTAGGTAAGTGTTTGAAAATATTTAAAAAAAATATTTTTATATGCTAGTGTGTATGTAAAAGACCTGATGGGTACTGCTGGAGGTTTCTGCCCTCCAGGCAAGTAGGTCTTATAACTGAGTACATACAGGGTTCAGTGCGGCTACCCCAATAAGGTATTTACAGAATCAAGACCTCAGTGGTCTACTAAATCACCACAAAGAGTAGCATATACACTCTCTCTGTGTAGCTAACAAAATAGCATAAAAAAAAGTCTTAAAAACAGACTTTGTGAGGTCTGTATTTCAAGTATGCCAGTAGACAGTGTTATCAAATACAACTCTATTGTATTAGGAATGTTTACCATGTTCTTACAAGGTCCAAGGATGTTTTTATAGTGACTGTGGAGGAAATAGATACTGAAGCTTAGTCATTGTGCCCAAACAAGCACTGTCTGCTTGTGATTTAGCTAAATAAAAATGTGACCTTATTGCCTTTTGTCAGCTTTGAAGAATTAAAATAAGCATATTTTATTTGTTGAGGAAAGAGTTCAAAATGGTTTAACAGGATTTTCATTGTATGCCAAGCTGAGGGCAGTGATGATGAACCTCTTTTGCAGTTTATGTGTTAATTTAGTTCATTATGGGATGTGGTTCTGGGAAGAGACTTGTTCTCAAGAAAGAAAAAAATTCTGGGAATGCAGGAAATGTGGGGCAATCTTGTCCAGTGGCTGCATTTCTCCTAGAAGCATTATGTGTAATTGGAAAGTCTGTCTGTTTAAAATAGCTGGTATAATACCATTGAGTGGAGGTGGCAGAGATACCTTTGGCTCTTTCAGCCTGAGGACAATACTATGAAATTTCAGGTCAGGTGAGAAAAATTTTACAAGCCCCAAACCAAGGAAGTTAGAGGACCTGGTCTACCAGAGGATCAGATCCTAGTGTGGTGCTAAAGTGCATATGTGTAACAGTGTATGCATTGTTCTTCAATAGTAAAACTAAGAGGATGGTAGGAATAGCTGTGTGTTTAACCAGAAAAAACTAGGGCCAGATGTAAGACAAAGTCTGCCCTGTTGGCTTTAGACCCGTAGCCCATATGGCTGAGCAGCCACTCAAGTGCTGTCTCACAGGAGCAGCTTCAAACTAAGCCACTGAAGTCGTGGCAACCCATTTTATCCATGTCTAAACTGCTCCTTAGAGGTTCCAAACTCTAAATCTGAGGTTGGCCTCAAATATGTGAGAGCTGTAGATACAATAACAAGCTTGTAGGTGTCTGGGGGACTCTTAAACATACATAAATCCCCTGGCTGGTCACCCATGAACAAAAGATATGTTGCTTCCTGTGATTGTGATCTGGATGCTATCTGCATAACCTCTTTATATGGTGTGGTGGTTTAATCCTAGCTGGATGCCAGGTGCCCACCAAAGCCATTCTATCACTCCCCAGCTCAGATGGACAGGGGAGAGAAAATATAACAAACGGGTCGCGGGTTGAGATAAGAATAGGGAGAGATCACTCAACTAATTACTGTCACGGGCAAAAGAGACTTGACTTGGGGAAATTAACTCAATTTATTGCCAATCAACCAGAGTAGGGTAATGAGAAATAAAACCAAATCTCAAAACACCTTCCCTCCACCCCTCCCTTCTTCCTGGGCACAGCTTCACTCCTGGATTCTCTACCTATCCCCCTCAGTGGCGCAGGGGGACGGAGAATGGGGGTTGTGGTCAGTTCATCACACGTTGTTTCTGCTGCTTCATCCTCCTCAGGGGCAGGACTTATCACGCTCTTCCCCTGCTCCAGCACGGGGTCCCTTCCACAGCGTGCAGTCCTCCACGAACTTCTCCAACATGGGTCCTGACCACGGGCTGCAGTTCTTCACAAACTGCTCCAGCGTGGGTCCCTTCCACAGCGTGCAGTCCTTCAGGAGCAAACTGCTCCAGTGTGGGTCCCCTGTGGGGTCACAAGTCCTGCCAGAAAACCTGCTCCAGTGTGGGGTCCTCTCTCCATGTGGCTGCAGGTCCTGCCAGGAGCCTGCTCCAGCTCGGGGTCACAGCCTCCTTCGGGCATCCACCTGCTCCGCGCGGGGTCCTCCCCGGGCTGCAGGTGGATATCTGCTCCACCGTGAACCTCCCTGGGCTGCAGGGGGACAGCCTGCCTCACCATGCTCTTCCCTACAGGCTGCAGGGGAATCTCTGCTCTGGCACCTGGAGCACCTCCTCCCCCTCCTTCTTCACTGACCTTGGTGTCTGCAGGGTTGTTTCTCTTACACGTTCTCACTCCTCTCTCCGGCTGCTGTTTCTGTCTGTCCACAACTTTTTTCCCTTCTTAAATATGTTATCCCAGAGGCGCTACTACTATTGCTGATGGGCTCGGCCTTGGCCGGTGGCAGGTCTGTCTTAGAGCCGGCGGGTATTGGCTCTGTCAGACATAGGGGGAACTTCTAGCAGCTTCTCACAGAAGCCACCCCTGCAAACCCCCCCTCACCCCCCGCTACCAAAACCTTGCCACACAAACCCAATACATATGGTCAAGTCCTTTGTCTTTTGAAAAAGAAAAATATGTGATTGGCTACAATTATTAGGCTACAATGTTGGCCAGGTTTTAATACCGTGTGGGGCAGTGATGCCGTTAGGCATAAGCCTTCTTATTGTGGGCTAGATAGGGCAACCCTCTTCTCTCAATTTGGGAAATGAGGGCGGGTCCACATTTTTTGCCATTTGGCACTTCTGGAATGTTTATAATTTGAAACAAAAATTGTAACTCAAATTCATGTGTGAAAATTTAACTCTTTTTTCAAAGAAGATCCTGACTGATAAAGAAGATGGTGTTTCTGACATTACTGAGTTGACCAGTATCTTTTAAGCAAATGGCAGTTATGTTTTAACCGCCATTATCCTGAGTCCCCCTTTTTTTATTTTTTCCTAACTCTAGTGAGTATCTGTACCCTCACTGGGTCATTTACCTTCTCTTCTATCCCTCTTCTCCCGTTAATTTTTTTGTAAGGAAATAAAGACTTTGTAATCTGGTCCTCCAAGCACATCCTAACATGATAAGAAACACTGGCTTTTCATATGAAAATCTTTACCAGTACTTTATAGAAAAAAGCAAGCTTACGTAAACAGGGTCTTTTTCACGCCAGAGACAGGGAGACAGAAGGAATGTGACTATAGTTCTTCAAGAACACATGTTTAAATATGTAATTACTAAAAAATTGTATTATAGTAATTGAAAGAAATGTCTGATGTTGTTTTACAAAATTAACCTTCAGATATATAATTTTTCCAGTTAAGAACCCCTCTTGCTGTCATTTTGAGCCCACGCTGTCTCAGAGTACTGCTGTGATAGTGTTTAGGTGCTTCTGGATCCGAGCACCAACTGTCAGCAACTTCTGCTGAAGTCAACATGAACGGATGGTGCTCACACTTTCTAAGAATCAGCATCCCAACTCTGTGGGGATGGGCTTCTCCAACAGACAATACTGTAGTAGCAGTAAAAAATTTATAATGCTTTTGCTCACATGAATGGCTTATAGTCCTTTTAATATCAGATACAGAGCTGTTTCTGGTTTCGAAGAACTGTTATTAGGATCACCTATTTCTCATAAAAGCATTGAAATTCTTGAAGAAATAGGTGCTGTGAGGTGATAAAACACAAGGCATACTAAACTCTAAATGTTTTCACTTTATTAGTTCATATGTAATGATTAGTGTGCCAAAACTAGAAACACAGTCAGATGCCTGTGGCATGCACAGACTCTGTGGTTGCATGTGTGCCATTTTAAAGTAACTTAGCATTAATCCATAACAGACTTAGGCTAAGAACTTTGTCTAGGGCTTCCCACAGCTATGAGGAAGTTCAGATGTGGATCCTAGTGTAATATTCTGAGTTTAATTTGTGCAAGATGGATTCCAGGCTTCCAACATTAGCCATTTACTCTCTCTCATCCTTGTAGGTCCTCTGCTTCAAACTTTGGGTAGGTTCAAGCTCAGACCCACCCTTCATCTTTAATCTGATGAGTGGTCACTGGTTTGGCTGAAGGGAGGAATCACAGAGGCTGCTGCCCCCACCTCAGCCAGGAGCTGAGCGGCTTAAAGAACAAGGAAATAAATGGGGTCTGCCTTTTGAAAGAAAACATTGCCACCCCTGAAGGACAAAACAGACCTACCCGCCAGGGTCTGGATGAGATCAGGGGTCAGGCTGAGACGAATTTTGGGACATGCTTGGTATTTGCAAGTGACACAGGGTCCCTGGTATGAGGCAGTATGGCAGATGGCACGCTGTTTCTTGAAACCTGGTGATGTCTACAGGTGCACAAAAGAAGAATTAATAAAAATGCAAGTACAAAAGAATGTACAAGCTAAAGTTTGCATAGGGCTAATTGACTCTGCACATAAGTCACTCCAGAGAGAACCCGCAAAATAAAGAAAAACGAAGGAGAGAGAGCACTGTGTGCTGTGGCTCTGGTGCCGCTCCCACACTTGCCAACCTCAAACCAGGTTGTCCGTGGACGAGACTGTGTGCAGCGCTTAAAAACCCCAGTGATGACGAATATGCATGTATGAAGGGTTAATGTGCTTGGTATCACAAAACCATCTTTCTGTTAACATGGCCAGGAAAAGTATGGACCAGTAGAAGGACTGGCATAAAAGAACTTCCATTACCTAGAGCCCCAGATTTTGAATTACTGTGCCACAGAACTGAATGCACAAGGTTTATACCACAGAGCTGGCATTGGCACTAGTAATGGCAGGGAAATGAGCATGCATACGGTGAGACACTGAATTGCACAATGTTAACATAGTTTCCGTGTAGGGAAAGGGTTTTTTCCAACAGGCATAATTAAAAAATAGTCTAGCAGAATAATTCTTGTTGCATTGAATTGTGCTAATGTGGAAGAAAATATTCAGCAGTTCCTGATGGGAAATACAAGCTCCTGGAATGGAGGCAGTTGCAGTGAGTCTTGTATATCATTAAATCATGTATACACTTAGAAACTCTGTTACTCAAGCAACTGCTTCTATATTGGAAATATAAATCACAATGCCAAATTTTATTTAATTTTATACAAAACCCAGCATGCACAGAATCAGTTTTCTTGATCCCTGATGATGTATACTCAATAAGGATACTTTTCCAGTAGGAATCTCCAGAAATTCTGGGCCAACAATACTGTATACTGCTTGTATACTGGCATTTCCCACAAGAACCAAAAGGCTGTGCGTTATACAAATACACAGAAAGGCACAGCAGAGAACTAGGATGCAAAAAATGTTCTCCAAGTCTTTTGTATAAAAAAAAGGTTTTTATATTTTTTGCTTTGCTTGCTTTTGGTCATTTTGAGGAAGGCTTGAAAGTATGATGAATAAAGAAGTTCAGGGCTAATATACCAGGGAAAATTAGAAATACTATATTGTGGAAGAACCTTGGTATCTTGAAATCTTTTTTGATTTGTAGTCCGTATTTTTAGGCTAGCTGTAACACATTAGAAGGGGGGAAGCTTTGTGTGCTTATCACAGTGTAGCAGGCGTAAGATATGCTTCTACTGTATGTGCTGTGTCCTCATTAAAATCAGTAAGGAAGAATTTGCTCAGTCAATCCATGATTTCATACCATGTTTGTTTGCTGACCCTGAGGCTTGTCAGGTATGCTCACCTTTTGCAGTATTATCAAAAGGGAAAGGGTGCTGGTTTTTGCCCTCTGAAGGCAGATATCTTTCAAGATGATTCTGCTCTGAATTAAAAAATTGCTTTGCATAATTGTCTGAGTGCTTAAAGTTTTCCGCTGAGGATAATAATATGTACTTGATTAGATTTATTTGGCATGAGCTTTTGACTTAGATTCCCCAGAAGGACAGGTCTGAAGTGGTACTTGCTGTGGAGGTTGCGTCACTGCTTGGCAGCGAGGCTGGCTCCTCTGCGTGTGGGAATTGCTCCCTGTCTGCAGGAAGCCTGCTCTGCCTTAATTAAATGATCCACCCAACACATGTTGTCCTTTGTTACTTGGAGCTCCTCATGGCCCTAGAAGCTCATAAAACAGTTACGAGGGCTTTTTATTCTTGGAGCAGCTGAAACGCTAGGTAACGACTTCAGAATTCATGGTTTTACACGCTGGAGATAAACACGCAGCCGCCACTTCATTGCGGTTACTGTACTTCACGAAAAGGTTTCATTTTCTCAGCCGAATCCCACGCTTCAGCCTGCACGCCGTGTGCTGCCTGCCCCTTACACCTGCCCGCAGACCAAACCCTGCCATGCAGGGCGGGCAGGCAGCACGTCCCAGTGGAGGATTTGGCTGCCCAATGGTGGGCAGCGGTGCTAGGCCGGATGCCCTTGGGTGTCTGAGATGGGTCTGGGGGTACGATGCGGACCTACGGGAAGTCTGCTCCCACCTGGAGACTGGGGTGTTTCCAGTGGCATGAAAGTGTTCGGGCAACTGAATAATTCTCCTCGTTTCCAGCGGTTAAAACGACCTTATCTGAAAGTAGCCTGATCTTCCTCCTCCTCAGTATGGGGAAGAACCACTCCAGACAGGCTGTTGGCTCTGCGTAACAGGAACAGTTGCATTTTACGTTAATTTAAACTGACGCTTGGGCTTGGGACTCCTCATTAAAGCTCTGAGCAGTGCGTTTGTGTGGGTGAGAGGAGAGCCAGAATGAAAGTGTGGTTCATGTCAGCTTGATCCTCCTAATCTTGAGAGGAAAATTGCTTATGAAAGAAGGTCCTCTCTGATCCAAATCTTAGAGCATTATCAGTGAGGTTAGAAAGATGCTTTCCCACGGTGCGCATCCCTGGCAGAAGACACTAGGAGCATTTTAACTCCGTGCATGGGAGCAATCATAAGAATAATTGATGTTAAGGAAGAAAAAAAATCCTACCCACAGTTCACTTTAATTCACTGCAACTTTAACTCTGCAACTGGCGGAGCTCGGCTTCCCCCTCCTGGGGACAGGGCGAATGGGCAGGAGCAGGCAGAAGCTTCTCCTACTGGCTTTCCTCCACTGTGAAACTGGTTTTTTAACTGCTGACTTTGGACACCTCTGGCTTTGTACTCCTAAGGTGCTTGTGACAGACAAGGTGACTTGGAAAAGCAAGCCTGTTCCAGTAGGATGAAATCTGCTATAGTAAAGTTTTTATCTCTGTTAAAAAAAATAATCAGGGTCTAGTAATCAAAAAGCACAATTCATGTTTTGAAATGATCGCTGGGGATAATCTTCATTGTTCTGGTGCTGTAAATAGAAGCCCTGTATAGACCTAATACAGAAGTTATATTTTGGGTCACAAGAAAATACCTTTTCCTTCTTTAACTTGAAAAAGCTCTTTGAAGGACTATAAAACAGGTGATTGAAAGTTCAAGGCTAATCGATCTTGATTCCCTTTTTAGAAGAAAGAGCGCAAGGTCTGTTTTGAAAACAAAGGAATGTCTTTATTATAAAGGTATGGACAAAGGAAGGCAATGTAGGATTGATCGTGTTCAGTAATTACATCAGTTAATGTGTCAAAAGACAACGGAGCTTTCTTACAGATGCCTGAGCATAGCAGCACTTCAGCTGCACATGCTATTTCCTATTTCTCTTCAGTAGCCTGTGGGTGTTCAAGCACAGGTACGTAAAACATAGCCAGTTACTCATAGCTTTAACTCTCACAGAAGTGTCAAGGGCATGCAACCACTTGAAGCAGTAGCACCTGTTCATATGAAACAGCATAGGTTCAGTGCTGTACAGGTCCATTTCCATGAATGGCTCAACTTAATTTTTTACTCCTCCTCCTTCTAAAATCAAACGCAAGAGAATAACCTTTTTCTCTCAGATTATTTTTTTTTAACTGAAGATGCTGGTACATATCTCGCCTTTGATCAAGTCTGTAACATTAAATGAACACAAGTTCAGGAAAATTAAAAAATAAAATACTATTTGTTTATGCAAAACTTGGTGTATGGTAGTCCTGGAGGCACAAGGAAGTTTGTACTTTCATTAATGGCAGCAATGCTACATATGTCCATATACCCATTTATATGTTTCATCTTATTTCCTAAGACAGCTTCCAGAAAAGTAAGAAGAGCTCTGCTGACTCAAATCAGCATTGGGCTAGGGCCTAAATGTATTGTGAAAAAACACCATTTCTTTGCGGTTCAGGAGGCAGGAAACATATTTTTTTTAAAAAAGAAAGCAATTTCATCAAGGCAGTAAAGGCTGCACCCTGTGTAGGGCATCTGGGAAGATTAATGGTCCTCAAAATTGGGCATTTTGCCTACTGGGGAGAAGGAAAAAAACATTCAGCAGTTTTCCCTGGACATTAGGCTGTTCTTCATGTTCATGTCTACAACCTTTCCCTGGGTTGAATCTTCCCTCCTGTAGGAGAGAATGTGCTAAGGAAAGGTTTTTAACTCGGGGTGTTGCTGTGCTTGGCAAAAGGCAGCATGGTGCACAGCATCAGCTTGCCCAGTAGTAAGGAATTGAAGGTTTGCCACTGATTTTGTTATGTCCAAAGGTTGCCCCAGGCAGAGCTAGTGGATTTCCTGGGGCCCAGAAGTCTTCTTTCTTCTCCTCTTTTAACTATCTTCAAATAATTTCCATTATTTTAATACCTATTTGAAAATTAGCATCCCTGATAGAAAAGTGAATGAAGCAGCATCTACAGTGTCAACGCTGTAAATGTTGGCCTGACACATTTTTGTAGAATTCCATTTTTTACTGAGAAATGGAATTAGGGTTTTAAAGTCATGGCTTCTTCCATAGTTATTACCTAACTCCTGACCTACAGGTAATTTGTCCTAATACATTTGGTGAATACCAGGCACTTAAAAATATGTATGTGCACAAACCTGAATTAAAAGTTTAATAAAAAAAAGCAGAAAACTGACCATGTATTAGGTTGGTCGTTGCAGCATGTTTACACACAAAATATTTGTCTCTCATCTGGATTTGTATATCATTCTCTTTCTGAGCAGTGCATTTGGTTGTGCTTTTCTTAGGTAGGCCAAGAAATTTGAAGAGCCAGAAATCTCTCTCTCATATGTTCTAGTGGAGTTACCTCATGGCTTTTTGTTCCCAGCCTTTTTTTAATGTAAAATAGTTGGTACTTTATAATTTTCTCAATGGTCTGCTGAATGCTAGCAAAAAGCAGTCTGGTTGCTCTCCCAAGCCATGCCAGCCACTCATGATACGCAGGGAACAGATATGAAGTCTCTATTTAAAAAGGGATGCTGGATGTGAGCCTGGAAATTGCCAGACTAGGTGCACATTTCAATGAAAATACAAAGAAGTTAATTGTGCCTTATGTCTATATCTAGTCCAAATGTAAAAAATTCTGTTTCTTCCTGTGGTTCCTTTCTATTTAGGTATCCAATTTTTGTACACATAGGCCAAAAACCCGAGAAGCTCATAGTTCCCCAGTTAGTAGCTCTTACTAGTGCATGATCGTCATGTTTGCTAGAAAAGAAAATCCAAGGCAGGGTTGTACTTCAGTGTGTTAGAAGATATATTCCTAAAACTGTGGGCTTTGCTGGAATGCTAGGAAGGCTCCAACATTAGAAATGCTCAGTGTTGCACAAAAATATCTGGTGAAAAGTACTTATTATTAAGCAGAGCAAATTGCTGACTGTCTAATACAAACCATCCTAAATAGTTATGGAAATACCTGCTTCTAGATGCATCAGCTTTAGTACTGCTCCCAAGGCCTTTATTTTCTAATGTACCTGCTATTGCCCGATCCAACATCCAAATCTGCATTGTTTGTTTTTAAGAGGAGGATCTTCAACTTGCAGCTTTAATTTGAAAAAAAAAACCAACCCACACATTAAATGTTTTTAGCCAGACAGATCTCCCCTTGGCTTCAGATTGTTTCTGTATTCCAACACCTTGTATTTTGAGGACGAGGCATAGCATGCTCATGGATGCCCCTAAAAGAAGCCACAGAGAGTGGTGACAGATCATCTCAATCTCCGTCCTTCTCCAGAGTGCCTATTCTGAAGATGCCGCCTATAGTTTTTCAAAAAGTGTGGCATTTCTTCATTAGGTGCTGACAGTGGCATCTGATTATTTTCAACAAGAAATTTCCAGATTGTATAAGCTTTGAGGAACTGACAGCATGGATCAGGTTTAAAACTGATGAATCGAGTGTGAAAATATCTGTGAGCCTAACCGTTATGACAGCTGCTTTTTCTTACTGTACATTTTCTTTTCTTTAATAATCCCCTATTTATAGTTCCTTTTTCAAGTGATGCAACTGAAATAAAGAATAACACTAGTGGGAGCCCTCGACTGACTTGACAGCACTAACACAGCCCTGTGTGCTCCCTGCAGGGTGGGACCATCCACAACATTTAACTTTCCCTCTTTCATTACCCCAGTTTTTAACGCTGCTGTAGTCTACTGAGATTCATGGGTCCTCTTTCGGGAGCAAATGGGAAACTTTATTTTCTCCACCGTGCAACCTTAGACAAGGAGTTTCAATCTATTTGCAGGGCAGCTCACTGGACCTATGCTTCCATTTTAAGGGGTTGTGGCATGAATCTCCCAGGATTATTCAGGCCACCACACAGACCTCAGGCAGACCCACTCTGCCTACACCACGCAATAGGACCTGATCTTCCCTTCCAGTTCCACTCTCCCAAAGGCTTTCCACTTTCCAAAAGGCTTTGGAAAGCCCTGGTTTCTTTCACCAACCCGAGTCAGAGACGTGACGGTCTCTCTCCTCCAGCTCCTCTGTGCTGTTTGCAGGACTAGGACAGTGCCTTGTGATGCAGGGGTGCGGGCTCCCCATGCCATGGGATGTGCTGGAAGGGAAAGGGGGGCTCCCAGGTGGATTTGTAGGTCTGTTCCTAGTGGGCACAGGCTTTCCACAGGTAGTACCAACAGAAATGCTGGAGAGAGAGGTTGGAGAGATTTGTTATTTATTTACAAGCTAAATTTTCCCTCTTGGAGATGTTTCCAGCTTACACAGAGGGTGTACAAGCAGGCATACCATGTAGTGTAAGTATAGATGAAGATTACACACCTTATCATTACAGGAAATGGTAAAAAATGTTTTCAAATGTACTTAAACATTTTTTTTAAAATAACCATTTATCTATTTGTATGCTTATAAAGATGAAGAGCAACATGCATTATATTAGTAATCTGGTAATATTCTATGGCAATAGAGCTATTGGAATTTGTTTATTGCCTGATGTATACACTGCTTAAATTTTTAGTGGTAAACATAAAGGGGTTTTTAGCTCCTGAAAGAGATAGATTATTGGTGACCTGTGGAAAACCATATGTTTCTTTAAGCTAATTGAGTTTTGAAAAAAGCCTATGCTAATTTTATTGTAAATGTTTGCCTTATTAGAAGGTCCACATTCATGTCAGGATTTAATGCTGAAGATTTATTTTGATGTCTTTTACTCAGGATAGCAAACAGTTACAGTTTCAATCATCTAGGCTGCACTTGATTAAAACATCTGTGAACTTGAGTGTATTAATTAAATGTTTTCCTAGCTTAAGGATTTTTTTGGCATGTATATTCTGCCTGAATGGCAAGTCATCTTCCCATGCAATATCAGGTAAAGTTGGTTCAACAATCCTGTCACTTATTTTCCACACAATTGCTCCCTTTTGCCTCTGTGGTGTGTTTTGCTCCTCAGTGCCTTGACACAAATTTGTGATACCACTAGTCGATAAATCAATTATGGTTTGACATAATGTGGTTGCAGGTTTTTTGACATTGTCTGGTTTGAAAAAGCTTTTCCATGGCTGTCTTCACAGCTTACTATAAAATTCTGCTTCAGATACATCACAAAATTCACATAATGAATGAGAAATATAGTTGTTTGTCACTGTCATGATTTCTTCTCCAAAACACAAACATTATTCTCATTTATCAACTAAACCTTAATTAAATGAACCTCACATAACTCTATCTCAGCAAGGCTCTTGTGAAACTTATATTATGTTTTGAGACCCTTAGCTGAAATGTGCTCTGCAGCTGCAAAATGCTCCCCTTGTTTATTGAGCAAACTTTCCAAATCCGCTGCCTGCTGCTCGCACTTCAGGGTTTTTCTTTTTAGTGTGGTAAGAAGAGGAATTAAACCCATCATATTCTGTATAATGTCCTAGGAAAAGTGTTAGCTTTTGTGCTAGAGGAATCTGTCATACTAGTAGAAGCTATTAGCAATGATGTTGCAGAGGACTGAAAATAAGGCTAAAGGTAGAATGTTTTAGTGGAATAAGAGAATACTTTCCTGCTATAGATGAAGAAATTAAACATTATTCATGAGGGGAAAATGTACATATTGAGACTCTGAGGCTGATCCATGATCCAAACAAACACTTCTAAGAAACTGAGGCAGAAAGTAGATATCAATTTCTTGCATCACTTTCAGTCAAGATAATATCTAACATATACAATGTTACAACATGACGTATTGTCTCTAGCCACTATTCCAACAGAAAAATATGTAGACAATTAACTGCAGTGGAGATGATGGAAATATCAATCCAGGAACATTGTCAAATGATATAGCATGTATTTTCTTCATCAAGGTAATGAAAGGTTTGGGATTGACAAAGATATTTAGCAAGGTGAACTTTCAGATTGCATGCAAATCTTAATGAAATTGGTGGGAAACTAGTGCTAGGAGAAAACAACCTCATTATAATTTTGGACATTTCACTTTGAAACAGATAGAAATATTTTACAGGCAAGAGTAAAAAAAAATCTCAGTGAAAACAGACCTGGCTTAGAGTTCACAGTCCTTTATTGATTTAAGCTCCCACTAAAATCAAGCAGGGCATCAGAGAAAAGTTTAATGATGAGGGAGAGATCATAGGAACTAATGAGTGCTAAACCAACAGATGAACTGTTCTATTGATAGAGCAGATAAATGTGTGTTCTGCTGGAATGAGTAAGGCATATGGTTGTTCTCTGCTCCTCTCATATTGATGATAAATCAATAAAGAGAGAAGTTACAATTATTTAATGTGAATAGGAACTAAATTTTAAGAGGAAACTGAAGCAGTGCTAGTAAACTCTTCTGTCAAAACCAGAGATAGCGCCTATATGAAAAAGAAAAAGAAAAAAGAAATTAATTTTGACTTGAAATACATCTAGTGTCTGGGGCTTGTGCTTTGATTTGACCTAGTATGGAGTCAGGGGTAGCAGCAGAGTTCAGGCCCATGTTAGAACTTCCCCCAAATCTTTGGAAGCTAAAGCGGAGATCCCTTCTCCAGTTAGAAGCATTGTTGAGACAGCATATGACCCACCACCAAATGAATGATGGATAGAGCATGTTTGCACTGCAGCCGGGAGGTCTGATTGCAACAGGAGAATGCATTTGCACACTAACTTGAATAATAAGCGGGTCTTTCATTTGCACAGCTGTCTCACCCATCCAGCCACAGCTTCACTCCCTATTCTCCCCACCTGTATCCCGCCCATCTGCTGTGGCCTCTTTCCTGCTCTGCGACCTGGTGTGGGTTGCAGGTGGTGGGCCTAACCCGGACCTGGAGCCTGGAGGGCATCAGTCATGCTGCCATCTGAGGTGTGCCACGTGCTCAAAGCATCCTCACTGAATGGTGCCTGCTTTGCAGCTGCTGCCTGCCACTGCAGTCCTTTCTCTGCCTGGAGCTAAAAGCTGGGGCGAGAGAAGTTAGGCCTGAATATTCTCATTGTGAAACTAGTTGCTGAAGAAAAACCTTGATGTAAAATAGCTGGCTAGTGACTGATACTAAAATGTGCAGGGGAAATCCGTTCATGCAGGTGAACAGCTTTGTAATCTATGTCCTGAAAGCTGGTCTAACCTGTGTCTCAAAATGGACGGGAAAAGGATGGGCTTTTCAATTAGCCAGGGGAAAATGTTGCCCACTTCCTCAGGTAGCTGCACAGACTAGCTTAAAAAGATCTAGTGCTGATGAAATCTACTGGGTTGGCAGTCGGTGAGACTGAAATCCCACTCCTGTTTACAGAGAGGGATGGTCTGAGCGTATCCAAACTAACACAAGAGTGTCAAGCTCATATTCTACACTAAGTAAGTCTTTGATGTCCAGGGGTGTTAGATAGGGTTAGTGGTGTGGTGTCGTGAGTGTCATGGTTTCCAATTGTTCCCAGATTGCACCCATCCGGGATACTGCATTCCCCTTCTCTTTCCCATCCTTCTCCCCTTCCTCCACCCCTCTTCGCAGAAAATCCCCCCCAGCAGCTCTGCCATGGGTACTGGCAGCTCAGACCTTCCTCACTCCTCTCTTGCACCAGAGCCCCGTCTGTCCCTGCTACTGCAGCCCAGCAATGCTGCCTCTTGTCGGTGGGGCTCTGCGCTGCCCTTCCTTCCCCTCTCTGCTGATACATCTCCCCACTGCCAGCTGGGATGTCTCCTCATAGACCAAAAACCTGAGCTGGGACAGGAAACTCAGGTCTTCTAAGTCCTCAGAGAGGCACCTAATTATTAAATGTTTAATTAAAGCTGGCGTGGTTCCTAAGCCAAAGAGAAAAGCACATACTGCATACCTTATTTTAAACTGTAGGGAGATCCGGTTTCTGGTCTAGCAAACATGTTATGAAATAAACTTCTGTCAATAAATAAATATAGAAACATATACCAAAAATCTGCATTTTAGCTATAGGTGGGTATTTTGTTTCCTGCATTGTGTCAGTACATCTTGCCCAGGCTGACCAGAGCACATGGGCAGGCCCTGGCACATCCTTGGTGTGCATCCTGGTGCAGCTCCCGTGACGGGGATCCCTCCCCTACTCTGAGTGAGGAGACAGGTCGCCTTGCCTGTTTGGGGGCTTCAAGACCCAGGGCTGGTAGGTGGTAGGTCAGAGGCAGTGTGCTGGGCCCTGGTTCCTCTCTACCTGGTGCCAGAAAGCCTGAGAAAAGCTTTTGTTTAGACAAAAACACAGAAAAAGCAGAGTCCTGAAGATTTTCAGGCTACTGGAACAGCCCTTCTGCTCTGGGAGAACAGCATGGCTAGAAGTTAGTTATTCCTGCTGTGCAAGGTAAGAGTAGAAGGTAAAAGCTCATGGAGCAGCTTGTGAAGCTTCATAGGTAGAAGTTTGTGAAGACAGAAGTTAAAAGAAATGATTATTGTCATTAGATAGAAGCGCTTTCATTCTCTGAGGGGAGTGTCTAGAGCTGTGGCCCACATTTTAATCCACAGTCATTTTTCATAGCAATCCTGATCATCTAAAACTCATGCTGTACTTATTAGATTAATATACCGCTAATTACCTTAGTTGCTATAAGTGAAATTAAATAGCTTAATTTGGTTTATTGCCAATTTCTTCTGCTAGTGATCCCACTCCTGCTTTCCAGCATTGCAATCTCATTTTAGGTTGTGCTCCATGCTTCTGCAGCTGTGTGACGGCACCTGTACATGCTGAAACCCTGCTGTGAGGAGCAGTCCTACTCTGGAAACTGTTAAATAGATACTATAAAAAAAAATCAAGCATAAGATTTATTCAGTCAGTACTATTTTATACTGCCAAGCAAAAGGAAAAGAGGAGCCACTGGAATGATGTATCCAAATTTTTCACAATTTCTGACAACATTGAGAATGTCTTTGGTTTCATAGATGAATGAATCGAACTGTTCCTGCCTTCAAGGCAAATCTGTGAAATATCAAGCAGGAATGATGCCTTGTAGACATATTGATGAGCAACAAGGGGATCGCTGTATCATTACTGGCACTTGTGCTCTTGAAACAAAGCAGTACTGTTATAACGAAAGCACCATCACCTGAAAGCAGATGAGTTAGGGAGGAAATTGCCCTTTTATTGTGCTGTATTCTTCTCTGAAGGAAGGAATATGTTACTATATTACTGTGATATCTTTACTAAAGATATTTTCCAGCTGGTGCTTGTCAAATTTAAATTCGTAAAAGCTGATTTTTATTTAAAACCTGCCTGCCTTCGTAGCACCATCTGCTGGTACTTCATGGGTCTTGTAGGCTGCGGCTGGGGAGCTGTGTTCATCATATGTACACCTGCATTTTCCAGGGGAGTGTAAAGATCTGGCAGTATTCATTGCAACTTGGTTGTGTTATGGAGCTGTAATATAATTTCTTTAGCTAAACTTCCATTTAGTATCCATTCATCCTGACAGAGCCTGTTTTCTGAAAGTAATTCTTATTCACGTTCAGAAAACCATTGAAAGGAACAGGAATGTTTGCATTATGGGGACTAATGCTTGAGTAATTTGTGGGCTTGGCCCGTTAAGTTTCTTGTAAGCTCATCCATAGCTTTTTGGTTCTGCAGAGAAAAAGGCTGTGCTTTACCAAATCTGAACAAAATGTGCTAAACAGGTTTTGTGTTGAGCTTGTCAGATTTTCAGTTATGGCTTTTGTTTAATGTTTTATTGCATCTCTTCCTTGCTCAAATACAATTTATTTCTTTCTCAAAAATGAATTAATTTGTCACATTTGAGGGGAATCAGTGATAACTGATGGGATTTAAAAATGTGTATGTGGGAGATAATTCTAGGTCTGAACTGTGCTGAGGGTGTCAAAGAATATTTTTATGATTTTATTAGTGGGTTCTAGCCTTGGACATGTAGATGGGTTGTGAAGGTCCAGTGACCTTTTCTCAGTAAAGGTTATCTTTAGCTTTTAAACCATAGCACAGTTTTGAATATCCTGTGTCTCCAAAAAAAGAAACAATTCTCCCATTCTTATCCACAAACTTATCTAAATACTTTAAAGAACTTAATACTCATATTTTAATCTTGTTGACAACTTAGTTGTTTCTAGGAAAAAAGTCTAACTGAGCTCTAAGATACAAAGGCATCAAAATGTCTCCTAAAAATATATACAAAGCAGTTAATGTTCTTTCCAGCCTTTAAATGTGCCTCAAGACTTAACACTGCATTAAGGAAATGAAGTACAATTAGAGTGTAGGCTTATATGGAGCTAGGAAATAAAGAGGTTTCTGAAATAACTGTTATTGGAAGCAAAATATTAATTCTCTGCCAAAGAAGGTGATGGAGAAAATTTTGGTTACTGGTGTCTGAACCAGGAGGGTCTCCTAGCCAGCAGTACATTGGAGCCCCATGCCCTGGTACTCTTGCTCCTCTGACTCCCTGCCCAGACAGACACATGTGCAGTTAGTAATCCTGAGGGGTCCTGTTGCCCATGGCACTCGTTCACTAACTCAGCCTTGCAGTTGTGTGACTGCATTGTATTGCATCAAGTCGCAAGAATAGACTTAACTCAGCATGTTCATACAGAGGTTTGAGCTGGGTTGGTCTGGGCTTCCAGAGGTATCCTATGGGACTGGACTGTTCTCACAGTCCAGGTGTCCTAAGAGACTTCATTAAGCCTGCATAGCAAGATGTGAGATCTTGCACCTCGAGGAAGCTTTATCAACTGCAGGAAACTAAAGCAAGAAAGAAGAGGGAATTTGTAGGCTGAAACAGAGATTCTTTTGGGAGGATGACTACAGAAGGTCAGCTTGTGAATCCATATAAAATACTTTTATTGACTCTGTTGCCATAGTTCTGACAGCTGCGTGTTCGATTGTGTATATTTATTTTATACCATTGCTGTGAGATGTCGTCATTATATTAAGGATGGGATCTCTCTGTTTCAAGTATAGAGGTGCTTGTTCATGATCAGGTAGGATATCTAGGATGTAGAAGAGAATTGAGCTGGCATCATCTACATTGCAGTTGCACACTAAATCCTTGCTATGACCTCCTTCTCTTAGTACAGAAAGTTTGGTGTGCCAATTCAACTGAGTGAAGTACAGCTGAGCTTCTTGAATACTTCAGTGTACTGCATTTTTGCACAAGAAGTTAGCTCCAATTTAGGCACCAGATAAAGTGGTTTTTTGAAAATCTGTTCCCAAATGTCAGTCCCAACAGTGACTTCGGAGAGCTTGAGGTTAAACACAAGTACATTACTTGGCTTTCATTCACTGTCAAATTTTGTGTGTGTAGGTGGCAAGCTCAAACAGCACCTGCCAGCTACTTATTGGTTATTGGCTTAGGATAGAGCTGTTAGTCGTCCTTCATTTACGTTTAGTTCTGAGGCATCCACTTTGTGTATTATTTTGTGTCTGCTTTCAGAATTGGATGAAAAATGAAGTTTAAGGTTCAACAAAGAACACAGTCTCAAGCAGGAGTTCTAATTTAAAATTACTTTGTAACCAACAGAGAAAAATTGCATCTGAAATCAGTTACCAATGCACAGCTTGGTGGCAAAACTATATTTAAAAGATGCAGTGTATCAGTCATTGAATGTACAGGAGAAACTAAAGAATTGTATTAACATTTTTCAGAGTGACTTTTAAAACAAGAGCGTCTGGCTTGTACCCACAAGATATTTATTGAGTTCTGTTCTTTGTGTCCTGAACTCTCATCAGAACGTACAGTCCCATATGCTTCAAACAGGATAGGCACACAAGTATACTATTATAATATGTTTTCTGTGATCTTGTTTGAGAGCATCTTAGCTGATAACTATAAAAAGGACTCTGTTATCTGGTAGAAACACTTTCCTTGTTCTTGCAACTTTTGGTGTCACGTGCAAAGTTAGTTTATAATTCCTATATAGCTTTATTTACACAAGTTAGTTTATAATTCCTATATAGCTTTATTTACATGAGTTCTGACCAAGGGGTCCCTCTCCTCAGCCCCTTCTAGTAATCTGTATTTTGCAGCCACCTACTGCAAAGTCAGTGTTGTCCCCAGCTTTGTTTTGAACATTGTGTCTCATCTCTGTCAGGTGCTGACAATGACCCGACTTCTTTTTTCTTATTGATGAGTTTGTATAAAGGATATTTGAGCAGTGGTATGTCTTGGGAGGTTGGTTTCAATATATGTTACACAAGTAATGCAACTCTTCCTTACCTACCTTTCCTGCCAGAAAAGATGTTTGCTTTGTGCGAATGGGTTTGTTTATGGTCAAGGTAGTGGCAAGCTTTGCTGAATCTTCCATGTGTGAATTTGCATCTTGAAAACATCTTTACACAATAATGATCAAAACTGTCACAGACAAGAGTTTTTATGCCAGGGAACATTTAAAGATGTTCTCCTCTTTAAATCAAGTGTCAGATTTGAGAGTTATTAGAAAGTGCCATGTAAAGTAATAATGGAGGATTGAAGGAAATCCTTTATGCCACATTAAATAACCTCTTCTGGAAAGCCTCGTCCAAAAGAAGAGGTTTACCACACAAATTGGTTCCCAGCTCTGGGACCTGCATGAATTGTCCTGAGGCTTAGGTTGACTTGAACTAGCTGAGTGGAAAACAAAAATGACATTGGAGCCAAACCAGGGTGAGAGGTAGCTGTGAGGCTGGCCCACTATAATTTCATTTCTCTGTATTCATCTCCAAATGTAATTAATTCCTTATACTTTGCATACTGATATAAGACAGACACAAAATTCTGCCTCCTATTTAAGACAAAAGATGATTTTTCAACTGCCCCTTTTGCAAAGGATTGGTGAAATTACCAGGGAGGTGTATGGGATCACTCGGTGCCAAGTGGCCAACTTGAGAAGGAGGGGTTGCCCAGACCCTGCAGTGTGCTTCTGCCCTGAGCTGCACAGGCTTGTCTGCCGGCTGGGAGCAATGGAGGAGAAGTATCTCCCCATCAGCACGCTATAGCCAGGATCTCTCTGGCACAGGGCAGTGCAGACGGGAAGAGCTTTGAGACAAGTTCTGCTGGAACCAGGCAGATGCCATATGCCCTTCTTGATTTCTGTGCTTTCATAAACTGTGCTCGAATAGTTGGTTTGCCAAAGTGAAGGCTCAGTTTCTGCCAGAGTAGCTCTGGATTAGGGAGAGAAGGCTGATAGCTGTATCTCCTTGCTGATGCTCTCTTGCTGCCTGGTAACCTGCCTTCTAGCAGCTCACTTTTACACTGCCAGATATCTTCCTCCGGCAGAAGTCTTTTCATTTTTAATTCTGTATGGGAAACAGCCTCGTCTATGGTAGTTTTGAAGGAGCGTTGTCATGTCATAAGATGCAGTGCTGGTTTTTGAACCAAAGCCTAATGCTCCGAGTACATATGCGCACACACACCATTTTACATGTGTGAAGAGCATCGTGCTTGTTAAATATGAATATTTCCAGTACTGTTGCCTAGTTCTGCAATTACAGCATTCTAAGATTACCCACTTGCTGTCTTTCCATCAAATATATTCATTGCAGGAATAGAAAGATTTCTTTTTACTGTCTGCCAACCATGGAAACTCTGAAAGTCAAACTGTATTCTTTCTGGCTTATGAATCATCACCCCAACCTTGACTCAGCGATCACAGGGGAACACTTAGGCTATGGTTAACGTATATTCTTCTGATCAAAAAGAATCCCACTCGTGATCTTTCAGTTCCGTTAGTTCAATGGAGCTAAGGGAATAAAACAGTGGAAAATTATTTTTAGTCCTTTGAGACAGGTAGATCTGACATTAAGTATGTTGTGAATGCAGAAGAGATATCACATTGCTGGCTATAGTTACCTGAAAACCAAAATAGTATATTGCTTCAAGGTGGCAGCTTTTAGTTACTCTGAGATATGTTGCTCTGGTTAGAGGAGAAAATTTGAGTGTGTGTGGATGTGAGAATACTCTAAGAGATGTTATTCTTCGTTATTAATATAGCTTTTAGATATATTGTGATTATTTATAACTATAAGAAGAAAAGCGTGTTTTGCATCAAAGGCAATTATGCCAGTTAACAGCATGTTCAGGCTAAGATAACTGACTGAACAATCTTTTAATACTTTGCCCCTTTCAAACCTGTTGCTTGGATACCACTTTCTCTGAAATATTATGTACCTTGCTGAAAATTAAATAGTAAAGAAAAGGTTTTAGCAGCTCTTTCCTTTGTCTTTTCCATAAACTCTATATTTAAAAAATAATTTCAGAAGTGGAGTCAAAGATTTATAGCTTTCTGCCAGCAAAATACTGACAGGAACAGCTGGAAAATGCAACTCATGCACAATCTGAATTCAAACCTTTGTTTTCTAGATATATATTTTTTCTTGCATGCAAGCTTTTCCTTCCTCTTCCAAGTGAACTTGAGACACAATGAACAGATTCTCAAATTGTGGACATCCTGAAGTAACTGGATAACACATCCAGGTAAGTCTCTTACTGGTGAGAATGGTTTGTTCCCTGCTCAGTTTTACTCACTCACTAAAATATGTAATCCGAAAGTGTGAGGTAGTGTTTGTGATTTGAGGATTTTGTATAATGAAATGCTTTTTGGTGTCCATCTAAATGCCAGGTAGTCTATTGAATTATATCATGCCATGAACTGCTGTGATTTCTTTAAGCTATGAGCTGCTTCTTTATCTATATACAAAAGCCTCTCAGAAATGCCAGAGGTGTCTTTATGCAAGGCTTTAGATTTGCTGACATGACTTGTTTCACATTTCACCATTGCACCAGGTTTGGAAAACCTCTTATCTACCTTGCTTCATGTCACCCTGATACAAGTGGGACGAAGGGCTGGGGATGAATGATCTGGTTAGCTCAGCAGGCAAGGTCTTTAGGATCACCTTTTTCTGGGATCATCTTACCAATTAAGCCCAGGGCTTAAGTTATGTGACATTGCTACCTGAAAACTGAAGGCTTTCCAGTGAAGGTGCAACCTCCGATCAGGGAAGTCACCTGTTTACAGGGAAGATGGTGACTCCAACCCAGGCATAATGTTTTGACCTACATTAGGCAAAGAGATATGTATTAGAGATTTGTCCCAATGAGGATGGCTTTTGCTGCCTAGTGGAAGGCAAGGACAATCTCCTGCCTGTTCCCTATGACCCCTGTGCCTGGGGACAGTTGTCTTGCCCAAGGCCACGGACACCACGCTCCTCCCTGTGAGGTGCAGGGATGACTGCCAAGGGCTTTGCTGAAGCTTATGTTAAAAGAACAGAGCCAATGAGAGAAAGAAAGCCTCATCCAAGTAGACACTCGCACTCCTCTTACAAGGGCAGAGCAGAAGCTCTCGTGCCAGGGTCAGGAGCCGTGGAGGGTATCAGCAGTGGGATTATGCCTGTGAAGTTTGGAGGGGGTGACCACTGCCCTCTTCAGCACCCTAACTGCCTGGTCATGTGCCGGTGGTGCAAATTTCATCTCCCCCATTCTACGCTTAACTGAGCACAGGGCCTGTGCCATGTAGAAGGACAACTTGTGTTTGGTGAAAATGCAGACAACAGATTTCACAGCATGATACTGACTCAAGCAGACTCTTTGTAAACCACAGGCTGTATCTTGGGAAGCAGCACGTACTGCAGTAAGTGAAAAGTCAGGACTTTGGGGTAGCTCATTGCTTCAGTGGGTGATGAGGCAGAGCTGCAAAGATAGCTGTGGTCCAGTTGTCTCAGACTTCAGCTCCTCTCTGCTTCCTATCATCATGAAAATGAGCAGAAGCAGAGAGGATGTTCTTATCTGGATACAGAGTTGGACCGCAGACATCTTCTAATCTGGATTTGGGGATTTGCCCATGATCTCTAATGCAAAGGGAATGTTTTGTCATTTTATGTTCGTAGCCGAGCCAGTAGGCAGCACTGTCAAAGTGACTCACAGCAGTGCTGAGATTGTGACTCACTGCTGTGTCCTTTCTGGAAAGACACTAATCCTCCTTTCCTGCTGCTTGGGCTGTTTTGGGAACCACAACGTTAAGCACTGAAAGGCACATCTATTAAATGACACATGCCAGGACTGGGTTTTGTTTGTAACAGTGAGGAAGTACTTTGTGGCCTCTGTGCTGTTGACTAGATGCTGACACATCTGGCACCCAGGCACCAGAGGTTGAAGAGATTCGGGCATTTGTTTCACTGGTTAGATCTGGGTGTCAAGCTTATTTCAGTCAGTGGGTCTTTGGGCTGGATTCAAGAGTTTTTCTTAACTACCAACATCTGTCAGATGGCAACTCCCTGAATCCACCCTTCCTGGTCATGCTATTTTAAGGCACTTACATTTTAAATAATAATAATAACAAAACTCTTCAAGATTTTTCTCTGAGTAATTTGTCCTCAGGGGACTTGGAAGTCCTCAGGTTTCTTCCTCACCAGTGACAGGATGTGGTGTATCCACCAGGAGTCATCCAACTGGTTGCCACACAGGCAGTCTGGTCAAAAGCCTTTGGGATTACTTGTGGAGTAGGAGGAGCTGTGCTCTATGAATGTACTAAGTAGTCTGGTAACTCTACCTCAGTTGATTATTGGTGTGGCTCCTGCCTTAAAGCGTGACATTTCTGTTTTGCAGTTGGTTTGTTGTGGTCTCTTGGAGCCTTTAGCTAGGGTGGGAATCATCTTGCCTGTTCTTCATGTCTTCAGACATTTGCAGAGGATATCTTTATCTGAGCTAATCTTGCTGGGCTCCAAATACGGTCAACGGAGAGAAACAGGCATTGCAGGGTGTGATTTATCTGACATGCTGTAGCTCTCTGCCTTAGCAGGAGAGAAGTTGTACCCTAGAGGTGCAGGAGAGAAGTTGTACCCTAGAGGTGCCTGTTTCTCTCAGTACATCGTGAAGTAGTTCATGGGCGATAGCATAAATGGAAGGGTCTACACTGAGTCAGGTGAACAACACCTACAGCATTTATTTAATAAATATACACTCAAGATAAAATTTATCCATGCAAATGCCCATTAACTTAGTTTCTGCAACTCTCTCCTGGGGCTTGGCCTTTGCATATTTTTTGAACCTATTAGGGGTATGGTATTTTTCTTTTTTTGACCAGCAGAGTTATGTATGTGTGGTTTCTTCTTTCTTGAGGGAGGTAGGCACATTTGTACAAATGTCCAGCACTGGCGTGGCTGCACTGATTCACTAGGACTGTGCCAGTGTTTCAAACTCTTAACTGTAAAAAGTCATGAAAGGTTTTCAAACAACAAATCTGTGAAACCTTTAATTCATTTTCCCATGCTAATAACGTAGAGTGAAGCCTTCAGGCTGCATGGTAGTTGTGAAGAGGCGTTCAGTTGCACACATTCAGAAAAAGGAGCTGTCCTGGTTTCAGCTGGGGTAGAGTTAATTGTCTGGTACAGTGCTATGTTTTTGAGCCAGGTGTGAGAAGAATGTCGATAACAGTGATGTTTTCAGTTGTTGCTAAGTGATGTTTAGTCTAAAGTCAAGGATTTTTCAGCTTCTGATGCCCAGCCAGCAAGAAGGCTGGAGGGGCACAAGAATTTGGGAGGGGACACAGCCAGGGCAGCTGACCCAAAGTGGCCAAAGGGTTATTGTATACCATGTGACATCATGCCCAGTATATAAACTGGGGAGAGTGGGGGCAGGGGGGATCGCCGCTCGGGGACTAACTGGGTGTCAAGTGGCAGGTGGTGAGCAATTGCATTGTGCATTGCTTGTGTATTCCAATCCTTTTATTATTAGTGTTGTCATTTTATTAGTGTTGTCATTATCATTATTAGTTTCTTCTTTTCTGTTCTATCAAACCTTTCTTATCTCAACCCATGAATTTTACTTCTTTGCCTGATTTTCTCCCCAATCCCACTGCGGGGGGAGTGGGGGGGGAAGTGAGTGAGCAGCTGCATGGTGCTTAGTTGCTGGCTGGGGTTAAACCATGACAGGAGCCCTTCTCCCTGGCTCTCTGTAGGCAACGTAGTGTTTCGTTCATTATCCTCAGAGCTCCTTTGACTCAGTGCTTTCAGTCCTGTACATTTCCGCCCTTGCCTTCCTTTCCATGTCTTTCTCTTCCTCCTTTAATTCTGCATCCTGTCCCTTTTGCCAGCGCTGAAAGTGCCAGCAGAGCTTCTGAAAGCCCCTGTCTCCAACTGAACCCGTGCTTGGAAGCATGGCTGTGTATTTCACATCCTTTTACTGTAGGAATCTATACAACCTAATCAATACAGCCACCTTAGCTGGAGCAATGACCTCTGTCTTAAGCCTCATTAGGGCATCAGACTGTGCAAGTTTCAACAATTTCTGTTCCTAAAATATGAAGAGATGCAAGGCAGAGTCCTTTCTAATGAGGACAATGGATTTGTAATGTTTTTTTTTATATACTAAAAAGTGCATCCAGGAAAATTCCAAGTGGAATCACTTGTGTCTTGTAACTGTTACGCTTATACTTGACATTTCAGAGCTATGTTGTAGTTCCTGTCACCTTTTCTTATTAAGATTTAGTTTGCTGGAGATAAGTAGGAGTCTTGGAAGAAAAATTGTTGCAAATCTGATAAAAATTTTTCAGGGTGAGAGGGATCTTATGTTTCTGCTTGTTGTTGGAGTTTTTGAGTATTGTTATCACAGTGAACACTGATGAAATTCAAAACAGCTCATTTTTTTCTTAACAAATATCTGTCATCTATAAAACAGAGGTTCCCAAGTGGTGGTAAAGCAAAATAAGTCTCAGCAACAGTCTCGTTAGCTAAGCTTTCTACTGTTAAAGTGTAAAATAGAAATCAATATTAGTTTTTTAAAAATATGATCTCCCTAAAATATTAAATAATGATGTAGTCTAAAAGCAGGAAAAGTCAAGATTCCGTGATGATGTCAGGTTGGTGTTTTACTGAAGTACTGTGCATCCCTACTTCATTTGATAGGTGAAATTGGAGGCTGGGCACGGTGCCACACAGAGATGGTCAGAGCATCCCATCAGCCTGAGTAGAGCTCACGAGGCCGTGCTTCCTACCAGGGTTTCATATGTAGCATGTTTTCACATGAAAGTGCGTAAAGTGGTGTAACAGATGTTGGACTTCTAGTCACTAACAATTTTCACCTTTGATGGCATGAGCCTGTTCCATCCCACAGAAACACATGAGTTCACCTGAATTCCCACACTGCCCATATGCTTACATTTCAAAGTTTGTTACCGTATTAACTGGTGGAATATGCTCACTATAATAGTAGCAATGAGAAGTATTTAACTGCACCTTACGCAGTCAAAGCCCAAAGTTTTAAATCTGCAAAACTCATCTGTTCCTAACTCAGGAACTCCCATAAAATACGAAGGTTCAAAGGATTCCTACATTAAGTTTTGCAAGCGCTCACTTTTTGCAGCGGGGAAAGTGGAATTTCACCGGAAATTGCAAGACAAGATGTTCCACTGCCTACCTTGTTTTTTTGTGGTGCTCAGTTTGACTGGGCATTATGAGTTCATTGCTACTGGCTGCTTTTGCTCGAGTTGATTGCTCAGTACTCAAAGCACTCCTGTAGCTGCTAGAAATTTTAGGTTCAGTTCCTTTCTCTGTCTGAGAATTATTAGTATTACCTATCTAAGCTGCAAGTCCATTTTGTGAGAAAGTCGTCCATGACTTAACTTTAAAAGGAAGAATTCAGATCTGTGACTCCCAAAGGTGGGAGAGGTTTCCTTGCAAATGAAAATAATGCATCATTCAAAGCACAGGTCTTAATGATTGGGTTAATTTGCTCTGCCTCAGATATGTGTAGGACTACCAGTTTAAAAAGTAAGATCTTTTTAGGACTGCAGGGAAACCCTTCCTTCCCTTTAAGAGGCAGTTACAAATTTGGAATTGGCAGCGTGACCTCTCGTGGAAGATATTTTTCTTTTGAAACAATAAATAATGTCTATAATAAATGTCTAGGGTTGGAAGATGTCTCTGCTGCTGGAGCTGCCACTTTTGTGAGCAGTGTGAACTGTAAGCTTTTAAATATGCTGAGAATTATATAAAAAATGTTATGCTGTCATTGTAATCCACTACATTTTTCTCCCTTCAAAAATCTCCCTATTACCAACAAATGAACAACAAAATTCTGGCAACAAAATTCAAAACTGTTGAGTTTCTTCTCTGATTTGGTTTTCATATGGGACATTTCTCTTGTGCCTGTAACTGACCTTTCTGTGCAGAATGGCACTATGATCTGGCAGCTCAGGTGTTGGCTTGGAACCAACAAAACATGGGTTGTCTTCCTGCAGGTTTCCCAGCTATTGCATCAAAGAAATGACAGCAACAAAATAAAAAAGTGATGACTCTTAATGCAGGAAAAAAATGAGGATAGAAATTAATTTGCTCATCTTTGATACCAAGCTTTCCTTCAAAGTCTACCCTAACGCCTTTGTTACAAGGAGGGGTGTATGTGTCACGCTTGTAGTAAGGCTATGTCAAGTTAGAGCTTTGGTATTTAAGAGCAGTTTTAATCTGTTTTGAAAGTCTGTTTCTTGCCATACAAAATCTAATCGTGCTGTTCTCTGCACAAGTGATTTAGTTAATTCCTCTGTATCTTCTCACAGGGAAATGCTCCTTGAATTACATTGCCTAGTGTTGTGGAAAATGTAGCAGGAGGAGCAGCCTCCTCTTACCTGATGACCATGCCTCCTAAACTACATTATTTTCCCCTTCTCCATGTTTAAAACTTGTTTTTCAGTGCTTTGCAGATGCTTCTCTTTCTTCCCACATAAATTCCAACAGTATGACCAGATGTCTAGTTCATTTCTCTCGACACACTGTACAGCCCTAATCTGAAATGTTAATACCAGCCACAAAAGGATCATATGCTTGTTGTGTAAATTACTACAATCAGAAAGCCAAAACATTATCTCATGCTGGCCTAGATGTTATAATGCTTGCAGCTAAAATGGTCCCTTAGGATCCAGGGCAGAGGTCTCTGGGCTTTCTGACTGTGCTCTGAGATGGGCAAAGACAAACCTCTCTGTGTAAGAGTGTGCATGTGTACACAGTCTAGACAGATGGCATACTCTGAACCAGTTACTGAGGGCCCATGAAAACTTATTCCTTTAATGGAAAAGGCAGGAAATCAAGTGAATCTCCCAAGTTTCTAGCAGTTCAAACCACTGCCATTTCCCCACATAGGAAATCTGTGGTTGGAGCACAGACTAATATAAGATCAGAAGTATATATCTTGATTGCATCTTCACCCAGAGGGATGAAGATATCAGCCATACGAGATGTTCCTAAAAAGCCAGTTATATAAACTCTTCCTCTTAGGAGGGAGAAAGTGATCATGTTCGTATCAGCCAGGCTGAACAAACTTGCTGTATTTCAAAATCCTGCTAGCTTCAGTGGCTGTTCTGCCTGTTGTCAGGGTGAGCAGAATAGTCCAGGGGTCACAGGCAGCGAATGACTACAAAGAAGAGCAAATGGTTTATGCCCTGAGAATTTGAATCTAAAACTCACCTTGATAAACTCTTGAAGATTGGGTGCTGGGCTGTGTCTAGGAAACCTGGTTTATATACCTGTCACTGGCCTGCTAGTCTTCCCTATTTTTTTTTTATTTATTTTTTTTTCTGTGTGCTTCTGTATTTGTAAAAGGAAACCTGCTTTATTAAACTTTCTGAGATTCACACTTGGAAAGTGCTGTGTAAAAATTGAGTTATTCTTTCCACTACTTGATTATTTTTTTTTCCCAAGGCCTGGGTGAGAATAGAAGTTTGAGTTTGCGTGCAGCAGTTGTATTTTTGTTTTGTTTTGTTTTCCTAACCACTTCCACATGCAATCAAGTTTTATTGCCAGCTGCTCTCCATGGTTGGTCTCCTGGGAACCTAGGCTCCTGTTTGTTGTTAAACTCGTAACAGTTGGTTAGTTTAATTTTCTGCAAATGTTAATTTATCAGATTTGGATTTCCACCAGTTTTCTTTACCCAGACAGAAGTGGGCAATGGAATAAGCACTGACGTGTAAGAAGGGCTTGTCAGAACCTCAAATTCCTGTAGTGGGAGAAATGGCCAAGTTTATGGCCACTCTCACGTTCTTTCTGTATTGAAATTAAATATCTTGAAACTTTTCACTTCTCACAGAGCAGGAATATGAAATTTCGTTTAATTAACGGAAGAAAGATTTTATTTCAAAATTTTAAATAGGAAAGGACAGGGCTCCCCATGATGATCACAGCAGGGAGCCCACGAGACCAGACATGCTGCTCACCAGGGAGGCTTCCAGGGAGGCCAGCAAGCTAGCAGGAAACCAGCCAGGTTTCGCTAGGAAGTGTGTCTGGTTGCCGTTAGAAAATTTCATTCAATCAATCTGTTCCTGCAGAATATATATGCATATGTTTCAGGAATTGGCATTTTCCTATGGAAAAATGTTTTACTGAGTTAAAATTGGAGATTACTGAGTGTGCTTTCCAGTCAACCCTAACTGCATTGGTGAGAAAGCCATGTGTACTTTGTAAATACATGTAAATATATGACAATCTAGCATACAGTTTGGCAACCACACCAGGCCTCGAAAATGGGGCCTATGGATGATCTAGAAGCCTCCTTAAAGACTTTTGCATGGTTAGCTGTCAACCTAAAGCTAGCACTGGAATGAGCAAACTGTCAGGGTACTTCCCTAACTTGCAAGGGAAGGCTGTGTAGAAATGGGCCATCAGACAAAGAAGCAGAAGCTAGCTATGGTGCGAACATCTGTACTCTCTTCATCTTTTCATAGTTTCAACAAATTAATGTGTTAGCTGTGAGTCCTGTGCATTTCCCTGTGGAATGTATTCTTTTAAAACAACCTTCTGACTGTATGCTTGATACCATGGTACCTATAACTGGAAGACTTGAGGAATGGGGTTATCTGCTCTGGATTTAAGAGTTGGTTATTTGTACCAGGTCACAGAGTCCTAAACACTGATGGTACTTTCTGCGGCCTGCAGGCTATGCTTTCTTGGGGACCACCCGAAGACCTGACAACATTTCAGTGGCTAGTGGACAAGCTGCTGTGATGCTGGCATGGGCAGCTGGTGCTAGTGCCGGCCTGGTGCCCACGACAGGAGAGATAGAGCGGTGGTGAAAAGAAGGAGGGTCTGGGGCTGAGTGGGGCAGTGTGGCCTGTGGCCAGCCCCACCAGATTTTCCACTCGTGTTCCAGAGGAGAGCACGTGGGAGGGTTTAGGTGAAATCAGGGCAGAAACAGAGTGTCCAGCCCTGGGCACCAGAAAACGGCTGAAGCAATTTCTCCTGTGGTGTCCTGGCATGTATAATGGAAAAAGGCCTGTGGGTCTCGTGTACTATTCAGTGTTTGGGAATCTAAACTCCAACAAAAAAATGTGTTTTTCACACATGCTCTTAAACAGGGATGAGCTCTTGCAGGAGTTTGTAGATGGAAACCTTTCTGCCCTGTACTTCATCAGGAAACTCTCTCTGAGAACAAAAACGTGCGGTAAGGCAGAAAAGTGTTTAACTACTGAGTGAGCTGTGGAGACTCTCAGCATTTCCTACTGTCACCCTCACATCAGATCATGCCCTGTTACTGGGGCCGTAGGCTCTTCTAGAGGAAAACTGGGTTTATATGGTGGTACCTTCCTCTGCACCTGAATGCCATTAGTTAGGGCCATGCATCCAGTGCTTCTAGCTCTGTTTTGCAGGGAGGGAAGAGGAGCTGTGGTGGAGTACAAGGTCTTTAAGGTCTCTTCTTGGTCAGGCAAATGTGGTTGGGAAGAGTAAGACTAGAGGTCTAATTCCCTGTGTGCAGATGTGAGGAGGAGACTGATCCCCTGGGAAGACAGAGCACTGCCACTGCTTGATGTGGAGGTTTTATTTTTCATAATTGGATGAAATCATCTAGTTTCACTGTCATGCAGGAAATAAAAGACTTTCTGGCTTTCTGAATTTTTACACACGGAAAGCTGTTGTGCTCATTGTCCTGGCTGGCAAGAACTGTGTTTGGCCCTCAGCTGGATCTTAGTTTGTATTTTAGTGGAAACACAGCTCCTTTGGAAATACCATGTCCCATAGCACTGAGTCCCACCAGTGACTCAGTGCTGACTCAGAAGAGAGAGTGCCGTTCACTGAGTCAGCCATAGAGCTGTGGTATAAGCCAATGTTTTCCTTGGCTGTCTCCATCAAAACAGTGATCAGACATGTAGATCTACTCAGCTTGCTAGGTAAAATGAGATCACAGCTAAAAAGTCTAAAGTCACATCAGGGCATATTTGCAATGAGAAAAAAAGCCCTATTTTCATTGACTTTCTTGTTTGTACAGGATGTAGAGGGAGGGATGATGCAGGGCACCTGGATTTGGAGCTCTCCGGATGCTTTTACAGTTTTCCACTTCAGAAATGGGAATACACAGGTACAATTTTGGGTCTTTTAATTGAACTATTATGCTAATATCCTCTCTGACTCTGACTTTGTTTTCCCTGCATAAGTCTCTTTCACAATGGTAGTTTTTTTGGGTTTTGTGGACTTGTTTATTTTTTAAAGTTACCATCATATCGGCTGCAGTGCTTGTCATAGGGAGTAGTGGAAGGTACTAAAAGTTATTTCATGACTATGAAAGAGTCAGTATATTACTCACCTTCCTAATATAAAAATTGTAAAATGAATTATGGAGAATGCACAATATGGAAATATCACATTAAAAGAAAGGAATTTTAGGCTGAACTTCACAAAGCAATTTTGTCAGATCTGTTATTCTGCAAAGTATTTCCCTGGAAAGGTGACTGAGAGAAGATTGCTAACACAGCATTTCAGTGCACCTGCATAGAGTGTGCTCCTTCAGTAACAGTGCAAGTAATCATGTCTCTCTCACTGCAGGCATCTGATCACAGCAAAAAGAGTTGAATATTTGCTCCCTATGTATTTAATGCTGTGGTAAATTTACACAAGGACACTGCTGACCCTGTCATCTGTCTGTTTTTGGTACTGGGCTGCCACATAGTGGCCTCCTCCATAAACCTGGAGAATGGGAGGAGGGAGGGAGGATAGATATCAAGTTGGTAACAAGAATGAGCAAGTACAAACCTCGTGACTCAGTTTATGGTATCTGTTAATTCCTTACTGGCTGAGGAGGAAGAATTTAATTTTGTACAATCCAAAATGCAAGAAACAAACATAAGAACACAGTAAAAAAAGGTAGGAATCCCTTCAGTTAACTAAGAAAATGTTCTTTCAAGAAATTTATAAAGGAGTTTGTATGACATTCTAATACCTGCTTTCTTTTCTTTGCTACCTCCTTTTTTTCCCTCTAGATACAGACAACTAAGACTTGAAGTTTCTTCCTTCTAGATGAGCTCAGGTTAGGAGGAAAAGTCACAAATGGGTGTACGTGATGGGAATGAATGTTTCCTCACCTCAGGCTCAAGCTTGACGTTCAGGGTGGTTGTTTGGTTTTGTACCAGTGATGACTGGAAGTGCAGCCCCTCTGTTGCGCTAACCAGTGTGCCCAGCTGCACCTTGTGCTTGCGCGTGTTGTGACTCCCTGCTCAGCAGTGCAGGGCATTGCTCCTGACCCACACCAGGATGGCTGCTGAGGCATTTTCCCAATTTACCTGGGCACATGGCCCCTTCTCATTTAGCTGCCCTGTGCTCTACAGCCTGGTACTTAGAGGTGGTTTGTCTGAATAGCCTTCTACTTCTTCCCATCAGGATCTGCCAGGGAAGATGGGCTTTTCCCTTCATATTCATGCTCCTGTAGTGAAAAGAAATCTGATCTTCCAGCTTGAGGAACCCTCTTGTGCAGAATAATTTTTGACCTTTTGTGAAGCAGTGGAGCAATCCTGTTTTGATCCAGATCTGGAACCTGTGTGGTTTTAAATTTCAGCTAAAGTGTTCCTTTGCACAGGTTCTACCTTTGTAAAACATCCAGGAGGGAGGTGAGAATGGGGCCTATTTCATACCTTAGGATCCTGCCTGGATCAGTACTTTGTAACTATGATAAAATATGTAGTTTTTTGCTGCCCTATAGGTTGAGATTTTGATGCCCTTCACTCCTTTATGCCTGCCTTGTTCTTGTAAGCATGTAATCCACTGCAGGTGGCCAGCCTTGGAGACTTCAGCTTTGGTTCGGTTTGGACATAGCTGCCCATGACAGCCTTCTGTGAGACATGATCTGAGATGATAGAAGATCTTTAATCTGACAGTGTGTGGCAGCCTGATTTTCTGACATACCAAATATGCGCTTTAGATCATCAGGATCACTTAAGTGAAAGATGGTATTTAGGAGGTTTGGACTTCAGTAGTGTATGTGCCTCCAGTCAGACTTGGTATATGCCAGGCTCCTAGTGTTGGTTACAGTACTTTGGTCATGAATTTATGCCAAGTCAGGAAGCAGAGAGGTAGGGAAATTAACTCTGTAAGAAAAGACTGGTTTAAATCTTAAAAATAGTTTCATGTGAATATACGGCGAGCTTAGAACTATTATTTAATCATCTGTGATAGAAATGTCCACTACATGTTTATTCGAAGAATAAGCTTCCTGTGCATTTTGATTTGTCATGGTGTAAAAAGTCTGATGTTTACGGTAGGTGGATGTGAAATATATTTCTGTAAAAGTTCTAGGGTCTTCATTTTCACACATGCACATTAGTGCTATTAGCAGAGCGGTGAGTGTTTACTTGGTGAAATTATGACTTTTTTTGTCATTGTACTTATAAAGCTGGTTTTATTTTGTCATAAATTCAAATGCAGGCAGAGAAGCGTAAGTGACTGAGGCAGTTATTGCAGGAAAAAGAGTCCCTGCTCAGGGAATTTTTATTTAATCTATTGCCAATTAACACAAACTTCTGATCTGGTGTTGAGAAAAAGGAGGAAAAAAACAATCAAATAAACACTTCATTAAACAACTTTCCTCGCCCTTCCTCAGGCTCAGCAGAAGCCAAACACCTATCATTACTCCTCTCCAGTTTCACCTCCCTGTATTTTTGCTGTGGGTTACACTCAACCCCCCCCAGTCCCTGCAGCAAGGCGCTGGGCATTGCGGGAAGTCTGGGGCCATGTGCATAACCGTTCGTTTTGGCTGGTCTTTGCTTCTTTGGGTTTTCCTCTTGCTCTCCTTAGTGTCCCTGTGTGGTGTGGGTCAGCCATGGGCTGCAGTTCCTCAGGGGTGACCCCACTAAAGGTAAGGAGAAAGTAAGGTAAATAGCTCTTACTGATCAGCATTCATGGAAACAAATGCCTGAATATAACAAATGAGAGACAGAGAATTGAAGCTGTCATAAAGGGACTTGGTGGGGCATCTACTTTACTGGATGTGTTTTTTCAATAAAAGCAACCACTTTCTGCAACCTAATGCATGTCTTTTAATGGTTCATTTCTCTGAGAAATGGAAAACAGGTTAATTTTAAAAGGAAAAGTCCATACTGGGCAAGTATGTACACTGAAGATCCCAAAAGGAAGTGTACAGAGGAAACCAAATTCCATATTCCACTCAGTGAGGTTTTATGGGGCCCTCCTGATGAAAATCCCAACACAAATAGCCAGAAGAGAGTTTGTCAAAAAAATCTGATTAATTTTCTATGTGGAAATTTGCCCATGTAGTATCTTTTTCAAGAAATTTCACAAAGAATTCTAAAAAAAAATTTCAATTTCAGAAAATGTTTCAAAAAAATCAAAAGGTGTAAATTTGCTTGAATTTGTTTTCATCTTTTATGTATGTTCTTTTAGTAAAAATGTGATGAAACTTTCAGCACAGTGAAAGAAGTTTGAAGTAGAAAGGAGAGCAAAACCTTCAGTGTATTGAATCACTACTGTCATTAATGCTTTTCAAAACTGAATATAAAATTAAAAGTTTTATGAATTAATGTGAGTTATAGTTAGTCCCTGGCATATCATGAAATAATAGAAGAATAGTACATGTGAATTAAGTGATACAGAATTTCTAAACAATGCTTGAAAATTCCTAGTTATTCTCTTTTAAAGACACAAACTTCAAGGTTTTTATTCCATGGGAAAATTTGGAAATCCTCTTTTCTTTTCCCTTTTAGATTAAAACTTCATTGAAAGAGATGGAATTTCCCATGAAATAAATGCTAAATTTTGAGAAACTTCTGCTCAGAGTTTGAAGGAGAGCCACTGAAGGGTTTAGTTTCCTGCTGGAAAACAAGACTTGAGTTCTGAAATCTCTGAGCACTAATACAAGAATTCTTGTCTGCCTGAAAAAGAAGGGAGAAAAGTGCCACCATTGAGAACTGGAACATCCCTGAAGGTATCTCTCAATGTGCCTTCTGAAATGCTCATCCCATTGTTCAAGTTTGGAGCCCAGGAGTTTTGGTTGGGTGTTCAGGGCAAATGGAGGCTATGATACCCATGTCAAAGTCCTACTGGCTTAAGAGAGAGGGTGCTTGGCTGGGAACACTGCTATCCCAACTGATTTAGGTCCCTCTCAGCTTCTCCTGCCATGGCATCTCCTTCACAGGAGTCTTAAAAGAAGGTTTGGCAAATGTCTGCCAGATGTGGTCTGAATGTGTGGGATCCTTCCTTGGTGGAGGGAGGGGACACTAGATGGCCTGTAGATGTTCCCCCTAGCCCTGCCTTTCTACAACTTCATTACACATACGTGGTGGCATGCCAAGCAGATGATCTGTGGCCTCTGAATGGCATGTTGTTCTGTGGTGCCTGTTACTGCGCCTGAGTTTCACTGGTTGACCGTGGGGACCCCTGCCAGTCCTGTGTTGCTGTGTTTTTCTTGGAAACTTGTTCCTTCAGACTGTCTATTCATCATATTGTGGGACGTTGTGTCCAGTCCTGCTCATGTCTTCTCCCCTGGGAGTTTTCCCCCAGGTACACCCTCCCCAGATGCATCCCTGGTCTTTGGCAGCATCTGCCGTTAGTGGTTTCCGTTCTTTCAGCAAACTGCCTCCTGGAGCTGGGGTATGAGACTGAGTAGAAAACAAACCACAAAACAAATAATCTGTGGGTTAAGCTAAACACAAAGCTAAAATAGCAGTAGCTGTAAGTATGCTGTTAAATTCATATGACGGGTTATAACAACGAGAGCAATGCCACTTAAAATGGCATTAGTCTACCTGGCGTGGTGGAAGGTAGGTTGCTGTTTGCACGCTCTGGGGAAAGACTTGAGTTACACAGGAGCTCAGATGGTTTTCCTTGTATCTCATGCAATTTAGGTAAATGCTGACTAAAACTATTTTGCGATTAGATGAACATTTTTATTTCTGGCTGAAAAGACTGTGAAACAGCCACTGTCAGCTCCGCTGAGATGTGCTGGTTGCAGTGGAACAGTCCTGATCTTCAGTAGATTAAGAGAACCAATTTTATTTGCATCATAGCAAAGCAGGAACTGCCTGCAATCAATTGCTGCCTCTCACCTGAGGCATGGCAACTTGTAGCTGAGGAAGAGTGCCTTTTGAAACCTCTGTAAAAGCATCACGGCAGATAGCCTCGCTGTGCCTTGACTTTTGCAGTTCAGCTGTTAGTGAATAGTGTGGTAAACAAATGCTACAGATTCTGACTCTGTGGTGCTGTTCTTCCTCACAGTCTGCCCTTCAGGTGTTCCTATGCAGTAATTTGTGCAAGTTTGAGGACGTTTCTTGCTTTTCTAAGCAATATATTTTATTCTTGCACGTTTTATCATTCCTATAATTTTTTTTTTATGACACCCAGCTTTGTTCAACTGGAAATGGGGCTATTCTACGTGTAATTTTGAGAAATACAACTTAAAAAATTTGAACTGACATCACAATGTATTATACATTCAGTGTCGGCAGTATTTGGTATGTCAAAGTATTTCTTTGGTGAATTTTACTCAGTCTAACTAATGTCTGCGTTGCTGTCCCAATTCCTTTGCCATCAGTCACAGTGACTTAATCAATTTAGAAAGCAAGGGAGCACTGGAGGAGTAGTATGTCAAACCAAACAGAAGTAAAATTGGAGGTCCAAACTAGACACAACATCTATGAAGTCCTCCTACATCATAAATAATGGCTTTTCATGATCCTTCTGAATTCAGAGATATTGGCAGGTGAGTTTTAGCTTGTTGAAATTTAAAAAACAGTGTCACCTAATTTATTTAGCTTGAAATATTTTTGAGGGAAGGAATGTAAATATTAACTAATGATCTTGGATTATTTTGTTTATATAAGGAGCACCCTGTTGCATACTGCATAGGTGCTACCCTTTGCAGTACTACTTTTTATAATAATACCAGTAATTTTCACAGCATGTTACTGTTACTCCCATGTCCCTCTTTTTCACAAAGAAGCCCATGCCTGATTTAATGTAGAGGATGGCTCCAGAGAAATGCATTTCAGGGGATCTCAGCAGTGGGCTTTTTGCGGTCGTACAAAATGGAACTAAAGACAATGTTTTATCTAGAGGTAAATGTATGAGGGCAAGACCATTTTAGTTGGCTGGATGTCATTATGGATGAGGACATCCAAAGGGTCCTAACTGAATTAAGTAAATCACCTGACCTCATCTTTTGATTTAAAGCCTTAATTATCATAGGATCATAGAATCATTTAGGTTGGAAAAGACCTTTAAGATTGAGTCCAACTGTCAACCATGCCCACTAAACCATGTCATGAAGTGCCTCGTCTACATGCTTTTTGAATCCTCCAGGGGTGGTGACTCAACCACTTCCCTGGGCAGCCTGTTCCAATGCCTGACAACCCTTTCAGTAAAGACATTTTTCCTAATGTCCAATCTAAACCTCCCCTGCTGCAACTTGAGGCCATTTCCTCTTGTCCTATCACCAGCCACCTGACAGAAGAGACCAGCACCCATCTTGCTACAACCTCCTTTCAGGTAGTTGTAGAGAGTGATAAGGTCTCCCCTCAGCCTCCTTTTCTCCAGGCTAAACAACCTCAGTTCCCTCAGCTGCTCCTCATAAGACTTGTGCTCCAGGCCCCTCACCAGCTTCGTTGCCCTTCTCTGGACACGCTCCAGCACCTCAGTGTCTTTCCTGTAGTGAGGGGCCCCAAACTGAACACAGTACTCAAGGTGCAGCCTCACCAGTGCCGAGTACAGGGGGATGATCACTTCCCTGCTCCTGCTGGCCACGCTGTTTCTGATACAGACCAGGATGCCATTGGCCTTCTTGGCCACCTGGGTACACTGCTGGCTTATATTTAGCTGGCTGTCCACCATCACTCCCAGGTCCTTTTCCGCCGGGCAGCTTTCCAGCCACTCTTCCCCAAGCCTGTAGCGTTGCATGGGGTTGTTGTGACCCAAGTGCAGGACCCGGCACTTGGTCTTGTTCAACCTCATACAATTGGTCTTGGCCCAACGATCCAGCCTGTCCAGATCCCTCTGCAGAGCCTTCCTACCCTCAAGCAGATCAACCCTCCCTCCCAACTTGGTGTCATCTGCAACTTGCTGAGGGTGCACTCAATCCCCTTATCCAGATCATTGACTGAGCCCTGGGGAACACCACTTGTGACCTGCCGCCAACTGGATTTAACTCCATTCACCACAACCCTCTGGGCTCGTCCATCCAGCCAGTTTTTTACCCAGTGAAGAGTACACTTGTCTAAGCCATGTGCTGCCAGCTTCTTGAGGAGTATGCTGTGAGAGACAGTGTCAAAGGCCTTACTGAAGTCCAGGTAGACAACATCCACAGCCTTCCTCTCATGCACTAGGCGGGTCACCTGGTCATAGAAGGAGATGAGTTTGGTCAAGCAGGACCTGCCTTTCATGAACTCATGCTGGGTGGGCCTGATCCCCTGATCATCATTCCTAGATTGTTCCCCACTAACCACCTCCTTTAAGGACTGCAGAGCAAAGATGACCCTGCCAGCAGTGATGGCAATCCATAGTTCATTTTTGGACAGGTTTTCTAACCCTGGGGAATTGCATGCAATTTGGAAAATGTTCCCTAATAAGCGTAACTAAAAAGAAAGTTGTCTTTTTTTTGCTAAAGCATGTATTAATTTGAATTTACTCAAATCTCTTCTGTTTTGCTGCAAATTATTATTGCTACTGGTTATGCCCTTTGGAGTGGAATCCAGTAGTCTGAGTAGTTTAGAGAACAGAGGGGCAATTTATATGCCACAATGAAAATGAAACTCTCTTTAAAAGCCAGTATAGGGAGTCTTTGAGTGGGACTTCTGCTGGACTCCTTACAAAGATGGTCCTGGCTCAGGGAGAAAATGTAGATGAATATGAGTATGAAAGTGAGTTACTTACATCTTTGCTCACCAGCTGGTCATAAAATGCTGAAAAATTTATAAAAAGGAATGGTAGGAGTGCTTTTAGGACTGAAATTTTAGAATTGGTAAGAACCACAATGCAACTTTATTTTTTTTTCTTCCTTAACCAAGGAACTTTACTTGTTTGATAGCTCACATGCTGAATGGATTTGCCTTACACGAGGAAAAAATAAACATATGTCAGGTGTGGGGGTGGTGGTGTTTCTGTTTAATTTGTGTAAGTTTAAAAGCAGGTGGTTTTGAACTTATTTGCTGTCATTTAGAAGGTGTTACAGTAAGCTCTTGAACAACAAAAGGAGAAAAAGAAGTTTGTACTTCTTTGAATGAAGCCCTTATTTATAGGGGCAACCAGAGGGGTTAAATAAAGGCTAGGATTTGTTCACATAGGAAAGTAAATTATGCATCTTAGTATGTATAAAAGAAAAGGAAAGGTGAAGAGCCATGTGGCAGTGAAAATGTGAGATGTCTCTGTAAAAGACTGTTTTTTAATTTCATACAAATATGGCACAGTGTTGATGGCTCTCATGACTTCACATGGTATATATGATGTCAGAGACTTGGTGTCACATGATTGTGTATGTTAGCTTGCATTTATACAAGGAAAAGATAAACACTCAGTTTTCTTGAAAGTATGAAACATAAGGGCTCCAAATTAAATAAGAAATAAAAATAGCCCACATTCCCCTCCAAACTGTCTTGCTTTGCAGTCCGTGCTCCAGTCTAGGGGAAGCCATCACCCAATGTGGGGAGGAATTTTTACGTGCCAAGGGAGGGATGCTCTTCTGTCTGTTTTGTGCTGAAGCAATTCCTCTGGTTTTAATGACATTTCTTCTCCTGGCCAGTGAGATTAAGTGGGACCCCAGCATCCAGTTACAGAATGGCAACATACTGAGGAAATTGCAGCCTCATTGCTTGTAGTTAATCAATATAGTAATCCTGTAGCTTATGCATTTATCTCTTCTGCAGTACTGGCTACTGTAGGAATGTGGGAGGAAAAACCCCACCCCTCAGGTAAGAAAGTGAAGTTTCACATTTCACACTACTTCTGAAGAGCTTCCTGGTGCTTTGCTGGCAACAGAATGATAATTTGCTACTCTGCTACTTCTAAATCTAAGACTAAAAATGCTATTAATGGTGAGCTGTTATGTTGATTAGTTAGTTATTTAATGTTTTCTAATAGCTGTTTCTACTGGTGCAAGGTAAAGAGATTTAGATCCAGCTATGCCTATTTATTTATAACTCTGGAAGAGAGGAGGATTTCCACCTGGATGCATGTTTCCAATTGGTTGTATTTTCTAAGAACCTGACTTGTGGAGAAAAGATGATGACAACAGACTTCTTTAAGCTTTTTCCTTTTGGGAACCCAAGATCACTAACTACTTTTCAATCCTGCCTGTTGACTTCTTTGTTTCTACTGGCCTTTTTTTGAAGAGAACGTAAAATTACTCAAGTACACTGAGCTTTAGTGTTTCCAACTGATTATATTTCTGCACTTAATTAATGAGAAATTAGGGTAAATAGTTCTTGCTGATCAGCATTCATTCAAACAAATTCCTGGAAATAAGGGAGGCCAGATGAGGGAGAGAGAAAATTGAAACTATCTGAAAAGTGGCTTGCTGGGGCAGCTGCTTTCCCAGAAGCATGTATTCAGTAAAAGTAGCCATGTTCTATAACCTAATATATGCTTCTTCCAGGTTATTTATTTGGGAAGTAGAAAGTAGGTTAATTTTAAAAGGAAAAGCCTGTAGTGAGGAAGTTAATGTCTGCTCTTGCGTCCCTATCGTGTGTAACAACCTCGCCTTTTGGTCTTCAAAATTTGGCTGATCTTGCAACGTTTTGTGAATGGGTAGATTGAATTTGTGGGGGCAGAGGAATTCCTGTGGATTTCAGGTGACTGCAATGGGTTGTGTGACTCCTGCATGAGGGGATACAGGGTAGCTGTATGATGAAGAAGCACAGAAAAGTATGTATGTAGCAAAGACATTTTACAGATTACAGGTAGAGGAATAATGTTAGGTTTTTAAAAATACTGAAGGTAGCTCAGGTACCCCAGTTCATTATCTGGTGCTAAACACTTATATAGCATCAAAGCATATGATGCTCTTTATGTGTTACAAGAAAAAATATCGGCACCAAAGCACACTACTACCTTCCTTTAGTGTTTTAAATTTCACCATCGGGGTCTTTTTTTTTATAAGGTTCTGTTGAAGTGACCTGTATCTTTGAACAGCATAGCTAATTAAGTTATCCCTGAAGTGTATTTTGGCTCCAGATATATGCTACATTCAGTAAGTTCACAGCGCGTTCTTGAAATAGATGAAGTAAGATTTCTAGAGTCTACCTGCTGAAAAAAATGCATTATGTATTGCCAGCGAGCTCTGCCAGTTGGATTTATGTTGTTTGTGTACTACTTTGTTTGTCTAACTGTGCTCTTATTGTTTTACAAAGTAAATTGCAGATGTCTGAAGTTTAAAAACCTCCCAAATGCATATTGATATGCAAGAAAATTTAGGAGAGAAACCACCGCAAGTGGGCATTTTTAGAACTCACTGCTGTTTTATCATTGAATAAAACCAATCTGATGTCTTTAATGAAATGAGGCAGCCTGAAGGCAGAGAATAGCTCATGTGTTTACACTGTGGGAGCACTGGAGAAGCTGTCTGTTCCAAAATTCAGGGTACAAATTGTTTTGCAGCTAAGAGTCAAGAAGAAAATACCCTCTTTTTCCCCTCTCCATATCCTGCAGGACACTATAGAACAATTAAGTTCATTGGGGTGGGGGGGATTAATCCTCTCACGGAAACATCTGGAACTGGTAAATATCTAAGGCAGGAGACCCTCTTAGAACAGAGTATGAGGGATTTCCACAGTTGAACAAACCAGCTTTTATTCTTTCCTTTCTCCTGTTCTCAGCTGTTTGTTAAGTGAAAGATTTTAGGACCTGAAACATAGAAAAAGTGTGTCTGTGCTTAAAGGGGAGGTTTGAAGTAAGAACTTCAGCCAAAATGAATATTATAGACCAGACAAAGGATTTGTTTATTCAGGGTGCGATGAAAGAAGAAAATACACATCAAGGGGCACGAGACCATTTGATCTTTCAGATACTAAGTAGTAACATTAGTAATGGCAAAATAGAGTGGAAGTTTCTTCTAGAGAGTAGAAAAGCAGGGGAAGGAGGGAACGGGTTGGTGTGTTTCAGAAGGATGTTTCTCCAAACACAAGTTAAAAATGATGAGTAAATGATAGATAACTTGCTGCTTACTTGGAACTAACATTTCTTTTTGTCTTTATGTCTCTGTAATGGATTTCAAAATCCATGTAACAGATATGTATTCAAAAGTGCTAATTTTTATAGACCCTCATAATTCCTGGCTGAGGAGTTATTTTAGAGCAGAAAACCTAAAACTTCTCAAGTCTCAAGCAAAACAGACCCATATATGAGAAACTCTTCCAGTATGGTAATTTTACATGGATCATTTGGTTTGTGCTTATTATGATTTCTACATGCTTTTCTGATGAGTCCAAACAGAAGAGGTTGATTCTGTGGTAACACTCTCTTCCAGGAGAGAGTAATAAGTCTTTGTAGAGATATACCAATATGATAATTTTCCTGCAGGGAAATGGTTTGTCTTGATATTTTTTCATCAAGGCTAACTGGGAGGAAGCAAACTGAATCTGTCTCAGCTGACATTCTGAACTGACTGAAACCTGCATACCAGACTTAAGGAATTTATTAAATGCGACTTGTGTGGTATATACTATACTTTTAAGCTTCCTGCCTATCTCCTGCCAAAAGCAATTTCAGTTGGAGTACTTTATTTCAAAGACTTCCCCCCCACCCTTCTTTTTAATGTATCTGTATTCAACAGTGGTATTATTTTGTAAATATATCTATGTGTTTAGCACAAACTAAACCAGAACTGGCTGTGCTGGAGAAGCTGGAGTTCTCTTTATATATCTATTAAAAGCCTTTTTTTCCACAGGAATTTAAGAATTTGTTTTCTGCTGAAACTCACTGTATGTGGCTTCAGTGGTAAATTGACTTGATTTGCTTTAGATTTGTTAAATAACATTTTATTTCTGTTGAAACGGTAATGTAGAATGCAACCTGATTCTTTCTGTGAATATCCTGTTCTCAAACTCCTATCAGCATGTTTATTATAAATTACTATTATCAAATTAAGCTGTTAAAATTTAAAAATGCCAAAGAAGTATTTTTCTTTCATATGTAAGGTAAATATTGTGACAGCTGTCTTACCCCAGCTGTCTTCATAATCCTTCTTGTGGGATTTCATATTAGTGAGATTTTCGTGCCTGTAGGTTTGATTTCATGGACGCAGGGCTGCCTGGGTGTCTGACTGCTGCAGACTCCCTGGGCTTATTAGTATTAGCTTGAGCACAATACCAGCCTATAAATATGCCACCTCTTTGTGGGAGCTGACTAGGGCCAAGACAAGAAAGTTGGTGCCTGTCTTCAAAAGACTGTGAGGACATAAACACAATCTTCTCAAGAACATCTGAACTGTTAGAGCATCTGCTCTGAGACTCTATATAATGCACATCACACAGCTTCAGCTATACCCTTTGCACTGGGTCCAGGGATTTCTGTTTGATTATTGACACAGCTTTTGTGAGCCACTTTGGCCACATTTGCAGCTAAGATGTTTGTCTGCTTGAGATACAGATGTAAGACTTGATGAATATTAAGTCACCTAAGACTAGTCTTTCTCTTTCTCCTAGAAGCTTTGCTTAAAGCATTCCAGGAAGTCAACCCTCTGTTTATTAATCACTTTCAATATTGCAGTGAAGGGTGTTCTTATTTTGAGGCCTGTGAGAAGTGCTATAGAAATTGAAGAGTATTCTATATTCTCAGAGATATTGCAAGTCTCCATACACATGTATAAAAACACTTTGTCTGTTTCCAGGTGTGATCTCATTACATGTGATGGAGACTTAGGTACCCACCTGTAACAAAATTGGTCATTTCAAAACCATTGAAGAAACAGGAAAGGAGTTCAGAATAAGGCAAACAAAACAAATGAAAGAATACAGCGGCTATTTCAAAACTGCAGCTAAAAGGCAATTCCTGTTCTGACAGAAGTATCCAACCTAGTTGGTCTCAATCTGTGGGGCAAGGAAGGATGCTGAGAACTAAAACCCACAGTGGCTGAAAACCAGAAGTTAGGAATAAAGGACAGTTATTGGCTGTGGTTTGTTACAATGCTTTAACGCAAAAAAAGGCTGACCTGAAAAGCTAAAATTCCTTTAGAAACCATCTATAATCTTTTTACATTACCACTAACACTTTGCAGCACTTAGCTAATAATTAGGAATTCTGGTTTCCACTGTCACTGTATGAATCATTTGGTTTAAATGCGGGTACCTTAAGTAGGTCTGAATGATTCCGCTGGAATCAGCAAGTTAACTAGACCGTTTAATCTCAGCCATGTTTACATGGCTATAGGAACTGCGGCACAGACATTTTGAACATTAATTGGAGACTTGTAAAAATGAAGGTTCCTCTTACTTTTGTAAAGGTCAGCAGAATGAATAGTACAATTCACATCACTTGAAAAAATGAAGATCGTTTTACAAAGTGTCAGAAGTGAAAAAATAATATTGAAATGAATAAACATGTGGAGAAATTAAGTGAAATGGGTACAGAACTTGCTTTGGGACTAAAGATGAGCAGCTAGTGGGATCTGTACAAGGAAATCTGTTGAAAATGGGGAGATATACCTAGATTGGGAAAGCTAATTATAAACAGACAATTGCTCTGTAATGTCTTTCTCTCTTTTTTTCCCCCTTTATTGCATATGTGGTCATTGGTCAACCAGCATTTTTAATGAGTAACAGTATGTATTGCACACTTTAAAGAATCAGTTGTGAGGTACAAATAAAGAAAACCCTATGACTGTACTCTAAACTTAAAATATATTATACTCAAAGCTACTGAGTGTTGCAAATCCCACCACTTTTCCATTGGTAATAAAATAGGTGGGCTTGTCAACTGCATAAAATAACTAAATGTAGGATGCATTGAATTATTATTTAAGTATCTACTTTGAAGTAGTTACTGTTCTTTTGCTTAACAGGAAAAAGAACTTTCTCTGCTTATCTTCTGAAAGGTCCCTTTGACTGTTGCATTTGCCACCATTGTCCTGTTTTAATTTTTTTTTTAATTTCTTGCTTGAAATGTTAGTTTCTGTTTTCTTCTTTTAGCTTTTCTTCCATGCAACTGCTTCAGTGCCACTTTCCTCCCTCCCTGGCCCCCAGACTTGGCAGCATCTGTAGGTCAGCTATGCTTTGTGTAGACTAAGGAATCACTGTAGGCAGCAGAGCTGGCCACTTTGTGTGGAAGGAAATGCTGCAGCTGCGTTACGGAAGCAGCTTACATTTCTCACCTGAGGGACTACCAGTGGTTAAATCAGTTCTGTTGAGTTGCCTGTGGATTCGAAGTCGAACACCTATCATTTGCATTTAGTCAAAGTGCTCTTAACCAGAACCAGTGTTTAACTTTCTCGCTTATTTGAAGTCTAAGACTTTGAGGCCATCTGCTCTAAATGAATGTTCAGATATCATTATTAAAATATCAGCAAGGGATATCACTCAAGACTGGAGTGCCCTTGCTCTAGTTTCTGTGAAAACACAGACAAGGAAATATTCCCCACCCCAAAGAATGAAATGGATAAGACAAAGCAAACAGAAGCACCTGGAAGGGAAGGAACTTGGTTGCAGTCACACAGCAAATCAATCCTTGGCAGACCTCAAGGTCTCTTGAGTTTTGTGTGGTTGATTTTTTTAAAATAAATGCAAGAGTGATTTGAAATGGTGTCCACAATGTCAGAAATCCCATTTTTATTTCTGGTTATTGGGCCAGAATTGGACATACCCCTTCTGCCATATCAATAGATCTCACTGACCTGTTGCAGTCTGTAATCCCTATCACCTGCCCCTCTTCCTTCACCTATCCTGTGATCTAGGCAAGGTGTGAAAGAACAGAGTATTTGTTACCTTGCATCAATAGCCAGTTATCACAGACAAAGGAACTCCAAAGTGGGGAAAAAGTGAGACACCTTACAGTGGCCTAATTTATAGAGATGGTAACCCTTTTGCAGACCAGGAATTTGGTGAATTTTCTTTAATAATGAACAGATCCAACTATAAATCAGTTTACCTAGTGTCACAGATAAGTAAGAGGAATAGAAACAGTGGAGACCACAGACATACTGTGTTTTTATACTGCTTTTTCATCTGGTTTCCAGTTACCTTTTTTGCATATTTGTTTCCTCACCCATCTTCCTGTCTCCCGTGGTGGTATTTTGAAGTGCTACTGTACACCTTTATGTAGGAGGTCTCCACTGAGGCGAGTGAATGGAGCTGTAGAAGTACCACCACTTAATGTGCCTTCTGGTTGAGCACACGGATCCCACTGCCTTCAGCCCGGCTGTGTTCCCTTCTCTTTCATACTTGGCACCCTCTCTCCTACAATTATGTGAAAAAATAATAATTAGCACTGTCAGTAATATATATTTTTGAAGATTTGGGCCAAGATTTGCACATGTAAACTTAGAGTTTAAAAGCAATTTGCTTTATAGTGATTAGGTCCCTGTTTCAAAAGGCACTTTGGGGTCTCACTCATGCAGAAAGCCATGGGCAAGCCACCACAGCCTGAAACGACAGCAGCCACTGGCCAAGTTCAAGGCAGTAGTGCAGATTCAGGGACTGAATATGTGTCCGTATACCATGCAACCGGTCCTGGAGCACAGACAGTAAATTGTGCCCTGGATGCAGTATCAGCCTGGCACTGCCCTAGGGCTCTTGGAAGGACTAATGAGACCAGGGCCAGCACCACAATGAGATGGATATGCTGGTGCCTATCCCATGCGTTGTGTACAGGCTGCCAGACTGAGGCCCGCAGTACTGCGTGGCAGAGTCATGCTGTCATCCACCTTGCTCCATATACCGCTGGCTTTGTACGGAGTCCAAAAAGGGCATCCTGGCATTTCCAGAGGTTCCCTTGGCCCAGCAGGAATGTGGCTTTCCTCATCCTCCTTACAGCTCAGCCATTACCAGCTAAAATCAACAGTTTGCATTCTGCAGTCAAAACAGATGTTGGGGATCACTTTATGTAGGTGGAAATCTTCATGTACCATTTACAATACATAGGTTATATTATTGCCTTGGTCAAATTAACAATTCTGGAAACAATTGAGTACTAATAACAAACTAAGCCTTAATCAAACACGTTTTGCGTTGTCTGGGCTCATTAGCCTCATGGTGGTTGAAGCGGAATAAGGCATCTGCTTCTAGTTTCTTTCCTAAATCTGTAATAACCATTTTAATGTATGTAATTGTGATAGACCCTGCACTGTGGTGTTCTGTCACATCAGCTGACTGGTTCTGTCTGTTTTACAAATAATTCTCTGGTAAAATGATCTACTTTTTCTACATTAGTAAGATGCTCCATCTGCAGCAGTGGATGCATCCAGGCGTTGTAAAATGTGTAAGTGACCATTTTTGAATTTAGTAGCACTTAGAGCTCTAAGTTTATGGTCAAAAACCCATTGTACAAGGCACTGTAAACACTTACAGTAAGGGAAAGCTTGACTGGAAATTTATCTAAGTATGCAAGAATAGCCAAATTTAGGAGGTGAAATAGTGGTGCAGAGAAGAAAAGCGTTTGCCAAAGTCACGTCTCAAGACAGCAAAAGAGATAAGAAATTAAACCACAGTCCTCATTCAGCATCTTACCCAGAAACCCTGTTGTTTTCCATAACTAAAACATTAAACAGTAAGATGAAATATTTCAATGAAGACAAGGAATAAAGTAGAACCATCCACCTGAAATCACCTTTCTGCTTTCTGCAGTGCTCTGGGCTTCTCTTTGCCGCTGCTTGCCTGCTATTTGGGCACAGAGTTGACTTGGGGAATGTGGACTTTCACTCCACCCCATTTATGGACTTTTAAATCTTCCTGTTCTTTCCAGCACTGAGACTTTTGTTTGCCTGTCCTTTCTGATGGGGGAACTGACTGCTGTTTTGCTTGAGGACACATGTTCTGTAGGTCTTTCATGTTGCTAATGCATCCTGCTTCTTTTGATGCTTCCAACCCAGAGCAGCTGGGATGCTTTTCCCTGGCCTTGGCACTTTCCAAAGACTGTGTGTCTACATGTGCGACCTTGGTGTTTTCCACTTCCCAGTTACCCTCACTAACCCTGTTGTTGTGGCCGCCTGCTGTAACCTGTGTCATGCTGCAGCCTCACCTAGCACCTTTTCCATTGCATGCTTGCTGATCTGATAGTTGTACCCAAGTTTCCCAGTTTTGTGCAGTGTCCTGGGGCTGGGGCTGGGGCTGGGGCTCCTTTGCTGTAGGGAGGTGCTTGTGTCTGGGGCTCAGCTGATGCTCAATTGTGGCTATTGCTTACAGCTGGGACTGGTGCTGCTGCTGCGGGACAAAATCCTGGCATTGCAGTCCCAGGGTTGGGTTGGCCCAGGCACCCCAAAGAAGGAGCCACAGCCCAGGACAGCTGAGTTAAGAAATTTTTCTGATAAATTGTAGTTGGTTCAGGATGATTCTCCCATGGCTTTATGCTTGCCTCTGCCTCTTCTGAACGGAGGAGGTCATTTAGGCTCCCTCCCCCTGTTGCTCATAGGCAGGGTATTTTTAACCTTGCTTTTTGTATCACCTTGTGTAGATGGTGCTTTGGACTGTGTCACTTCCATTCTCAGCCAGCTGCTGGTCCTTTACCTTGTTCTGTGCAAGTGTCTGCGCCTAGCATGTTTTTTTTCTGCAACAGTTTAGCTCCTCTTGCTGTCTGTGTGCCTTTCCCTTGGGTTGGATCTGCCTGCAAACTAGAACCTCTCCTGCTGGCTGGAATAAGTGAGCTACAAGTGCACAAATGTGCCTTTCCTTAATTAAGGAACCTTTAACATCTTCAAGTTGTGTGTTGGTGTGTGAGTTCTTGGGTCAAAAACATGAGTATGCAACTCATATTTTGCTGTGTAACTTCTAGTTCAAGGTCTCTTCATAGCCCTATTCTGTCACAGGAGCCACGGCAGTTCAGTTGGCAAGAGCATATATCTTTTATGTCTTTTCTTCCCAGTAAGACAGCAAAAGCTCCACCTTTCTTTTCTCTGCCTTGCTCCCTATCAATAGGTTTGTTTATGGGCTTTATTGTTGTTACTCTTGCTTCAGTGCTTGTGCAGATTTGTAAACTCGGAAATGTAAGTGCTGCTTTCTTTGCCTGTTTAATCATAAGTTCTGTCCTGGTGTGTGTTCTTCCCAGCTGACCATTGGTCCTGTGTTTATTAGGGAATAATAAAAAAGCCATAGTCTCTGAAACTACATTCACTCCTTGCCAGGGAAATTATTTATAGAGATGCTGCAGGTACTGCTAGCTCTCCATCTGAGTGCGCGCGCACACACACACACACTGGTTTCTTGGCCTCTTCCATCAAACTTCTCCATTTAGGGTTTTACAGTTTTACAATATAGCAGGAAAAATTAATGGGTCCTTATGAGTGAAAAATTAAAGGGTCCTGATGAGTGGAATCCTTACCTAGTGTTTACTGTAGATCCTTCCTCTAAAGCAGAAGGGCTGAAATTACACAGGAATGAATTAATGGTGGGGGTGATGGTAAAAACAGGAGCAAGAATACAAAGCAGTAAATACCATGCAATGCTGACTACAGTGTGAAGATTTCCAGGGTAACAGCATTGCCAATGCCAGAACTAGGAACTGAAGGATTTAGGAAGAAAAACATTCCTTGGTAGTGGATCATGATTTCCCTATGTATTCAGTTTCTTGTCCTGGACTGGCAGTTGCTTAACATTGATAGCGCTAGCAGGACACCCCGAACTATGCCCTTCTTCATCTACAATTAGACATACCATATTTATTACTGGTCAAGTAACTAAAACAAAACAAAACCCTTTGTGAGTACTCTCTTTGAACAAAGATTTTTGGGGGTCAGATGCAGAGTAGGGTGATACAGACACCTCCATGAGCACTGTCCTTACACATTGCAAATCCTGAGGGCTTTCTTGAAAGAAAGCACCTCTGGAGATAGATTGCCTTTTTTTCTAACTCAGGAGACTTAACTGTGCAGATCTTTTCACTGATGGCATTTTAGTTTGGGTTCTTTTCCTCATGCATATCTTTTGATACTTGCATGATATCTGCTAGTATAAAAACCCGTTGTGGTGTGATGAAGATAAGGACTATGTTATTTGACAAGTTATATAATCTTAAAATCTGTCATAGGAACAGAAAGTATTGGAGTTAAAAGATAGACTATTTTTAAGTCTGATTAGATGTTTATATTTTATTTAGAATAAATATTTGGATGTTTTCACAAAATGACTGGAATTTTAGGCATTCTATTAAACCTTTTGGCTCTCCCACTTGGTTGCTTCGTGAAATGCCCCAAAGTTTTCCCATTGCATAATATGATGGGCTTTTCTGTTGCAGCCATGTTGTGCTATACTGCTCCTCAGACAAGTGAAACCTTTAGGAAATGACACTCCCAGCAACTTCTTCACTGAGCAGATGCAAGTGTTGCAAAGGAAGTTCTCTGCTCCATGGTATTTGTTTTTGTTTGTTTCTGGGTTTTTTTCAAGGCTGGCTGAGGCCTCAGTTGGGCTCTGCTTTGCTGCTTTCCCATCTGGGAACCTCAAACATATTTCTAGTCATTGCGCTCTTCATTGTATCCACTTCTGTCTGATCATCTGCCTGTGCTTCTTGAGCATGATGAGGAAAGCTCTTTTCTGGCAACAAGTGGTGACAGGTCAAGGCCCTATAAGACCACTGCAGCACAGAACTCTTGTGTGGTCAGCCCTGAGGAAAATGGTCCAGGTGTCTGCCCTGGGCATGCTCTGACAACTCACTGCGCTGAGAAGTCCCCAGGGTGGCTGCCCTGAGCTCCGAGACAGCTCTTCTGCGAGTGCTGCCGGGTCCAGACAGAGTGCGGGGAGATAAGAGATGTCTGTACCTTTTCTGCCTGGCATATATCAAACTCTAGGCTTCATTACTGCCCCTTTGTAAGAGCCCTTAAAACACTGCTGGTGTCCAGCCCAGTATAGGTGCCATAGACAGAGTGTGGTAAAACACAGCTGATAAGAATGGAAGGGAATCTTCTATGGGAAATGGCCTAGGAAGAGGTTTGTCTTGTGTCCTCAACAGCCCTCAGCTGAAGAGGGTGTTTGCAGAGATGAGCCGTGTTGCTATTACTCACTGTGCTCACACGCTCACAGGGAGTAGGAACGCTCACCTGAGGGTTTTCTGAAAGAGGGCTGTAGCAGCCTGAAAAAGTGTAAGAGAAGCAGTTCCTAACATTACCAAGCAAACCCAAAGTGTAATTGCTGCGACTCTGACTTTGCCAGCTGTGAAGACAAGCATGTTCTGTGACTGGATGTGTGTTCTTGCATGGCTTCAAGAACAAGTACAAAAGATGGTGTGGTTTCACAAACCGAAGGAAAGGGAGCTCTATAAAAAGCAGACAGGCCAAACACCAGGGTTAAATCTGGGCTTTGAGGGGTAAGTCAGGTGAGAGGCCAGCTGAAGCTGAGGTTCTTAGCTTGCAGTACTGGCAGCACAGTTGCACACTAATGAAACATTTTGCTCTGTGTATTGTGCTGCTTATGTTGGGCTCTGCATCTCGTGCTGGTTCCCCAGAGCAGCAGAAGCACCTCCCTGACATTGCCTTGCCACCAGCCAGGCTCCCAGCAGCAATGAGCGGCAGGAGCAGGGGATGTCCAAGTGAGGGTCCAGAAGGATGCAGTTATGCTAGTTCAGGGTGTTTATGATCTTAGAAGTAAATAGAAAAGACTGCGTTGTTTGCTGTCCTTTTTCTTTTTCCTTTTTTTTTTAAATGTGCAATTTGCATCTCCTTTGGAGTCAGTCCCAAATGATGGCTGTTCAGTCATTTCATGTCATGCCCACCTGCTATTTTCAGACATTTCAGAAAATGACTGGTTTCACAATAGCATTGCAACATATGTCAGAGAGGGACAGGGACATTGGAGAGAGAGAAAAACATAAATGCATCCAGAGCTGTTATTTCATGTTAATATGCAGATGTTTTTTGTTACATAAAGACACAGGGAGCTGTGCAGAACTTGGTCTCCTCACTCATTTTGTCCTGCTCCTATTCCCCAGTTTTTCTTTTTGTCTCATTGTTGCATCTTCTTGTAACCAAGAGTGCATATTATCCTTGAGGCACCATCTGTTTACTTTGTATCTGCGTGACATACCACCATGGTACCTGGCACTCATGGCATCTGAATGGTCCGATGACACACACTAATAGTCTGATGCAATGGGGTAGTTCTGCAGTTCCTTAATACTCTTGGATGCAGAGCGTGAATAAAACAAGCTCCAATACAGGGACCTCTTAATCAATCACTCTTCAGGCAATAGGAGTTGGCACTGGTTTGGAAAAACAGGTGAAGATTGTAATAAAGCATTTGGATTGTTACAGAAGGTTTCTGTTTGGAGTATATTTGGAAAGAGTATTATCTTATATGATGCAGTCTGAAAATACAATTCTTATTGCTCATTTCAGCTGAGTTGTGTCCTGGTTTCAGCTGGGATAGAGTTAATTTTCTTTCTAGTAGCTGGTATAGTGTTATCCTTTGGATTTAGTATGAGAAGAATGTCGATAACGCACTGATTTTTTTCAGTTGTTGCTAAGTAGTGTTTAGTCTAAAGTCAAGGATTTTTCAGCTTCTGATGCCCAGCCAGCAAGAAGGCTGGAGAGGGGCACAAGAAGTTGGGAGGGGACACAGACAGGGCAGCTGACCCAAACTGGCCAAAAGGGTATTCCATATCATGTGACATCATGCCCAATATATAAACTGGGGGGAGTTGGCCAGGGCAGCAGTTCACTGCTTGAGAACTGACTGGGCATCGGTTAGCAAGTGGTGAGCAATTGTATACTCCAATTCTTTCATTATTATCATTATTATTTTCTTCTTTTCTGTTGTATTAAACCGTTCTTATCTCAACCCACGAGTTTTACTTATTTTTCCCTGATTCTCTCCATCCCACTGCGTGGGGGGGAAGTGAATGAGTGGCTGCGTGGTGCTTAGCTGCTGGCTGGGGTTAAACCATGACAGCTGGAATCTGATCCAGCTATCTTTGAGCTGCAACTGGATTAGCTCCTAAATCAGTTATACCCTACCTTTGACGTGTGATAAGAATGCCATTTTCCCTGACGTTTTCAGCCCATCGTCAGTAGTTCAACATGATCTTCCAGAAAGATATGACAAATTCAGGTTTTCCCCATTACAATCTAGAAATGGTCTCTCTAAGCAAGAACATATTTCTCAGACCCTATTTATTGGTTTGTTTTGCATAGCCCCAAACTCAAAGCCACAAGAGAGTGATCAGCAATATTCAGGTTTTTTTGAGCCCATGTTTTGTGTGGTTGTGTATGCCAGCATCCTTCTTTTCTACAATGTCGTAGAGCAGAGATGAAGCATTTCCAAAATCAGGCTTATCAAACATCTTTTCAGTATTTAAGGAGAAATACATATTTTTAAAACTTAAGTTTTCTGAATGAAAGCTGAATTCTGTTTGCTCCAAGCTTTCAGTTTTCTTTCAAAAAACCCTGAACTTAAGCTATAAAAAGGATGAAGCAGCATTGTGAATGCCTGTAGAAAGAAAATAGGACACCACTTGAGGGCAGCAAATACTCAGCTTCTCTCTTTCACAAGCTAACAAAGTGTCATAAAGAGATAGACTGTACTTTTATTTTGCATTTATTTATCTTGTAATTTTTGACCTGTCTTGCAAAGAGTATTGTTTCCAAATAATTGCACTGATGGAAGGAAAAATCATTTCTGTATATTGGCAGAAAGAAAAAAGGGGGTTTTGTTCTGGGTTTTTATTTTTGCTTTGGAATTCAGCAAAAATACAAAAGTCCATGGAATTTTTTTGAAGGTGGCAGAGAAGGGGTCCAGCAGCAGAAGCTAATTTTCACCAAATACATCCTCAGAATGTTATTTGACAGAATTTGTGCAAAATCTTCACACTAGAAAAAGCAGAAAAATCCTATGAACTTGAAAAAATATCTTTTCAGTCAATATAAATACAGTGTGAGATCATGTAACTTTCAGATACATGAAGGATGAAGACAGTGTCAAAATACACATTTGAGGATGTCAGATTAAATCTGCACAAGAACCTTTAATCCTAGCATAGACTAAATTCTTATAGCACTTGATTTCAGAACCATATCTTCTCCTAAAAGATGCTCAGCTTTAAAATACAGCAAAATAATAAAACAAAATCCAACCTCTGGAACTAAATTTATGCTTTCATGTTCCCTTAACAGCTTTAAAATTTAGATGTAAAGCAGAGAACTTTACCAGTTAGGGTAACGGGGTGATCAGCCGTGAGGTTGTTTGGGAACTTCATGTTTTGTCATTGTGCTTCAGTCTGATGATGATGATGATGGAGAAATAATGGGTTTCAGTCTAGGTATTTACTTTCTTCCTAGTACCATCTTTCCTCAGCTGACCATTTCGCACCTTTTCTTGTGCCAATTGCTGCCTTCGCTGTAGCCCTTTCATCCTCATTGAATGTCTCCATTTCTCCGTTCTGCAGTTTGGGCTGCTCCCCTCAGCCCCTCGCTCCCCGTGTGAGTATCTTGGGACCTCAGAGCCTTGTACAGCAGAACCTGAGCAGATTTTCACATGGATTGTAAATACCAGCACTGGTTTAACCCACATCTTTGCTTAACTTTTAATCTCTGGTCAAAAGCCCAGAGTTACTGGATAGATTTAGTTTTATGGTGGTATTTATTTTAATGTTGAGGTTAGAGAAAAAGTGAAGTCAATTTACCATTTTCAGAAACGAGTGAAATGTATAAGCTAACTAAAAATATATCTGCATACAGAAATAAAATTCAAATTCAGCTTAATGCAATTCAGCACCATAATAGGCAATTTCAGTGCATGTGAACAAAGTTGGTGAGATTTAATTGAAGGCAGGCTTATGTAACGGAAAATGTAAGATGTGTCTTACCTGTAGGTACTGTTACAGGTGTTACCTTTGCTCTGTTTCTTGTCTGAGGTCATGTTGTCCTGCGGACATACAGGAATATTGGAAGGGGATAAACAGAAGAATGTCTCTGTTTCACAGACAGGAAAACTACTGCTTGGCAAGACTGTTGGTCAGAGTTTTCAAGATTTGCCACTACTTTTAAATTTTTAAATTTTTAGCCTTTGTTATCCTATCTGAGAGAAAGAAGCTGTCTTTTCAGAGTGGCTGAGTGGCTGCGTGGTGCTTAGAAAGTAAACTCACTCACTCACTCAGTAAACTGGGGCTCTCAGTCCACCTTTCTAAAAACCATGTTTTAGGTGTTTTCAGATTTCAGTCATTACTGAAATGTTGATTTTTTTTTTCACCCTATCTTGCACAGGAAATCTGTTTCAGAGCCAGAAATACAGATTGAATCTCAGGACTTCTACACCTTTGGTTCAGCAACAAGACCATCTGTCACTTCTAATTCCTGCTATGAAAAAGACAATCTAGTTATCTTTGATGGAATAATTCTGAATTTGCAAGCTACATTCTTCTCCCTTTCCCCAATTAGATTTTCTTCCCCTCATACATACTGGAATCTCTATTTGAAGGTTCAGCCTTGCATAAAGCTAAACCCAAAGAGAATGATGCATTTTTAATCACTGTCTCCCTGTTGGATGTAATATAAACTTGCAAAACATGCTAACTCCTCTCCCAAAGCAATCTTGACTCAGTTTCAAAAGGGAGATAAATCTGAAAACAGGTAAATTCCTTGTTGCTTTAGATTTCACTAAGGATGTGCAGAACTTTTGCTCCATTTTAAGCTTGATATATGTTTTGGAAAGTAGAAGGTTTATAAGGAGGGGCTGGATATTTTTTGAGACATGTCTAAATTTTAACTAGTGTCTGCATATCATTCCAAGACTGCTTTTTAATCTACTGGGCTCTCACTCAGTTTTGTTTAACTCTCCAAGGCAAAGTACGCTTTCTCATAGCGCCATTAAAAACTTGACTAGATTCTCTTTCATAATGAGGAAACAAATCAAGTTTCTTCTTTGGAGAGAACCATCCTCATCCTCATCGGGGTAAAGATATGTTTCCTGAGATCATAATGTATTCAGTCTTTCACATACACATTTTTATGGTGTAAACTACAGATAGAAAGCACGTGATACAGTTTCATCATTTGAGTGGCCTTATTTCTCATGACTGTAGGTTAGGGAATGTCTCTGGCAGCTCTTTCCATCCAGCCATTGTTTTTCCCACCCATGTATACATAAATACATTCCTGAAGCACAAACTCAGTTGTGTTTGTATAGTTCATGGCATGTCTCCGCTGTTAAATTTTAATGAAAATATGATTGAAATTTTGGGGATTAATGACTGCTTGGCAAAAATTCAGCTGATATCTACTTTATCTGCACCAGTTCTTCCAACCTTCTTTCTACAATGAATAACTAAAAAGGACCGAGGAACTGAAAGCTGTTTCTAGGATACAATGTGCAGCACTTCCTACTCTTGGCTCACTCTAACTTCAACCTCTCAGCTCTGTCATTTTTTTCTGTCTATGAATTTAAAATAGTTTTTGCCACCAGATAGTGAAGTGAATGCAATAGCATTTGTCCCAGCTGTGGGTGGGATCACCTTGCTACTGTGATAAAATCGAAGGGGCTGATCTTCATGAGGATTTTGTGGTAGGGTAATTTCCACACATTACTTACCCTGCTGTTTGGAAAAAAAACCTTTCCTGCAGTGAGTTCAGAGGCTTTGTGTATGTATGCGAGTGCACATACGTCCCTATGCAAGACGCAGCTTCTCCACATTGGCATTTCAGCTGGCAGTTCCTGGAAAGCTGTCTGGAAAGTCACCATGTAGCTCCAAAAGCTATTGCAAAAGGGAAATCATGACTGATATGGCCTCCCTCTTGCCATTCATACCTGTACCATCCTTTCTGCACTCCAGTGCTCGCACATGGGAAGAATGAGCAAGAGATCATTGCTTTTTCATAATCCTTCTTTGAGGGGAGAACGAATTCCTTATGGGGCTGCTTTCTTTGGGCAGTCCAGCTGAGGGGAAGAAAAGGTCTTTAAACTGTGTCACTGCAGGTTGATCTGGGTATAAACACTTTGGGTACATTGATCCATTGTAAACTCCTGGAACAGGAACAGGATGCAGGTATAGTGGACAATTATTATAAAACAATTGCTGCTCTATATACAGCCAGTTTAAAGCTTTCTGGTGTCCCCAAGATATAGGTGTTGGTTTCATGTTCTTGGCAGCCCTCCACTCTGGAAGTCAAGGTCCCTCTTTTTGAACCAGGAGCTGGCAGGAGGCTCTCAGATCAGTGGTAAAGGGCTGCTGGAGAAAAACTACCCTCAAACTGGGAAACTGAAGAGATTTTTTGTCATTTAGGTTTGGGAGACAAATCCCCTCGCCAGCATTTTGCACTTGCAGTACATGATTACTCTGAGATTTAGAAAGCAAACAAACAGTAATCATTAAAAGCAGTTTATTAAATGAAATAAATTTCTGCTTGTGCTGTTGACTAAAGAGCAGGCAATTTAGCTGTTCTTAATTATAGGGTTATGTCTAGATTTTTCTAAATTGAAATGACAGTTTATATACATGGTTTTTTGAGGTATGCATGCACTTTTCGAGAGTTTTACACAAATGAGCTCTTTTACCTCTCCTCTGTCCACAAGTGCCACCATGCGCAAGTGACTGAAAATGGTGTAAATCTTGGTGCTGCTTCTAGCCAATTACAGAGCCTTGAATACATGGCACATACCCACAGGCAGTGATCTGCCATGGTGCTTAGCAGAGGGGTGTTTTTTCTCAGCCAATTCAGGCAGGGCAGATACACACATTCACTCCAGGCCCATGTTTGGGATGGCGAAATAAAATAGTTCCCATAGTTATTCCTAGAAGTTAATTAGCTGTGACAGTGGGAAAGTGACAACCTCATGATTCTTGGATATTTATAACGAGGCTGTCACTTGCTAGGTTACTCGGGTCATAGAGGAGCCAAGTGTGTGAAGTCAGGTTTCTGGCAGAACAGAGCTGAACCTGCATTGTCGTGCTTCCTAGCCCTTGCTTAGATGTTGGTAGAAAGGATCTCTTGGTGAAGCATTCATAACACTACACCAATGTGTGATCTTTATCTTTGGGAAACGTGGCTTCACCGTGCTGTAGAGCTCTGTAGGTGCACATGTGTTGCCTTCATCACATGCCTTTAGAATTTGATCTGGGATTATTGAAATCAAGGCATCTTTTCTGCTCCTTCTTTCATGAGCGCAAGGTCAGACTTCCAGGGGCAAAGCAGAGCTGTTGCATAGGGAGGTTACGGAGGACATGAAGAAACGCTGCAGTGCCACCCTCGGTGTGCATGGTCTGCTGAGGTGGGTGCTACAGCGTTCACCGTGCCTGCACCATAGTGCCCTTCTGCACCATGCACTGGTTGCTCCATGGGTGACAACGACAACTGTTTTGGGGTCTTTTGTCTCTACTTTGTGTATCTTGCAAGCGGCACTGCTACAATAGTGCTTCAGGACTTACCGTAACTATGGAGCTTCGTAATGCAGGAGGAGATGTTAGAGTCTGACCCTCTATTTTTACCATGTAATCAAGGCTTAATGTACTAAATGTGTTCAATGTACACTGGTAACAGCACAGCTGAGCATGACTTTTTATTAATACCTGGAGAGCTGCTCAGGTCCAGAAAGGCTGCTGGGAATATTTCTGAGAGCATTTTTTTGTATTTTTGAGAGTTAAAAGAGCAAAAGAGTTACAGCAGTGGAAAAGAGCTGTCAAATTACACATTTTGTGCAAATCACAGGTATTTTATTGGTAATGATAGGGTAACCTGGAATAGATTATTTCAAAAATCTCTCTCATTCAGAGTACAATTTATTAATGTTGCTACTGCTCAGAAAAAGAGATATCTCACGCTGAGAAATATGAGTTACCATCGTGATAAGGAGTGAGCACAGAAGTTGGTTCATTTTTGTCTGTCTGTCATTCTGATCCTTCAGTTTTAGTAGGAAAAACTATTATACAACTTTAGCATGATCTCTAGAGTGTCATTTCTCCATGAAAATTTCCTGCCCATAAATAGTGGGCCAAATTTTGTAGTGGGTTTGTCATCTGCCCAATATTCTTCAGAGAAAGCAGCTGACTGTTGGCTTCCCTAATTATTTCTTCTTCTAATATTGCTTCCTCAGAGCTAGCTTGAAGGGGGAACAAACCCCAACTATATATAAATAGTCAACTAAAACCAGACATTTTTGTCAAAAAATGTAAAGCTTTGGAACAAACAACAGTAGTTTCATGCAAATTTCTCTCTCTTAAAACTGGCAAGATTTCAATAAGCGTTTTCTGAGAAATATTTTATTTCACTGAAAGGTGGGACACTGCTTTTTTGCGTTGCTACAAACCCCCACTGGAGAGCAAAGCTGGGAAACTGCCAAACATCTCATACCTGCTGTGACAATGGGTAGCTGTATCAACACACACAAACCCATATTTAACTTAACTGTTCAATTGAATTCTAATCTCCAGTTAATCACTAAGCTTTAAAAAAATGCCTCCCTATTCATGTTTTAGTTCTAAAAAATACCTTTATGATGTAATGCAAGTGAATGAATGGATGAGAGACTCAAGTACAATATGCTATCTACAAAGCTAAATGAGCTATGGGGCTCACATTCTATTAAATATTTCACCCATGAAACTCTTGGTAAAAAAGAACATTTAAATGGAGCTTAGGAAGTCACTGAAGGGCCCTTTTAGGGCTCCTCAGGATAGAAGGTGATACAGAGATGTGGTTTTGTTTTGCGCTATGGCATCCCAGGGAGAAAGCACTTCCAAGCCTCCATAAACCACGCAACTCAATGAGAAGATTACAATAGGAGAAGCACCAGCAGTCACCGGTTTGTGTGTAGCAGGTACACTTTGCATTCAAAACAGAACTGCAACCTCCTGAATGAAGTGCGCGTGTGTGTTGTAGGGGATAAGGAGAGCTTACATCTTTCCTACCTCAAGACTATATGCAGAAGAAAGCATGCCATCTCTGAGTCTGTGTATCAAACTTGGCATCTTCTTGCTGTGTAACTGGCAGTATCCAAACTAATTTCTTCCCGGTATTTCTTAATGGGGGATATTACAAAATGGAAGAGGTGCTCCTCCCTTGACTTCTTTGGGGGCATAATTTGAAGTTAATAATGAGGGAAATGCAGGGTTAAAACACACAGTCCCTAAGTCAGGACTTGTAACACAGCACCTCATCATCCTTTATAAGCCTGAATGGGTACCCTGCCCCAGTTCTGTCAAGGAAGCACTGATGTTCCTGATAAAAGCCACATCTGTGGAGAAGATGCCTGTTACAGAACCAAAACATAATTTCATATGAGGATGCTGTGGAGCAAGTGTGAAGAAGGAGACATTTGTGTACAGCTGGCTCTCAAGAACAGCTACTCAGGTCTCATAAACCAGAAAAGTCTATGAAAAAGAGAAAAGTCTTCCCTGGACCTCCTCACTGAGTTGCAGGTGCTTACCTTCTATCTGGGTCTCAGTTTCCATCTTTTTTGAAGACCTGAACATAAGGGCAGTCTGATCTGTGCTAGTGTTTGGTTGAGGCACCCAGCAAAACTCTCTGTAAGTATGATGGCTCCTCTTTGCTGATTTTAAGAAATTCCTTGCAAGTGGCTCATTCTCATTCTATTTTTTCACCCTGCACAGCAAGGCTGGGTACATCCTTAATTTAACCTGGCAGTGAGAAGTACTGACATGTACTTTTAACTGAAGTGACTCTCCCTGACCCAGGTTTTATGCTTGCATGGAAACCTTGTCAGTGAAAATAATTTTCCAGTGTCTTTCCATTTGTTCTGTTATTATACTGTGTCTTCAAATCTCCACCTTTTGAGTGCGAATAGGCTAATGTGACCTTCTTACCAAATGATTATTGAAGACTACAGCTAACAAAGTGTTCTAGGGGGCTATCAAATGTCTCCAAAGTAAGGCATGCATAAAACATGAGCACATAGTCATAAATAACTGGGCTCCTCTTCATTTATTTTAAAATAATGACGGTTGTTTAACTGTCCTGAAAGGGTTACTCTTTCACCCCTAGCTTGTTTGGAGCACCGTGGGAAAATGACATGAGCACTGTTTAGTTTAAGGGATGTAGTCATGCAAAACCTTTGCTGTACTTGTGGAGGAAGCTGGAGTGTTTCAAGAAATAATGAAGGTGTGAATCATCACAATTCTGAATTGTCTGATAAGAAAATCTTTTAATCTCTTGTAGTAATGTAAGGCCTCCGATTGCTGCAATTCTCTTTATAAATTGTGCAATAAAATATGGAATAAATCATTGCAAAAGAATCCAGGATTATCAGCAGTCTCTTCCTTTGATATCAGTATTTCTGAACGGTATTCTTTAAAGGCCTTTGCTTGTTAGCTTAGTTTTAGGAGACAAGTAAACTAATGTGTTCTTTTTTTTTTTTTTTTCACTTTATAATCTGTTCTTGGCACACTGAGAAAACATTTGAGCGGAAACAGTTCATTTTCAGTTGTGCCCGTTAGCAGGAAGGATTTCCATTTTTCAAAAACAACTTAAGAAAACAACCAGGACAAGATGCAGCTTTCATTAAAAGTATATGCAAAGGATGACAAGTTTGGTTGTTTACTCTTTTTTTATTTATTTAATATATTTTAAATGGCATTCAAAATGTACCAAAATATCTTCAGCTTTATATGTGTGTGTTCGGTCAAAAAACCCTCAAGAGCTCCCGTTTGAAAAACACTCTTATTTCTCATTGTTTCTGGAATTTGGCTCCACGTGCTCTATGTGATTTTACAGGATGACATCTATGGACTTTTACCAAGGTTTTATGTTTTTATTTATACAAAAATCACACAATACAGTAGGATGTCAAGAAAGTGAACAGCTTGATAAGATTTAGGCTTTTGAGGTTCCTTTTATGATCAAGATAGATATAAAATCATGTAAATCTCTCAAATTGGAAACCTCACAACCTAGCTTTCATATATGTCTCTTCTCATAATATACAATAAGACTTTATCATTTAATTTATCACTTCCTATGCAGCAGCTGCCCATTGGCTAGAGAGGAAATCAAATGTTTATCCACTGCTACCTTTGCCTGTGGACAGTAAAAAGGTATCTATAATATATGACAAAGTCCTGCCATAAAAGATTAGAATAGTGGAGCTGGACAGGAAGAATGAACTGCAGCCATAAAGAATAAATTTTAAAATGTTTGGGTCAGATTCTGTTGTGATTTGTCCGCCAGCTCCTTGCTCAGGCTGTGGTATGTCCCAGAAGCCCATCCTAGGTAAGAGCTACAGAGCAAGGTGCAGCTCTTTGCTGGGTGCCCATGAGCATCCTCTGTGCACACCGTTTGCAAAAGGCTGCGAGAAAGTGGGAAAGCAGTTTTTGGAAACAGCACGTGCACTTGCATTTTGGATGGGTTTTTTTATCACTGGAATACATTTTATAAATATTTGATGAATGTGTGAAAAAATGTAAAAAATCACATTAATAGTAAGATTCCTTATGGTGTTTTAATGTATTTGGTCTATTTACTTTCCACAGAAAGTTATTAGGTAAAATATCTTTGTGTGCAAATTAAAGATCTGTGAAATCCTCTGGCTAATTGTCGAGATGTGTAGCTCAGACAAGAGGGATGAGCTGCCTGGCCCTTTCTCTGTTGCCTCCCTCATTTCGTACAGCTGTTCACAGCCAGTAATTGACTTGGGAAACAACGTGTAGTGTAGCCAGTGTTCATATGTCAATCGTGAGTGATTCCTTTCCACAAATAATTCTCGAACTGGCTTACAAATGTTTCAAAATAAAGCTACTTGAGTGGTTGTCTAGCCCCAGTTGCTTCACCTGCTAGGCTTTGGATGCTAGAGGTAAGAAGCCAAGTGACTGCCAGCTGATGGGGGGTGAGGGGACAGCAAGTGGGTTGGTAGTGGCATGGGGGGCCACCTCTGCCCGAGGTCCTGGGCATGTTTATGTCTCCTGGGACTCAGAAATAGGACCTGTGGCAGGCTGATAGTATAGTGTCCCTGGGGGGATGAGAGAGGTCCTGAAGGTGAGCTGAGACCCCTTTGCAGCTGAGTAAGGGGATCTCAGATCTCGGTAGCTGGTAAAGGCACACCTTCAGGAAGAGGTAAGAGGACTGAGGATATGACAAGGAGTAGGTGAAAGACAGCATACTGAACTGGAGGACTTGATGGACCCAAACTCTTCTCTCAGCCTCCTGAAGTGTTGAGGTGGGGAGCATGGTGATGGACCTGGGAGGGGAAAGGGGGTGCTCAGGGTAAGCCTCCGTGCAGATCAGCCTTGTGCTGAGGCCAGCTGGCCCTGTCTGGAGCTCTGTGACGCGGTAGTGATGTCACCTTGCTGTTCTCCTGCTCTGGATGCATTCATGAGCTTGTGGTTCCTGTCGTGCAGAGCAATGAAGGAGCTGTGTTGCTGCAAAAATGATATGGATGCCTGTGCATGCATGTGATCATATTCTAGCTTTAAATGGGTTTTAAATACCATCTGATTCAGATATAATCTAATACAGCATTTTGGAATGCGTGTGAACTGCTTGATTTCCCCTTAGTTTTTTTTTAAATATGAGGCAATTGCACAGCAATCTAGAGATAACCTAGTGTAGAAAAATAATAGAGATGCTTCTGTTGTTCACTTGCCGTTTTTACTTCCTTTCTTTTTGTTTGAAACCACCAGTTATTTCCCTGTAGAGCTATGAAGTAACAGGAAACAAGAACCCCCCAGCCAAGCAAAGTCTCTTCTGCAGGACTACAGGAGATCGCATCCTGTAGAAAGGTTAATGAGGAACTGAGACTTTTGTGTGTCAGGTTAAAGGGAATTGCTCACTTCCTAGTGCTCTAGAAGCATTCATGAAACCTTTTAAGAAATGGCATAATGTATTTTTAGTGTATAATGAAGCTAGAAAAAAGTTGCAAAAAAGCTGTACTGTCAGTCCTGAATTTGATTCATCACTCAGCTACCGCAGGCTTTTTGCTTCCTTATTTCATCTAAAATGGGTGCAGAGGACTTTAGAAAATACCCATCTTTTCTCATTTTCTCATCAGGCTCTCCCTAGAAAACTCATGTCAGTCAATGTGCGTGAGCTAAGCTGGTGCTGGATACCAGTCCTGCTGGACACCAGGCAGAGAGTGCAGCACAGCTCTCCCCTCCCCACCTCTGAGAGGACTTTCATGGCTCAGTGCCTATCACCATTTCCCTGCCTCCCTCTCCTGGCCCACAGCAGCTGCTTCTAGGGCTGCTACTATGCACGCTCAGAGATTTTTTTTTTCCAATCTCTGCATTTTAATTACATGTCCTCCATTTCAAAAGGCTGGATGTTCTGAGATAATGAAATGTTTCTACAGGTCGTGCTGCTTTCTCTTCCTCTGGATTCCTCTATTAACAGAAAGCTACTGGTTTCCAGAAGGAAATTGTCTTGATTTCTTTATAACTTCAATCTGTTCTCACTGAAGCCATTGGCAAACCTTCTGTTTACTTTGCAGGGATACATAACTAAGCCAAATGCCATCAGGCAGAGATCAGTGCATATACTGAACCATGAGCAAGGCCTGGGGAGCCTAGTTAAGTCATTCATTAGAGCTACTTTGAAATTCCTCACTAAATAGGTTTGGGTTTGGTTTTTGCCACAAATACTAGCTCGCTGAAATGGAAACATTTTGGGGCAGTGTCTCAATTTCTGTTATCTAGAAGGTTATTTTTGGGTCCCAGGTGAACTTTTATGGGGAGAAAAGGAAGCAGAGAAGGACTTTTTATCTGTGATACTGTACTGAGGAAATGTAGCTACCATGGCTTCTGGGCTAGAATTGCTTCTAATTGTCTGAACACATCTGGGTAGATGGACTTAGCCCTTGATTTCAGGTGTCTAAGTTGAAAGGCACCTGAAAGAGGATTGGAAGGGGGTTGGACTGGATGATCTTTAAAGGTCCCTTCCAACCCAAACCATTCTATGACTCTATGAAGTATGTAAGTTTGCAATATGTAACTACTAAATGTTCCTATTTACATCTGGTCATGAAAAATAATGTTGGAGTGGAGAGGGCCATCAACCCGGGAAAAGCAGAAGCAACATTTAAGCCCACTCTTTTTGTAAGGATTTGGATTCCACATCATGATGAAGTGTCACACTCCCTGTCACAGAGCGCAATGTTAATTCAATGCTCAGAAAGCAGTTAGAGGCATCACAGAAGAAGACCTTGTCAAGAACTATAAGCAAAAACGGCTTTTAGTTCAAGAAATTGCTGGAAAGTGGGAGAGTATGTTGAATTAATACCATGCTATCTTTACCTTGTTCTTACACCTTTCTCTCAGCACGTGGTCACTGTCCAAGCCAGGATGCTGGGCTGAAATCTCTGGGAGTAAAGTGTCCAAATATTTTTATAATCTGGGTCATAAGAAAGCCAATGAATAGTGTTTGTGTTAAATCAAACAGGTGATTTTGTTGACATTTGGGCCCGATGGGAATACAGGAAAGTACCAATTACTCTCAAAATGTTTAAAAGATCACATGGTTATCTTGCATTCGAAACTACTATCAGCTTACCTCACTGTTGTGTTGCATTGTGTTGATGTCACAGGCAGTATACAAGCATAAAAATGAAGTAACTAATGATGAATGCTTCCATGATTCTTGTATTTCAACAAAAAACCAGAGCAAGATTAACCTTGTACTTTGATTACAATTTTCTTTGTAAGTAGGACATATTCTAAATATTATTAATATTAAATGAGCTAGTCTGTCCAACACTATAAATATGAAGTTCTGGGTCTTTTGCTTAAATCCTGAGTCCACATCAGTTGTATCCATGGTGATAATAAGATTCTTGTTCTGATTCCATTTCAAGTCAGTGTTGTGATTCTTGGTGATTTTGAAGCTGCTTTTCAGTAATTCTAAAAACTAATGGTTAGGCAAGTAGTCTCAGCTTTGGCTCGGTCTTCAGTGTGAATGCATCCATTATTAAGTAACAATCTGCAGCAGCAAACCCTTTCACTGTGGTTTGGGTTCTCATGTTGTGTCTGTAGGGATAGGATAATCTGTTTGAACAAAATCTGGTGATATTGCACCAAAGCTTGCTACATGCTTTATTGGGAAATATAAAGGTCAAGCTCTTTCTTTGTAGAGGTTGCTGGCTCGGTATAGCTTTAGTAGTAGGAGTGAGCAATAGGAATGAGGGAGTTGGGTGATAAATCAGAGGAACACTTGCTTCAGTAGATACCTCTCTTACAGTAATTTGCTCTTGGTAAGATATTTAGGGTTTGTTTATCATTCTGTCTTTTCTGTGGGTGTGCAGCCTGAAAAATTTTGGGGAAAAAAAGCAAAAAGATTAGACTACAGGGAAAAGGAAGATTATACAAGTAGGGATCCCCATGTATACGTTGCAGAGGGAAGGAGTGAAGAAGACAGGTGATGATAGTGCAGGAAGTACAGCAGGGTATGCAAAAGCAACACCATGGAAAGCAAGTGAGAAATATTCTCAGTTTTGATAGTTGTGGAGTGGGGAAACTGGCTGGCCACCCCATGCAAGGGAGAACATGGAGCATTACGCCAATGGGACCAGCAAGACCCTGGGTTAGGCCAGAGTGTTGGACATGCCAGTGGGAAAATTGGTGCGTGACAGCTACAGCTCTTCCTCTTGGTGTCTAAAAACTTTTCCCAAAGCTTGGACTGAATCAAATTAATACACATCTGATAGGAAACTTGAAAATCTTCCTGGTATTCATCAGGAACTGCAGGTTTCCAGAAATCTTGTATTGCTAAGCTCAGCCTGAACAAAATGAGGAAGTGCTCCAGAGATTTGCTGTACTGTGCCCTTGAACAAAAGTGAAGCTTAAAAAAGCTTTAACAAACATTCGTGTTTTTCAAATGCTTATCTGGAGCTCCTGCCTCCCCCTTAGCTGTATAGACTGAAGATGAGGAGGGAGGAGCCTGCACCATGTTTATTCCCCCTGACAAGGGCACCTGGATAAAATGGTTCTTGACTGGAAGAGCCCAGTGAAGGGTCCGTGCTGATGCTACACGCATGGTTTGTCAATAATATACATTAACAGTGACTTACAGTTAACCTGAAGTCTTGTTTCTGTAATTGTGTGGGGCTTTTAAAGTTTCAAGTATACAGCCGAATGTTTTCTCTTTTTCCTCTTCAAGTGAGCGTGCAAAACATTCGGCTCTGGCCATTCCTCACACTTGCCATGAGTGAGCTCTCCCCTGAGTCAGCGATGACAGAATGGGGTCCATTTTTTGAATGGGGATTTGCAAAATCAAACACATTCACGGATCATGTTCAGTCAGGAGATTCCTCACATTCCTGCCCTGAATGGTCTCCAGACTCTATGGAAAATACAACTGGTCTGCACTCCATATGACCATGTTTTTTTAATTTGCTCATGGGAATGCCAAATGATAATCACTGTCAGCCAGTTTCACAAATGGATAGAAATTATTCTTAAAGAAGAGAAGAGAGTCAGTGCTATCAAGCTAGAAGGCATCTAATACATCTTATACTACTGATGTACAATGAGATGCAAAAAAATCTGTCTTTTTTACAAACAATTTGACTGACAGAAGAGATGCTTTTAAAATTTGACACTTTGGTGTTGTTGTAAGATCTTCTTGAGGACATGATCAGAGTTCAAAATTAACTTGGTCAGAAAGAGAGATGAATAGAGAATTTGTGAGAGAGATGAATAGGTGAATAAACAAAAGGATGTTCAATGTACCAGCTGTGACATTTAGGAAGGGGAATACAAATACCAGGTGGGTAGGAGTGTCTGCTAAGCAGCAATATGGCAGAGGAAGATTTAGAGATGAGAGTGGAACACAGTATGTATTAGTCAGCAGCATGGTATTGCAAAAAAAGGAAATGTCACCCTAGGCTGAAGTTGAGTTTTAAATAATTTGGTAGTCTTAGAAGTCCTTTACCAGTAATTCTGCGATAAATGCTTCATTTGGGTCTGATGGCCACTTATTCTTTGCATAGCTGCTCCATTTGTTTTTACAAAGCTAATTTATTCATTATAGCTAGCTCTTAGTAAAGTGAAGCATTCAACTAGGTAGGCTGGCTTATGACAGTCAGCTTAAAGACATCTCCAAATTTGTTTTTAATTAGTTGATACAGGCCCAGCGTAACAGCTCATAAAGCCCATGTGTAGCGTGGAGTGCCTCATCTCCTTGAACTTGCTGTGTGAGAGTGAATTGTTCAGTAGAGAGAGACATGCTGCTGCAGAGGACATCTTAGGGAGTCTTCCTAGGACTCCCATAGTCTATGGAGGAGCCCAAGGAAACCCACCCAGGCTAAGGTAATTTTTTGTGGAGGCATTTATCCAAATGACTTGACTGACATAGACTGATGATGCACACGTGATTTGTATGTTGAATTCTTCTGAATTCTGCACTTTATTAACAGCAGTGTGGACCAGAATGCAGAATGGTCTTGCACATAGACTCTACTTTTCTTTTTTCTTAAAGCAGAAGGAATACAGATATCTTCCTTAGTTTCCCAGGGCTTTCCTTATCTGTACATAACTCTTTAGGTGGTACACACTTCAACAGAAAAAGCTTCTTCCCTGTGTACTGTGTATTGCACAGATTTGCCAATAGTTCAGCTTTTCATTTTAGCTTCTCAAAACTTGGTTTAAGCCCTTCCACATTAGCACCACAATCTACTGAAAACAACAAACCCAATGACAGTTATGAATGCACAGAGTACTTGACAGCCATGCCACATTTAAGATGTGATGGTGTATCATTTGCCTGAATTGCTGCTAGTGAAGGAGCTGTATACCTAGCTGGAGTTATACTACTTTAACGGAATATTAGTGGAGAGGAGAACAAGAAGACTGGAGGCAGGGTTAGCTAACATGACCTGTGAAGAAGGCTGAAGGAACTAGAGTTGTTCAGCCACGAGAAGAGAAACCAAAGGGGGAGCAGGGCAAATTTTAAAATATGAAGACCTTTTTATAAAGGAGGTGGTGATCAGCGGTTGTCCACAACTGCTGGAGAAAGGACAGGGCAACAGCAGCCTGGTTTACAGAAAAAGGAAATTTAAGATGGATTTCAGTGGAGGCAGAACAGCCTTTATCATGAAAGGGTGGAATGAATTTAACTGCACAGTCTGGGGTCCCTCTCAACACTAACCTCTTCTTTTAGGAGTTTCACAAACTTCTTTTAGGTATAATCTATTAATATTTAGTCCTGACTCATCAAAGGAGGGCTGGGCTAGATGACATCCTTGAAGTCCCTCATGGCCTTTAATTTCTATGACTCCTTCATTCCTGTTGTTTGCAGTAATGCTGTATGTCTTCAAACTCCTTGTAGATTTGTGCAGACTGAAAAATGTTTCTATTGCTAATCTGAATGCAATATTAAAATTAAGCAAAACATGGAGAAGCAGGCTAGCTGAGTGAAACATTCAAAATCTTGTAGCTACTACAACTTGTCTGTCCATGGACACCCTCTGTGTTGCAGCCTCCGCTCACTGCTTTGCTTGCAGAGATAAGTTTGTCTTATCTGAAAATATCTCCATACTTGAAGTGTATAAGCACAGCAGATATACACACCTCCTCATACTATAAAGTAATCTGTAAGGTTGTATTATCTGGTCTCATAAACCAGAAGCTATCATCAATAATCTGCTTTTTGAAGTTGCTGCTTGGGGTTAACTGTAGAATGGTATCTCCCTCTGAAGATAAGATCTCAGACTGGACTTTCTCTGCAGCTGTACTTAAAGGTGACAGGCAAGGGTTTTTACTTTTTTTCCTCCTCTCTCTCATACACACACACAGTTAAACAACACATGAGAAAACAAGCAGAAATAATCAGGATAAATATAAATATAATATAAAATCATTATCAACAGCCTCAGCCTCTGCAAAGGTTTAAAAGCATTTCTGACTCACTTAGCTGACAAACCCCCATCACTCCAAATCTTGCTCCTGGTATTTTTACCTTAGTAACCAGGAAGATGTCTCCCAGAGAGACTATTGCACTTTTTTTTCCTACCAGTAGTGCACAAATTACATAGACCCACAGCACTTCTGTTCTAAACCATTGCCTGAAGTCAGAAACAGGACTTAATGCGCAGTCCCCAAGGAAAGTCAAAGACAGCGGTGGGTAGCTCTTGAGATGTGTTGGGTTCACGGGCAGTTCCAGCGCAGATGTTATGCCTGGGCTGCAGCATGTGACTGTCAGCAAGGTTGTGCTGCGTGGGGGGCTACAAACCCATGCCCAGCTGTGGGAGTAAGTGAGCCAAGCGGAGCAGCTGAGGCCGATGTCCCTGGTCTGTCCTCGAACCCCATCTCACAATGGAACAGCAAACTCCCCCAGGAGCTGCTGTCATTTCCTGCCTCCAAGCTGTTCCCAGGGTTTCCCAGGCTCGCCAAGGTGTAAGAAGTGTGTCTTGTGGCTTTTCTTCCTTACAAGAGAAATGTGAGATTTCTCTGACCTTTGGAGAAAATGATGGCTTCTCCACAGAGTGTAGCTGGTTGGAATATTCTTAGGGTATGTCTTTTGGATTGATCTTCCCAAGATCAATCAAATCTCTTCTCTGGAATTCCAGTCCACAAGATTCCTGGCCAATTAATTCTTGAGCACTTTATTGTTACACTCATCTGAGCTCAAGAGCTATGGAAAATTCTCTTGATATTTTGGATAAATTGCAAATACTTTTTCCTTATACTCTGGAATAAGCATGCATTATCCCTAAAACCGAGATTCCTTATATTTTCCCCAAATGAAAGTTTAATATTTATTGAAATCTTCTGTTGATTAAATGCTCTGAATAGTGTATCCAGAAGACTAATCGATATTTTAAATGCACTCAGACATATTAGCTGCTTACTGGTTACACAGAGAAATAATGAACTTGCTATACGAGAAGGTAAAATTAATGAATAATTCATAGCCATTAATTTATTCAGTTTTGCCTTTTGAATTGATTTGGCAATTATTCTTGTACTGCACATCATTTACAAATGCTTAGATATAAATATTTACAGTTGCAAATTTGTGGTCAAATCATTTCTGTTCTCTGATTGAATGGCTTCTGTAGCACACCATGCAGTGCAAATTGTGAATTTTACTGTTAAATATACAGCTTGGTAGAATGTGGGTGCTTGAATGATCAAATAAAGTGGATACATACTGACTGTAAATATGGTCAAACTAATGTATTTCAAATATGAATAAATATTTGCAATCAGGTTTCTCTTCATCACTCATTGCAGTAATAATGAGGGAAAGATCTTGTGTGTCGTGCTGCCACAGACAACAAAGACCAATGTCCTTTGGCACTGATATTTTTATTGTTTATTCAGCTCTTCTCTCTTTTTCCTTTGTTTGCAAGTTTTTTTTCCTGCTGATTGTGTTCTACATTTTTCAAGGATGATTGCAACATTCAGAAAAATGAGAATTTGCTCTAGATGTGTGTGACTGGCAAAACCCCCTCTGTTTCCCTTAACCCCATGGTGAAGCTGTGTAGCTAGAGGATCCACAAGCAGAAATTATGGATCTGTGAGGGAACTGATGGTCTGAGTGAAAGGGCTAACTCACAGTGGGTTACTTCAGCCAAAGGAGACTTGCCTCCTAAACTCCCCTTGTACTTACTGGAGAGACTTCTCTAGACTATGATTCAGAACGGGAGCCTAATTTTAAGTGCTCTGAATCACTCTGCTAGTCTGCTTATTTTGAACAGCGCAGTTTATCTTCCCTCCATTTCCTACTTGTTGCCCTGACTGATGAGTCAGGATTTATGCAGAATGAATGAATTTCACCTTTTATGAATAAAGCATAGCACTGTAATCATTTAGAGCACTTGATTTGAGACTAAAGAACTAGTGAAAGCATTAAAGTGTATTATGTTATATATTTCTTTCTCTGAACAGTTAGAAGAACCTTGAAAAATTCTAGCTTTAAGCATTTAAGTCATTTAATACATTGCAATAATTCAAAGTAATTTAATATGATTTTCAGTTTTCTTGAAGCACTCCAGAAAATTATTTTTCCAAAGTTCCTTCAGTTTGAAATGCTTCCACAGGAGCACTTGAGGCTGAAAGTAAAGTTAATCCATTTACAGATAGCACATTCAGAAAAGAACAAAACCTATGAAACTACAGTTTGTTCTAAAGGAATAAAGATAAATGCATTAGCATCTGAAGCAATCCTAAAATAAAACTAGGTATTAGCTTGTAAATACATTTGAGAAATGAGAGTAGATGCTCAGGTGGTCTTAAGGCCAGGCCAGGGGTAGCCTTAGGACTCCTGTGTAGGGATGTTACGGATGCTCAAAGGAAATTTGCTCATCGTGTGCAGCTCATGAATGGACATGAAACCACGTTCAAACTTTCTGTGGCTATTCCTGTCCTGGGATGAAGCGCTGTTGCTCAGAGCAGACCTTCACAACCACAGCAAAACTGCTGAAGCTGCTACTTTCAACTCTTCACCTTCAACCCTTCATGGGGCTGTGTGAGCACCTCACATCTGAGTAAGTGCTAGGTCACCCTGCTGAGCTGCAGCTGACACCCAGGAAGGAAACTCCTGACCAGCAGCCTCCATGTAGACACAGGGCCTGCTATAAGTGTTGTCCACAGCCTTGCTCTTCTTGGTGGACCCTCTGTGTCTTTTTCTGTGTGGCATTGGAGTTGTGCGGTGCTGCAGATGACATTCTTCTAGCACATCAGTGTCTTGGGACAACCACTGCTAATGCCTCCAAATTGAAATTAGGTGACTAACAAATACTTCTACAGGTGTTGCATGGTGCATCTGTACGGTGGCCCCCAGCAGGACACTCAGGATGGATGTCCCACTCAGGACATCCCGCTGCCAGGGGCTGCTCTCCAGGGACCTCCTGCCCCAGGCATCTGCGGGTGGTCCCACTGCCTATGCTATTTGCCTGCTGCCATCTGCCGACTTTTTTCCAGTGCCTTTGTGAACCCTGTACTCGCTGGGGGTTTAGTAGGACCTCCAAGGACCCTCCTGAATGGCTTATCATAAAATGACTGTTTTAAATACAATTTCCATCATAGGCAAGGTCCATACGGGGTTTGCTCTAGTTCAGAAATACCATAGCAGGGGAGTGATGAGTGAGCTCCTCAGGGCTGTGTTAGGTGCCTGTAGTGTGTGTGTGCTCCCCTTGGTTCACAACACGAATTGGGAAGAGAGGAGGCCAAAGGGACATTGTACTGAGGTGAGAAACTCTGTGCTGGTGAGTACTGTGATAGTATTAAGGATGCTTGAACTTGCCTTCCTGCTCGTGATGTGGTACATTGTGGGGTAGTGTGCCTGTGATTAACTCTTCCTCCCCTGGGTGAACAGACAGAAATGATATTTGCTTCTTAGTGTAGTGCTAAAACACTTTTGTAGTCTGTTCACATTTTTATCTGAAAAGTAGGAACAAAATTCTGCTGTCAGTAAAATGAATTGTCAGAACAACTGCATGTACTGAGTTTAATTTCATTTAATATTTAATGACTAGCTAGCTTTTCCTGGGATAATGATTTCACAAGAAGAGAAACATCAGAGCAGACCTCCTGCTAGTGTAGCACAGCTACAGCAGGAACTGCAGAAATGCAGGGTCAATCCAGCAGAATGAGATTCTGCCATCTGTAGTCATTGTGGATAGCACTTCGCTCTTCGAGGGTCTGCACTTGGGTCAGCTGGACTGCTGTAGAGGAAAGGACACATTCAGTATGCACTGAGGCATAGAGTTTGACCCTAACTGCAAAATGCTCCCTCCCTTGGAAAGAATAAACTGGACACAGTTTAAGGCAATCCTCCATATCTTCTGCTTTTTATGAGAGAGGGGTAGGATGTCTCCTCCCAGATCTCACATGTCAGAAGGCTGTGCTGTCCAGCTCTTTCCAGTCACGTAAAATCCTCACTCAACCATGTCATGCTGATGTTATTTTATATAAAGAGGACTTTTATACAATAACTTCCACAACATGTTTGGAACAGCAATCTGCCTACGTTTCTGTATGGCAAACAAAGCTAGAAACACTTGAACATCAAATAGTATCTGCATGGTTTTGACATCAATGTCAAAAGTAACGTTTCTGCACTCAGCGGGTTAGCAGATATAGGTGTTACTGGTCCACAAGGCAGAATAGGCACTGATTTGTTTTCTCACAGTTGTATTGGCTCTGCAGTGCTAACAGTCTTGTTAGTTCTTGTCTTTGGCATCCTCGGATGCATTCCTCTGAATTTCAAAAGTTAGAAGAACCATTAGATACAAGCAAGGAACAGGAAGGCCCACAGCATATGTTCAGTCTGCAGGCGAACAGTACTGCCTGTGCTAACCCTAATCCATGTGTATAAAGATGGTCTGGGAAGCTAATTATGACAGGCAGAAAAAAAAAGAAAGGACTGTAGGAATTTGCTCCAAATGACAGCAAATGCAGTTGGCAGAATGACTGAAACTTGGTCCCTGAAGAATCCCTCCAGGATATGTAGCTTTCCTGACACAAAGTGAGTGGGCTTATTAGGTGGATTCAATAACTTTAGAGTTATTTTCATCCCATAGCCAGACTAACACCTGTAATTCTTCCTCTTTCTATACTTTTTTTTCTGCCATTGGATAGGGACTGGCTCCATAGATCAATTTGTTTATTTGTGGTTTTTTTTCGATGATGGATGAATTGACTGATAGTGTCATCACCACCTTGTGAACCCAAGGATAAATTCACAGGCTGTTAGCAAAAGCACTGCCTGATGCCTGTCATCTCTACTGAGCAGGCATTACTTCCTCCTCCCCAAACTCTCAGGATGGCTTGAGGCTCCTTTTCCTTTAATGTTTTATTCTTCACTGAACTGCACCCGTGTTTAATTTTCCTTCTTACTTTGCAGCTTCTCCTCAGCAGCCTGCACTGTTATGTGGGTATATTCCACTTTCAGATCTCACAGTTTGCCAAGCATGAGGCGCAGTGAGAAGCAGTGGCACAGATTTTAGAGGATCTGGCTACTTCCTCTCCTGGCTGGCATTAAGGAGCAAATAACTGAAGATTTGTCCCTGTTAATTTGAAATAAATCCCAAATGATTTGTGAACACGTGGGAAAGATGGTTTTCAGGTATTGCCCTTGCTTGCCTACCGGATGCCAACAGGGGGAGTTTCAACTCTGTCTCAGATTTATGCTTCTGACGGTATCCTTGCCTTAAGTGATATTGATCATGACGGATAAAAGCTATTTATTTTCCCACATTTCAATAACTTTTCTTAACGCCTCTTTCCTTTAAAGAAACACTTCTGTGTCTCTTCTATAGATTGAAAATGAAGGCACGGTTCATATCTCTTGTTGAAATCCTTTTAAAAAGAGACCAGTGATAGAATGGTTCTACAACTTGCTTTGCTAGAGTGAAAGAAAACTAATTTGCCTCTGAGATGAATCAAACCCAGATTTTAGAAAACTATCTCAGTTTCTCTCTTGCCCCTGAACACCCTGATGACGGAGGTATAGTTGACTTCTCTTGCTCATTTTGTATAAACTAAGATTTGAACGATAAGGTCTTAGAAAATGAAAAATCTGCCTCTGGCCTATCAGTTGAAGTCGACCAATTCATAGCCAGATAGAAAACGAATGTAGAGAAACTATCTCCCTTTGATTTGTTTGTTTATTTGTTTGAGGGGGAAGTAAATGGGGAAGAACTTCACTGGTGAGGAGGTAGAATGACATCTTAGGGAAATGAGGTTCTGTCCTTAGAAGGGGGTTGTAAGCCATGCTTGTGTGGAAATGAATGGAGGAAGACTTTTTGAAGAGACATTTTGTCTCTTTATAAATAGGACAGAATATGTCTGTGCAGTGCTGCAGTCAATTCTACCAGGTCCCAGCAAATTGCAGTTTTTCTTTTCACAGAATTTCTCATTTATTTCTAATGTGAAAAATTGTCTTTGAAATTGTCTTCAAAGAGCAAGGGCTGCATCTTTTCTGTAACATAAGCAAGATATTTTCAGTTGCTACTGAAGAAGGTACCTTCTGTATATTGAGCCTCTAGGGTTCACTCAAGTTGCATTTCAAGCATTTTTCACTGCCATCCAGACCAGACTTCAGCGTCTGAATCTGCTTCATTTTTGGGTGCTAAAACATGAACAGATTAAATCCAAAGCTCTTCAGGAGAAAATTGAAATGTCCTGAGTCATCCAGTGAGAGTTGACACTAGCTCCTCTTTTCAAGGTCTTATTACCTGTGGCTCTGAGCTTCAAAACTATAGCTACTTTCAACTATGATGTCTCAGCTGACAGGGTCCCAGAGCCGTGATCTTGTCAACAGAGGCCAGGGTGGAAGAAATCTCCCTTAGGCAATCTGTCCTCTTTGGGGGAATCCTACAAAATGGACTTCTTCCTAGTTTGTGGAAGGAGCATTTTTAAGGGATTAAAAATTCTTCAGCTTCCACTTGGCATCTGAATTTTGAATTCACAAGCTGTGTCATTCTCTCCATACCCACACGCAGGAGGACCATGCTCTGTGTAATATACAAAAACATGTAAGTAAAGATGTGTGTGTGTATATATATATATGTAAAAAATGTGATAGCTTACTTCAGAAATCCAGATTAAAATTAATGTCTATAGCAATGACGCTCATCATTTCACTCAGTCCACTTTCACAGTCAGTTAAAAACCTTTTTAATTAGTAGCTATCAGCAATTTGGTGAGTGGGTTGCCGCAGTGGAGAAGGTTAATGCTGTATCTGGGGGGGAAGGGAGTCAACTTACTGCTGTAGGAAGTAGGACATTTTTCTTGATTTGATGAAATTATGTTGGAGAGAAATCCACTGTGTCTTGATATTGACATAATTGCGTTGCATCTGCTGAAATGGCCCTCTGTAATGGGCTGATCCTGCGTGTGTACCAAAGGGCAAGGATGGCCCAGTGCAGCTTGCTGAGATGCTCTGTCTATTCCTATGCCAGCAACTCAGCCAGAAGGGGTGAATGGTTCCAGGGGTATTAGGAGGGTTGCCAAGATCAGTCAGGGCTGGCAGGTTTTACTGGGACAGTTGCAATATTGCGGTAATACATCTGCCTGGGCCTGGCTCTTGAGTAAGAGAGTAAAAGTAATTCCAAAGGATACTGAAGTAGGTCATCTCCATCCCTGACTATGACCCAAATAGCTCCCCTGAGAATGAAGCCTCATTTCATACCCTAGCCAAACAGTGTGAAGACAGGTCTGGAAACCCTTCCATTTCTCCTGTGTATGAACTTCTGTTAAAACCCAGATTGGTTGTTCAGACCACTGGCAGAGAGTGAAAGAGAGGACAGGCATGTGGATGTAAAGAGGGTGTTTAGGTCAAGAACTAAAGAAGCTGTGTCACAGGATTAAGGCAGCTATGCAAGCTCGCACAGGTATTTCCACTTATGAGGTCCTCACACCTTCTCTGAGGGAAGATGTTAGTCCCAAACATAAGGACTGTTTGTACATTGCAGGATACATTGCAGTGCACCACGCAGACATGGCTTCTGGACACACCTTTGCTTGTGTGGACATGCTGGTCTGCACCATGCCAGTGTGTAGGGTGGCTATGGGACCAGGCCTGCATGGTACACTGGGGAGTTCACAGTCCCGTAGGCAGCACGCAGCCAGAGGTCATGCTGGGGGACCAGGGCTGCGAGTGCATCGGTGCCCAGTGAACATGGCTTTGAGGCAGTGCTCTTATGGCTGCACAAATGGGGCTCCCAAGGCTATCGTCTGTAACTGTGGGATCCGGGCTGTGCTCAGGATGTGTACAAAATGTTATAGCTGCAGCAGGACATGGCATACGTTTTCTGTGCCTTTGATGAAGAAGACAAAACTGGTGGTGTTGCACTAGTAAACACCATATAAATCACTGAGGATCATGATGGTGTTTTAAACAAGATAACCAAGTCAATGGGTAGGCTGCTAGGTGCACCATATGCACAGCTAGCTTTGTATATTACAAAATCAAAAGCCTTGTGAAAGAGTAAGTAGGAGAACTTAACTTACAGTATGGAGGTGGACATCTGAGGTAAGTACATTAAAACATTTTACTAGTAAATGAAATATCAATGGAAAATGGCTTATGTCTCTACCTATGACTTCCAGACAGGATACATGGACATTAAACAAAACAGTGTGCTTTTCTGGAGTAAGGCCAAGATGCTGTCAAGGATCATGTATCTTTTAGTCAAAAGTGGTATAAGATCTCACTTTCTCTTAAGAGAAAAGGGGTGTCTATGGAGGGAAGTGGAAATATCTGTAGAATTGTTAGTACGGAGAGCCATGTGTTTAAAACACAAAATCCCATGAAACATTGCCAGGAATGGGAGAGGAATGAGAGGCAATGCTTTGGAACAAAACAAAACAGCAAAAAAAGAAGCAAGTAAAAGTTGTGTCTACTATGTGCTTAAGGACAATAGCGCTGAGTCAAAACCTGCTGGACTCAGTTGGGAATGCTGTGGTTTAGCTAGCCCAACTGAGCTGAACTGGAATGCTCTTTTTGTCTTTCAACAAGCCTGTAAAAGTTGGCAGAGATCTGATCAGCTGTTCAAGCCCTGCCGAACAGTCCTCAGAGTTCAACTCTTATACGTGGTTACGGGCCCAGCGGAAAAATTAAGGGTCACGCAGGTTGTAGGCTTAGCTGGCAGTTGTGTTTGAGAGGTGTGTGGAATAAGATGTTTTTTTCTGCATGGAAGAAAAATGTTTGTTGCCTCAGAAAGATGTGTCCTTATGCACTCTTCTTTTCTGAAGTAGGGGCTTGCTGTGTAAATAGAAACGTGAGCAGGAGCTTGGGGAATTATTTCATGCATGTGATGTTACACAGACTAGCTTAGCTCTTTGTCTAGGGGCATATGTCCAAGGCGATTTAGGTCTATCTAAGTCAGAGTTACTACAGTTTGGTCCTGCACCTTGTTCCCTCTCTCCTTGCCAGCACTGATATTTGTCTGATCTTGTCATGAGCCTGTTCAGGGAGCTAAACTGATTGAAGACTACTGCTTTTTCCTGCAGAGTTACTTTTTACCTAGTTTAACTCCCTGAACCAGCTCACGGCAGGGTCAGAGCAAGGCCTAGTACTGGCACGCAAGAGCTAGCTGGAATTTGTGGCCGGGGTGAGAAGGAAATGGCAGGACTTGCATTAGTTGAGCTCTTGGGGAACCTCATCCTACAGCAGTTTACCCTTCCTCCTGCTCCACTGCATCTGCTTATAGACCTTCAGTCCGCTTATGTATTTTATATTCAGGTTTATCTGAGTATGGACTCTTTAAGTGAAAATATTTTGTAGTGCATCTGCATACTACTGGACCGGCTTTCTCCTTCACAGTCAGATTGTGCTCAGAAAGGCTGGACTTTGCACTCAGCAGCATAATGTGTCCACCTGGATTTGTGAAATGCTGTGGGTCCCAGCTTTGAAGGCATAAATCCCACCGCCCTGATGGCTCCTGCTCAGGTCAAAGTAACAAAGGCATATAGAGGGGTACAAAGACACCCTGCAGTGCACCTGCAGGGATGATGCTAACTTAATCTGGGCATATCTTGGGAAGGCAAATTGGTTGGTGTCAATGTCTTGGCCTTATCCTATGCTGGCTGGTCCTGAGGAGAGAAGATGTCACTGCCCCCAGCCCCATGGGCTTTCTTCTATGCCCTTCCCTCGGCTGTTCTGTAGCCCCATGTATGCTATGCATTCAGTGTTGGTGGAGGCAAGGCTGACAGAGGCATGGAGAGTTTGGCCGCATGTGCTAAAAGTGCTTGTGGTGAATCTTAATAACACCACTCATCCTCTGGGCATAGGTAGGCTATGCAGTCACTTCCATTTTATGTTAGGAAGATAGCTATGTGAAAAAAGCAATAGAGCTCAGTGTGGTAATGATTTGGTCCTGTCTTCTCCCGTAAGGGGTCCAGAAGTAACAACAAAAATGTACACTTTGGGATTACTAGTAGGAAGCAGTGCTTCAGAGCATGCTCTCAGACAGCATCCCCTGGGAACATGCCTTACCAAACAATGCTGACTCCTTCAGTTCAAAGAAAGTCAAAGTATTTTCAAAATTTGGCATCTAAGTAATAGTTGTAGTTGCTGCAGAGACACTGAACAATTGTAGCTGAGTGTGGGAAGTGGCCTGTGAAATCATAAAAGGTGGGGAGAAGTCCCAAAAACCAATTTCGCTCCTAAGTGTGGGTTCCACATTTTGTGAAGGCCTGAGAGCCTGCCTGTAATTTCACCTTTTCTGACAGTTTGACTTCTATTTCTACTTGCCAGCCATTGTCATTATTTTAAGCCTCCATCTCTCATCTGTTTACCTTAGCAATTTCTGCTAACACTAGCCCAGCCTACATGTTTTAGCTACTAAAGGTTTCAGATGGAGAGACTTGACCTTCCTTTCTTAATGTTTTCTCAGTGTTCCTTTGTTGCTGGGTATGGGATGCAGGATTTTTTTCTTCCTCAGAAAGAGGCTATAGTTACCTGAGGGTTGAAAAAATGAACATTGTAATTCAAGGCAATAGCACATAGCAGTGAAGAATGTAAATGGTGCTTTTCATTTAGCCTGGTTTCTTGCAATCCCTTTTTCACCAGGAGCAGACAAATGACTATTCCAATAATTAAAAGGAATACACCTGGAGAATTAGCCATATAATGAATGCCCCAGAAGTTGAAACTTCAGCTCTCTGATTGTGCATTCAGTCCCCACAGGCCTCAAATGCAGAAGCCAGATTCCAGTTTAGAGCTGCTGCTTTCAGATGGCAGAATGAGCTCTGGTACCAGCACAATTTAAAAAATGTATTCTTCTTATATTAATTATCCTTCTCCAGTGCATACCTTAAAGTGACATTTAATAGGAGCAAGAACAGGGCAGAAATAAATGCTGAAATGTGATAGAATGCATTTTATGTGGATTATCCATGGTCAGAAGAGGAAGTAATGATCTGATAAGGGTTTCAAGTTCTAATATGAAAAACTGGCCCCTGAAAAAGGTCCAGAATAACTCCCACAATGGAGTTATCTATGGCTATTCTTGGTCATATGGGAAATACGTAGCTTCTGTGGCCATGGGTGATAGGACAAAATCTCCTTCATGTATGAGTAAACTGACTGTATTTCTCCCTTATTCAGAAGATGTTCATCTTTCTTTTTAATCTTAGAACATAACTAGTGCTGAATCTCAGAGAAAAGGGTTGAAAACCATTAAGTTTCTTTTTCATGTTATACAGCTTTGGACACCCTTTTATGAATAAAATGACATGGCAAAGTGTGAAGTAACAAAGTAATTGTAAGCAGCGGCCAGCATGTGGAAAGTCAAAACTATCTACAGCTGAATAACGTTCTTATTAGAAATGAAGGGCAAACAGGAATGTAATTTATTATTGCTTCTCTACGTGGCTTCAGAGATCACATAATCCAAAGTAAAAAATGGCATGCATGTGGTCCCTAAGATATTCTTCAGAATGGAGGGGCTATATATCAAAACCTTATTTCCTGGTAATGAATTTTAAATAAGTGCCCAGGGCATCAGGTCATTGATGTTTCCACTTTGCAAACTGGGTGGGCTATGAAAGCCCCTAGAGCCCTTCAAAGGCGCCTTAAAAAAGATCCCTAGCTTTAACTGACCAAACTTTTCAAGAAAAATACCTGAAACAATTAGGAGAATGAAAACCAGGAGGTCAGATTACTTGGCCCATGGCTGAGGATTTACATAAATAGGCCTAACCTTTGACTTGAAAATAAAAGGTAAGTACAGAGCCCTGACAGAACAGCAGGTCATTGGTATTTACTCTGTAAAGTACTGCCTCTGATGCTATGACAAAAATGCCAGGAATTCCACTGATCACTGTGTGCTGATAGGGCTCAAAGGTATGCAGCCAGCTAACAGAAACCCAGCCTACCTGACTGATCGAAACTGCATTACTCCCACGCATTTATAACCTGCAATCTGTGAGCGTGGGAAAGCGTGCAAGGCCTTAGACTAATTCCTGAGAATAAAAATGGAGAAACTTGCTGTTTTCAACAGTTATTTGAGCTTTTTGTGGCTTGGGCAACATATAATAGAATTAACAAAAAGTCTCCCAGTGAGCATCTTAAGATGTTTTCTTCACTGTGCGTACTGCTGTTCAAGGGTATCCAGAATTTGTGTTGCATGTGCAGGCTGAGATTGGTACCACATTCAGCATCGTGGGACTTTGTCAAAGATAATCTGTACTTACAAGCGGTCTTCAAGTGTCAAAACGATAACAAGCTGTAGGAAGCCAGTCCCTGGCTCAATTTTTAACTGATGAACCTCTAGACAGTAAACCTACAGGACAAATTGTATGCTGTGGGTTTGTGCTACATTTTGTCGAGCAATGTCTCTGCATTCACAGGTCAGAGAGCGAAAGGTGAACCAAAAAAATATTTTTGCATTTTTATGTCTAGCACAGTAACAAAGATGTTTTAGATATATTTTCTCTTCTACATGGATAGCAGAGAAAAGAGTACCCCTGTGAAAGTGGAAACAAAAAGTGCAAAGTATTTATGTTCATGTTTTATACAGAGAGATTCAGTTTCCTGTTCCAGTTTGAGACACAAGCACACACCAAGTATCCTGCAGGCTGTTTCAAACTTGTTTCTCTAATTAATCAAAAGTGATCCATTACAGAAAACCTGCAGGAATGTCAGAGATGGATGCTTCTGCTGTACTGTTTTTGACTTGCTTGTTGCAACAGAGGGGGAAGCTGTTAGTGCCTGTCTAGTAAATTATTGAAGGATGGTGTAAGAGAGCCTGCTGCCTTCCTCTTGAAGGGCTGGGAAGCCTGGGGCTAGCCAGCCCCATGCTGCTTTCCCTGTCTGCTAGACTGCTGCGGGATTTTGGAGGGAGGTGGAGGAACACCCCACAGCTGTGGACTGATCAGGAAGAAGACAGGCTGGCCGCATGCCCTGGGTGCTGCCTGGCAGAGTCCCCTGGTTGGGAAGCTAGGCAGGCGGTGATGAAGCAGGAGGAGGTAGTGGCCACTGGAGGATGGTCAAGTGGGGTGTCCTGGTGAGGAGCCAGTTGTCAGTCCCTCTGTGCCCGGCAGTTTTGAACGCTGTGCAAGGAGAAGCCCAGCCCGGTACCCCTCTCTGACCAGCATGGCCTTCGCAGGGTACTGCTGGGCACGTCTCCCTTCTCTCTCTGGCCAACAGGCATGAACCCAAGGTATAATTCTGAAGGGAAATTAAAAGTGTTTGAAGGACATCCAGTCTCTGGAGGGTGTTCATGGTGACCTAGAGCCCCTTTGGCGTTAGTTCTGGTGCATCCCCTTGCCAGGCTCAGCTGCCTCCTCCTATGGACCCCACCTGCCCTAGGTCTCCCTGGGCAGAGCGGTGGCCAGGTGTCTCCTCCTCTGAGTCAATTCTCTGATTACGCCATGTGAAGTGTAGGCTGGTCTGCTTGTGCCTCCATGTGTAGTGGTGCTGTGTTGTGCTGGCACTGTTTCACTGATGCACTGGACTCAGGGGCAATGAGGCAGAGTCATTACCCATCAAGTCCTGCTTGATGTCTTGCATGCTGAGCTGTGGCTATCTGCCCTGCTCTGTCAGGCTGACTGCATCTGGCAGAAATGGACTTGTCATGTATAACTACGAGGTTAGCAGTAGCAAGGCTATCTCAGGGAATTGAGGGCAACAGTTCATAAACAAGCCATTTCCAAGAGGTGTGCCATCCAGGACAGGGAGCTGCCACTGGTGATAACACTGCCTTGCAAAATGATGTGAGTGAATCCCTGATTCAGGGTAAATAAGGAGTACTCCTGTCTTGCTTGGGGGTGAGGAAAGGAGAGTTGGAGGCTTAGGCAATTTCCCATGGCCTCTCTTGCTCATCTCAATCAGCATTTTGATATCTGCTGTGAACCTTAAGGGCACCTTCAGTGCTGATCTTCACACGAGCCTGCTGTAAAACACCTCTGGACTTTCTTGATTTTTCAATCCCTAACCACTGTAACTGCTATTTAACCAATTTTTCCCCAAATCACCATCCCATGTCTTTGAACACAGCTCTGTCTAGTACTGAGTGTTCTCCCTTACCTGGATAGCAGTACCAGGAGCATGCCGCCACAGCATCTGTACTAGGAGCCTGGAAGACTTTGTGCATGGTCTTGTCCTCAGCTGGTGCTGTGATAAATGTTTTCCATGTTTCATTCTAAGGCTGAACAACCTTTTTCCTTCTTCCCTTTTAAATGGTATGTGTATAGTTTGGGTTACAAAGTTCGCTTTGCTTTTGACAAAGCAGTTTTGACAGTGTAGTTTGTTTAAAGACTTCCTCCATAGCCAAAGAATGATGTACAACCCATCAGCATGGTTATGCAAATCCAGGTCCATTCATATGCAAAAGGAGAACAGTGCCTGCAGTCCTTTTGCCTCCAGAGAAATCATACCTGAGCAGATATTTTTTCTCTTATTATATGATTTTGAGGTGGTTTCAAAACTATGCATTTGGGAACTCTATGCTTTAAAGAAAGTGACCAGGCTTTTCCTGAGCTCACATTCTGTTTCTGGTTCCTACATTGTAGCTATAGGAGAATACAACTTAAGAGGAAGGTGATTTGCTGGGGCCATTTTGGCAATGGCAACAAGTGGTCTATAGGTGGTCTATAGACTAGAGCCAATGCCCCCTCTTCTCCTTGACCATGGTGTTTCCTAGGATTTTTTAGTGTGCGTGATGTAGATGATGTCATCACCTAACTTGAGGTGTAAAATGTGGGAGGACACGATCAATACTTGGGGGATGTCTGTGGGCAAATTAATTTTGTCCATGTTGTTATCTCACTCCTGATCTTCAGGTTCTTGTCAACTATTTCCATTTCTCAGGCAGTCTATTGAGAGCTGCATCCTTTGTGTACTGACTATCCCTGCATAGTTTGCTCACAGACTGCTCTTGAGTACTCTCAGACTAAAATTTTGGGCAGTGGGATAGATTTTGTGGAATGATGAACTTTGTACCCCTGCCTTGACCAGTAGGGCAGCAGCCTTTGGCTGTACTTTTTCTGTTTCTCTTTTTATTAAAATGTCCTGTATGTAATCCTCTTACCCATTATACCATCAAAAACATGTTCTGGCTTCCTGTGAAATGCCTAAGGGTAGTATTGAATTCATCCTCTACATGATCTCTGATGGCAGGGGGCTTTTTATTAATGGCACTTGTACGTCTCCATTCTTGCAAAACCACAGGAAAATACCTAGAATGAGAGGATTTTAAAAACACTGTGCTACCATTTGCTTCCTTCACATAAGTATTTGCTTCTTTTTGGACCACTTATAAATGTTGTATTCACCCTGTTGTCCTATAGTGGCTGGGAAGTTCATGCATTCAGTAGCTTTTTCTGCTGGCTCTGTATCTAAAAAAAGCAGTGCACCTCTCTAGCCCCTCTTCTAGCTTCTGCTTTGGAGGGAGTGCTAAACTTCCACTCCCTGCAATCTTTTAGCTCTATTCCCTGCCTGCTGGCACTTCTCTCCCACCTGGAAAGTCATCTTCAGTCCCTTCAGTCTCCTCCAATGTTGTTTTGTTCCCAGCCAACAAGTTCTGTGCCTCTCTCCCCAGACAAAACCAAGAATTTGATGCAATTTTAACCCCAGGGAGATTATTTTCTTCCCCAACTCTCTATTGTTTCAACATGTTATTTATTCCTCCATTCATCAACTTCCTGTGGTGCCTAATTAGGGTAAGACCATCCCTGTAAATCCCAGATCAGTCCAGCTTACCTTCTTTTGTCTATAGATTTTTCCCTCAGACCTAGCAAGACCACAGCCAAGACCACAGGTTTGGGTACCTACATCCAGCTGGAAGTTAAGGTACCCCTTTCGCTTGGGTTGGTTCCTCTCCAGGCACAGTGCTGTCCCTGGCTCTGGCAGAGGACTGTCTTGAGTGGTACCATCCACCTGCATTGCTCTTGCACATGCTCTCCAAGCATTTGTAAACATTTTCTCAGCAGCCTCATGGAGCTCAGGCTTCTTAGGTTGCTTCCTACTGCACAGAAGAGCTATTTCGTGTATTCACTTATAGCTGGGAAACATAAACATTCAGAAGCAAAACATTACTCAAAGTCATAAGGAAGGAAGTCTGTATTTGTAAAATCTTGTGTGGAGAAGCCCATTTTCTCTCATGAAGAGCTCTCAGGCACCATATCAAGCTTGTGTTTTGCTAGAGGAGGCATCATCTGAAGCAGCAGCAACCAAAAGGCTTTAATTCATTTCATTTATTTTTAACTTTCCCATTGAAATGCCTGAGGAAAAAAAAAAAAATAGCTTCCTTGGAGAGCCCTTCAGCTCTGAGAAAGATACCTGCTGCAATCTAGAAACAGGCTTGTTCTGAGAACAGCCTGGCCAAGCACTGCCCAGGGGGCTGTAGTTTATTCTTTATTTATTTATTTATTAATGTTGACCCTGAACACAGGAACCTCTTTCAAAGGCTGCTGTCGCGGGTTCATTTTTTTTTGGTGAAGAGCTGAGCAGGCTTCAGTTCACAGGAGTGGACCGCAGCAAGCGGTGGGAGAGCCCAAGCGATGGCAGGCTGGGCTGCATCAGTTGGCCGGTCACAAGGATGCCCGTCATGTGCTGCTGCTCAGACAAAGATTCCTTTCTTTCCCTGCCTGGTGGGTTCTTCATCAATGAGAGGACCTTGTCCTACAAACAGAAATCAAACCTCCATAATTGTGGTGTCACTGATAAAACATGACTTCTTTACCAGTTTGTATAAGCACTTTGTCCTCTTGCCTTGGTACAGCAGACTACGAAGATTTTTTATCTCTAGCTCTTTTATAGTTTTGATGTAAATACTGCAGACAAGTTTATTTTGGGAGTATTTTTGATCTATCTCAAGCAAGAATCTGAGCTTGTGCACTTACCGTCAAAACTGCTATGAATTTTCTGGAGTGATTGTTAGCTCTAAATAAAGATTATTTCAGGTTATGGTTTATTTTTTGTTTAAATTTAGAACTAATTATGCATGAATAATTAGTGTTATGTGTTTTCAACAAAGATGAGAACAAAATTTCTGCTCCACACAGCTTCTATTCCTAAATATGTGAAAAATTTAAGTTAGAAGGCTGAAAAAAATTGAGTAGTTCTGAATAGCATGGCTAAGCAGCTGTGTTATTTCTTTCTTCCCCCAATTGAATTATTGCTATAACTGTTCTTTCTAAGTTAAGATCTCACTGGGGGAAGGAAGAAAGTTTCTAGGTTTCACAGCAGGGAAGTCTTTAACAAGAAGTTAATGTAGGATAACGAAGGGGTCAGGAAAACTGTAAGCACAAAGGGATTGTCCAGAAGACTTTGTAGAGATAAGAGTGCGAATAAAGATACTAAACAAGAGAAGAAATGTGCAGCAACCATTTGAATTTTAACCTAGCTGTTCGGTGACAAATACATACCGCATCCACCACGACGTATTACCCTGGGTACAGTAATCAGCACCAGTCATGGTCACAGTCCCAAGTTAACAGAGAGAATGAAAATTTCTTGTTTCCATACATGTTCTTCTTTAAGGGGAAATATCTTACACGTGACAGGATTTAAAGACTACAGGATACATGGGAAGACAATACTGTTTCAAAACAAAGCTGAACTGAAAATGGAGAGAAGCAGGTATTTGTGGGATTCTGGGAGTGTACTTGAAGTTTCTAATATTTAACTCCTACAAAAGAGAAGTGTATCAGAGAAGTTAACTGGGCTAGCAGATCAGTTAGCTTTGCTGTGGCTTTTCAGTCAATAGGTCACTTCCCTGGGTTAGGGGTTGTGCTCTGCCAAACAACAGGATTTTTTAGCTGGTCCTGTATTGATGAGAAAATAATTCTCTGTTTCTATGATGCCATAGGTCATCAGTAAAATAAGGAATGATTATATTCTTCAATACTGCACAATTGCTGCCTTTACTATTCTTAGAATATTAGATTATTTTTAAATTAAACTAGATCTTTTTCAAATATTAAAAACCCACCTCAGCAATGTATTTTTGCAAGGGATTTTATAGAAGTTAGCTTCTGAATTACATACGAGATGCTGTGCACAAACTGTGCTGGTAGTTAATTCAGACTTAGTAACTAGAGCGTGATTTTGACAGTTAGCTCCCTTTAGGGTCAGGCTGGGACACTCCAAAGTATTATGGCCATGGAGACTATTTCATCATACAGACATAGGTACCTCTCTGATCTATGTAGTTGTGTTTGCTTTGATATCCCTAACAGTGAAATAACTTGTCAGCTTTAAACACTGAATATGATGGACAAAAGTCAGCATTAGTAGCATTTTGTTCCATGAATAAATCTGTATTGCTGCCATGAATTAAATAAACGATTAGCAAAAGAAAAATGCTATTTCCTCTGCCAATTTCTGGAGATTTTATTATTCCCTCATAGGATAAGAAGATACTATATTCCTTATTTCAAAGAGAAAAGATATGTTTTTATGTGTGAAATGTCCTCACTTCTCAAGAAGTAGATATCACAGGCTAAAATGCCTAAACACTAAGGAAAATAACAGCTCTACCCTTTTCTTTTGCCCTCAGCAGGAACCAAGTTTTGGCTAGCTACTGGTATGTTGTAGGAATTATGCCTGCTCAGTTATTTATTTTTATATTGCTGCAACTTTTTATCCTGATTCCTGCAGAAATGAGGCTTATGCAATCCTGCTGCATACGTTTGTATCTCCGTCACTTCCACACCCCTGAAATCTTTTGAACCTATTGACAAATTTCAACCAATTGATCTCTCAAAGAAAATCAAGTTCCTGCAAGCTTTGCAAAAATAACCTTCCAGGTAGTGCTCTCACAGAGGGGTAGGCTGCAGTGTGAACAGGCACCATTTCAGACAGCAGAGAACCCACTTGTAAGAAAGTGTTTATTTATAAACGCCTGCCCATGGGGAGCATTTCAGGGAAAGCTTGTTCCTTCTTTGATCTGAAGTCAATTGAGTCTGAGGCTCAGGTCTTTCAGGAGCCAGGCTTCATAGTACTGATCTCCAGAGCACGTGGTGATACTGCTTTGCAGTAATGATTTACCACCTTAACTGCTTTTAAAACACAAGTTTTTTAAAACTACTTAATTATCCGTTTCTTTTCCTTTTTTTTTTTTTTGTATAGGACGAACAACTGCCCAATAGCCTCTCTCTTAAGACCGAGACTTTATGTTGACCATCACCCTAGAAGTCAACTCTTGACCTTTATCACTGTCACTTTTCTCCATGGATTCTCTGAGTTTAAAGTTACAGAATTGCCGAAACAGATAACAGAGTGCAGAAGGCTGAAAAGTGACTAGGACGAACCTCCAGGGACAAAGTTTATCTGTTGGAGCATTTCCTGTGTGTACTTTGAAACCTCTCAATTTAACTTGATCAAAGCATGAGCCGACACGTTTCAGCTCCCTACTGAACAAACAAATTTACTGCTTATCATTGTTGCCACCTCAGTCTTTAATTTACTTAGTAAGCCAGTACATGTTAAATGAACAACCTGATTATTACAAATGCTAGGTTCTGGTCTCAAAAATAGGCTACAGTTTGCCTGACATTAAATTACACAGCACATCACAGATCCTCTCCTTCCCCACAATCCCGATGTAAAAGGAAACTTAAGCCATATACAGCCAGTGTGGACAGCAATGGCCTCTTTGGGACCACTATATCCATCAACATCTGTTGGATTTTTTTTTAATATCTTGGGCTTCCTCCTTTCTTTTTCATTAACCCCTCAGGACATACATGGACTGAGAAAATAAATGGTGGTGTTTTCAAAATGCGTTAGTTAACTCACATTAGCACATTTCAAAACACAGTTTAGCACGTATGGATTAACAGATCATTTTAAACATCACCTTTTTTGTCAACAGTAGTAACTAATACTTTTTTTAATGTTCTGGTAGCTGGGAATTCAATTTTTTTTCATGAAAAAAATCTTTACTTAATAATAACAATAGTAAAGAGAATTGTAAGGTGTTGCATGAAGGGAGCATGGCCAGACAGCCTGGCTTGTAGAAGATAATGAGGTTCAGTGGCTGCCTTTCTGTTTTTAAACCAAAATAATTTGGCGAGTGTTTTTAAACAGTGTCTAAAATATTTTAATCCTTTTCCACTTACTTAAAATTACTGGCCCATATTTTCGAGCTTATGTGGCCTTCTTTATTCTCAGGGAAATTGAGTCCAAATGTTTTGATTTCCTTGGTAACTGTTGTTCATTAATAACGTGTCCCCATGCAACAGGAGCCAGTGTGGTACTTGAGGTGAGGCTGTTTCTCTTTCAGAGGACACCTGCAAGGGCAGGGACTAGTACCACATATTTGGTGACATTTGTCCTCAGTTCTTGAGTGCTTTTCCCATGTGACTGAACTAGGAAATTGCTCCTGTCCCTCCAAGGTGTATGTTTCTGTGTCCGTAACACAAAAATTGAAATATCCTGGGTTAGAGAAAATAATCAGTCAATAAACCAGCCTCCCAAACCAGCCTTCCTCCCAGAACAACACTAAAAGGGATCTTTACTTGATATAGGTAGATAAAGATATAAACTATTCCTCAGCACTCCAAACCATGGTTACCTTTGTTGACTGGCAGCTTCTTTCCTTCTTTCAAGCAAAAATAACTTCTTCAAATATTCTGCAAGCTCAGATATTAACCATAATAATTTTTTATTCTGCTTCTGTGTCATCACTCATTGAAAATGCAAAATGCTTAGATGATGTCAGGTATGATGGAAATTTTCAAAAAAAGTGCAGCAACACATCTCCTCTTAGAATTCATGGGACACGTGTGACGCCCTCCTGCGCAGCTTGGTAAATGTCATTCAGAGACTTCAGAGCATCTATGTAAGAAATGACAGGAAAGCCAGCCACATATGGCAGTGTCTGCTGACACAGATCAACCTCCACACGCAATTCAACTGATAAATGTACCATGTCTTTTCCCATAATAACCACAGACTAGGGATAGTTGAGTTTAGGGTTTTGTGAAGCCTGTAGATGATATTTTGATTTTGCTGACATATAAAATTATGTCAAATCCACAAAATTCCTTCACAATTTGGACTTGCATTGATTATTTTCTTCCTCTGATGATATTAACTTAAACAAGTTAGATGACTCATTTTCCCACCTAAATGAAGCCTGTGCCAGACATAGAAAACTCCTTGCCTGAAAGACGAGTTAACACAAATGATTGTCCTGCAATTTTGTATTAGCTATGATGAATTAGCTGTAATTATTGAGATAATCCAAGATTTATCATTTTGCCACCCAGCTTTTAAATTTGTCAAAGGAAACCTTAATGTTTCTGCCATTTTCGAGAACAAATTTAGATAACAGAGCTGGGTGGGAAATGTTCCCATGCTGTTCAGGGAAGCAGATCTCTACAAGTATTCTCCAAATAGGGAAAAGAGCAAGTTTTTTCTGGACTAGGTGGTAGCCTGACACTTGTGCTTCACACTGGGACTATTGGAGAAACAGGTTTATACCCTTCGTTGGCTTGAGCTGGGTTTCTCATGTGCCAGGAAGGATTCTCCTGACACCAGTCCATCAGCTTCTTTGTGATGTGTCTCCTTAACTATCTCTGGCCATATAAGTTGCTTGTGCTTCTCTAAGAGATGTTGTCTGTGTGGGTGTGGGTTTGAGCACTCCTCCGGGATGAGGGAGACTCAGATGCATGCTCCTGCTCCAACTGTTTTTTATTTATAAAAAGTGGAAACTACTCCAGTGGGTGGGCTTTGAGAAGATTCCTTTTCCTTTCCATCAAATGATGCTGGTCAGGAGCACACCTAGTCCTGGAACTGAAACCCCTAGTCCAACTCTGGCAGAGTAGATATGTTGGCTCCTGGAGCAACAGAAACTGTTATTTTTACTGAAAGTTTCACTTTAACAGCTGTATTTCCACAAGTACCTCTGTTTTTAACAAGTCAGTATGTTGTAACAAAAATTATTTTGTAGAAATTTCTGTAGCAGCTTTAGAGAATAGGAGGTAGAAGGTCCAGTTCCTTGGGCTGCTCTGTGGACTTGGACCTTCTCGCTCAGTCTTCAATAAAGCTTCATCCCTGTGGCTCCTCTTCTCAGTCCAGCTGCTGTTGGCACAAACAATCACAGAAAACCACAGCTGATGCTGTCTGGAGCATGCTGCTAATTGCTGCAAATGCGCTTGCAGGTATTCCTGACTGTGCTGAAACAGCAGAATGATTCAGGGCCCTTAAATGAGTAGGACTGCATGGAGGGCAGCAGTCCAGAGGTGATGTATTGTACATGGGGAGCCCTTACCCTGTTTGTGGGGATTTTTTGAAGCAGAATGGAAACAAAATGTTTTAAATCCCCCCTAAAGGAATGGCCATTGGCTGCTTATCTGTACTGAAAGTCCTGTCTCAATGGCAGTCTTGTTGGATGGCTGGGAAGTAGAGAAACCCTGCGCATCCCTGGCTGCTAAAGGATTGGGAGCCAGGATCTGGGGGCCTTCCATGCTCCTCAGTTCTTCTTTGCTGGATGGATATTACTTACACTTTTCTAGACAGTTTTATGGGTGGGTAGAGACAAAAGAGAAAATAGACAAGAGAAAAAAAATGTAGCTATTTCTGTGATAAGGCCAGCTACTGGTCTCTTCTCAGGATGGTGGCCTCGTGTGTACTGCTCTTCTTTTCCTCTACAGACAGCCAGTGTTTCAGATGTCTGCAATTTCCTAATGATGAGTTATATTAAATTCAGACACCAGTTTTAGTTTTCAAAAAATTAATCTTTGGAAAGCATCTATGTCAGGAAAACTGCAGTCCATTAGTAGGAAATTATTCAGAAAAAGGAAGACAATTTGCTTATTTATGTAAGAAACTGCTGTACAATTAAGTACAGATATAGGTCAGTAAAATAAGTTCTTTGATCTATTGCTACAAGGAATCAGTGTAAATAAGTTTCCTGATAAGAGTTGCTACTGCGTAATTGCATTTTACAAACTGCGTAGTGTGCTATTACTCAGGAAATGTGTTTACTGATATGCATGTCTCCACTCAGCCTCATGGCTGAAAGGTTTGCTTTTTTAGATATTTATAGTTCTTGCTCATTTTTAAATAAGGAGATTAAACTTGTGAAGGGATGGAAGAGAGTACAAATAGGGAAAATTGATTCTAGAGCATACAAACTCACTATTGAAATAGAGACCAGTTGATTGTTTTTAAACAAATGTAGGTTAGTGGCATTTGAGATTAAACTGCAAGACTAAGAGGGATTAATTTATACTGTCAACTCTGACTGTTCTGGGCTTCATCCTTTTGTTAGAATAGATGAGAGTGTGACTCCATTACAGCTGTAAAAAGGCTTGCTCTTCATCGAGTTTTGTCCTATTTTAGGGAGAATAATACTTACTGTAGAAATTGAGCTCCTCCAGAGCTTGCACAAGAGCTGCTAAGTGAATGCCAGTGGAGCTGAATGCTCACTAGTTGCCCATCTAAGGTCAGGCTTGTCCTGGGTTTTAGTGGGATTGCTGATAGAGGAAGATGGGAATCAACGCAGTGTTGTTCTAACTCCAGTAATGATTCCCTGTTTACTAGGTATGCTGCTATAATAATGAAGGGTGTCCAGGTAATTTTTTCAAGTTTGGGTTTTAATCGCTGTGAACCTACCTAAGCAGTGCCTGTTGGATAGAAGTTGTTCAGTTAGGCAGGACTGAGCTTATTAAACATTATCTCAGCATGAAAATATGTATATTAGTGTACAGGTTTAAGCAAAGCCATCTCATCATATTTTAATCTGGGGGATATGAAAAGACCATTGTCTAGTTAAAAACAAGAGGGGTGGAAAAGTGGTTGCATTTGTATTTCTGTATTTTGAAGAGCACATTGTTGAAGTATCAGAAGCAGCAAACTGCTGCAGGATGGGAAGGGAGCCCTCATGGAGCAGGAGTGCGTCTCTGCACTCTGGTTACAGAGGCTGTGATTCGACTAGTTGTGGGCTGCTGAAAAATCCCACTTTGCCGAGGCATGGTATTCACAACAGGGTAAACAATCCCTTTTAGGCTGGAGTGGGACGGCCACCATTTTCGTGGTCTGTAGTAGGCAACAGAGGAAAAAACAGTGGGTCGTTCCTGAGAGAGAGGATGTGGTTCTGGGTTCGTGACCAGGGTGGGAGGCAATTCCCGCATCCTGCCTTATCTTCGGGTTCTGGAGCCAAGCATGTTGCTCTGCACATCTTGTTTTTGTTAATAGAAAAACAATTTGTACAGCTGTCTTCTCTGCAATGATTTCAGGACAGGGCCTTCCTGGGAGAACCTAGGGAAAGCTCTTGCTTTTTCTTATGGGAGGTACGATATGCAGTCACATGCAGGGCAGCCTGAAATCAAAATTAAATTGAAACCCAATTTGTCTTTGCCTGGTCGTTTTGGAGGAGCAATGGGAACCATCGTCATGTCCTCTATGTTCAATGCATGGGGAAAGAGGTGCTGCCATGTGGCTGGAGCCCTGCTTTGGGTGTCCATCAGAGGCCCCAGCGCTACTTTAGGGAGCAGTCATGGTCTAAAGGTCCAGTGGGCCTGGGCTGAGTCAGAGATACGGTGCTCAGCATACAAGTGGCACCATTCCTTTTTAGCAACGTTTGGTGCAAAAGTAGGCTGTGGTTTACATGTAAGTCAAGTACAGAGCAGAAAAAAATTGATTAGGAATGAGAAGGGCCTCCATCTTATTTTTCTTGCTTTTACTGGAATGGAGTGGGGTGCTTTAACAGGGTGGTTGGGTGTCCTCCGCTGATGAAAAACTCCATAGGAGGTAGGGGGATGGTCATGCTCTGGTTTGGGATTTAGGTGAGCCTTGTGCTTTTCCTTGACTTTACTGCTCCTTACCTCTTTTCACAAGATATCTCCCTTCACTTCTCTGGAAACCAGTATCCTTTTGTGAGTGTGAAATAGTGACAGTAGTACTTGCCTTTCTTCCTAACTCACTTTGGGATCTACCGGTGGAAAGCATTTGGTGGGACAGTCTAAGTTCCTGATGGCAGTTCAGGTTGCGATCAGGTTCTGCAAAGCTAGAAATAGTTGTTCCTGATATTTTCTTTGGTGTGGCTACAGCTCCCAGAGTGCAGAAAAAGACCTCTCTGGCCGATGTTTAGGGGTATGTAGGATTGGCACTGTCACAGTTGTTAGAAGAATAGTTTTCTTTTTTTCTCTCTGCGTCTTTTTTTACTTTTAAAATACCTTAGACTATTGAATAGGAGAGGGGGAAAGAAACCTACAAAAGAGTGCAATAAGAACATATTTTAAGCAGATGCCAGGAAACAACAATGTTCAGGTTGCACACAGAGTCTGAATTTGGCTCCCTTGTGACAGTACAGTCTCTAATTACATGAACAAATATCATTTTCGAAGTCATATGATATAAAAATATGGACTATTTAAAACCTTAGACAAACATGAAAGTCCCACCAATTATGTTACACTTACGCTGCTTTATTGTCTTGTGGGTATGCTACTCATTTTCTACAAGAGTTCATTGACAGTACAGAGGGTCTGCAAGTGACTGCAAATGTTCCTGACTGCAGTGCTTATGCATTAAAATGTTGAAATGCTTTCATGACTCAGGCCCATGAAGATTGCTAGCAGGGGCCATAGCTGGAGAGCAGAGACCCTTGGCTGGAAGGAGAATGTCCCCCTGCCTATTAGAACAGCAGGGCTTATCTTTTTCAGATTTCTGAAGACAAATCAGAAGAGAAGTCTGAAGGGATTTCTGAAGAGAAATCTGAAAAAAGGGAGTAGTCTGGCCCAGACTCAAAATTGTTTTTCTGATCTGTGCGAGGCATCTAACTTGACCATTCTACTTAGGGAGGAGAAACTGGAGGAAAGGCTCCAGATGCTACAAGATAAGGCTATTGATAAGGTACCTGAAAAGCACAAAAAGGAATAAGGTATCTACTTCAGAGAGCTGCATCAGTCTTCTCTTCGCTCTCCTCCCCAGCAGTACTAAATGGAGGAATTCTTCCTTCTGTATGAGCAGTTTTTCTAGTGATTAAAGACATTAATGAAGGCTGAGACCATTAAGTCCTGTTTCTTGCCTGCTCCTAATGGACTGTATGAACTCAATCATATAGTTTTAGTTCCCTGAATTTCACTTTATTTATCTGTAAGACATCCTTCTGTTATATACCTCACACAGATTTGTGAGGACAGACTTTATGTAAATCTAACAAGGATTTGCTGGGAAAAAATGTGGTGTAATCATGACATATTATAGTTATTATCAGTTACCATTAAAAGAATTGTACTTTTGCATGTGAGAAAGGGAAGAAGGAAAGATGCTCATTAGCAGCTTCCTTCCTCAGGCTATGAGCTTCCACGGGCTCCTCTCTGATAAGCGTGTATGTACACAGCTGCAGTCCCACAGCAGCCTCAGCTGATGTAACGGATGCTGCTGCAGTGCAGTGCCATCGTCTGCCCCTCTCCCACAGTCCTACTCCATCCCCTGCCCTGGCTCAGATGCTCCCTGCTACTTCGCAGAGCCATTTTGAGGTGTTAACATGGAAGAAAACTACCTGTTACCTTTTTTTTTGTGGGAATAATTTCTGCTGAGGAGAGCTCTGAAGCGTGGAAGGATGCTGTCAGAGGGGCCCTGGAAGTGCTGCAGGAGAGGGGCAGGGCTGTGGGGCAGAAGGCAGGGCAGCAGAGGTGACTGAGGCTGCCGAGGAGCTGCAGCCTTCCTCTCCAAGCTAGAGTTTTCTGGTGCAGTGGTAGCTGCTGCTGACACTGTCTGGCTTACTATACAGCCCTGCAAACACCAGTGTTGTCCCAACTGATGGGGAAGTGCAAGGGTGAAGAGGAGTCATGGGGAAAGGAGAGGAGTGAGGATGCTGTAAGATGGGAATACAATCAAGTACAAGTTCAAGAGAGAGAAATAGGAGTCATTGTGGAGAAAATGTTGGTTCATGGCTCTCAAAAAGTTGACCAGACTGGGATTATTAGTAGAAGTTTAGCTAATAGTCTTGAAATACCTCTTTCCCATAGTAGAAAGTGCCTGGTTTGCTCACCTGTTAAACTCTGCAGGGAATTCTGGTCCCTCCTCCCTGCCTCAGAAGGGATGAAGTAGAATTAATAAAGGTTCAGAGAAGGGCAGCAAGGATGAGCAAAGGTACAGAGCACCTCAGCCTCTCCTATGGGGAGAGGCTAAAAAGAATTATCCCCCTTGAGTCTGGAAAAGAGAGACCTGGCAAGGCAAAAGAGGGGCTGTTGGTTTGTGGTGCTTCATGGGATCATGAATGACATAGTCAACGGGTAAGAAGAAAGAGAAAAGACAGAAGTGTTTCACTATTTCTTGCTAAAAAAGGTGGTGGGCACCCTGAGGTTATAAAGAAAGGATGATTTGGGGTGAAAGGGACCCCTGGAGGTAATCTGGTCTAACTTTCTCTCTAAGCAGGGCCATCTTAGATCAGGGCTTTGTCTTGCCTGGTTTTGAATACCTCCAAGGATGCAGATCCTACAGCCTCTCTGGGAAACCTGTTCCAGACAGAAGATTTGAAGCAAATTAAGAAAGTGTTTTATGCATTGTGTGATCATCGGGTATGTTTAACTCACTACTTCGGATGCCATGGGGTGGAAAGTCTGAGTTGCTTCATAAAATGACCAAAATCCTAGGAGAAAAATACTTCCAGAGCTATTAAAACTGTGAGCCCAACTTCTGGCTTTAGAACTCTGTAAGGAGCAGATTGAGGTAAGGTGGGAACACAGGTGTGGGGGGAATCACCGCAGTTTACTCGTGCTCTTCTCCTTCAACACACCTACTATTGACCACTGTCAGAGGTGAAGTACTGGCTTTGACAGGCCCTTTTTTCCGCTCATCATGATGGTCTTTGGTCTCATCAGTGGGTACCAAAGCCTGGCAACATATCAAGTAGGGTGAAAATGTATTGGAGCCCTTAATGCTGCCTTCAATTTCACAGAAGGACAGCTGCCCAGGCAGGTTCGGACCTATTTCCATCAAGCATTAAAAGTTGGTTTCATAACATGTATTTTTCTGTCAAACTTTGTGAATAAAACAGTGCAGGAAAATGTCGTGACTAACGCGAAGCTTTTTATTCAGGCAGCAGATGAAGTGGGTTAGTTTTAGAAAGGAGTAGGAGTCAGAGGAACATTCAGCTTAAGCAGACAGACCAACCCTGGTTAAACTGAAGGAAAAAGCAGTGACACAGGGTCTTGCATATCTGATGTGAAAGACTAGGAATACAATACTGGATTTATTGTTCAGGTTATACATTATCCCAGAATACTGTGGTTTTATAGTGGTGACATCTGACCACTTGCTATCAAGAGATAACTTGAAAGTGCCGCATGATAGGAAAGCTGTTCCTTTCTTGTTGCAGTTATTTTTATTGATGAGCTTTCAGACACCGTGAAAGAGTCCACTGGTACACAGCAGCAAAATACCATACACAACCAGTCAGAGTAAGATTGGAGGTGTGAACAATAAAGCAAATGAATACCCTGCTGCCTCTCTGCACACATAGCTGCTTATTCAGCCTTCAAAAATAAGTAAATAAAATGCACAGATGTTTGGATTCAGAGATAAGATGATCCCATAGTGTGGGGACCTCTCCCATTTTTTTGATTCAATGTGCCACATCTTGTGAGAGAGGTGGATGTGGGGAATGCTTCTTTCTGCAGTGTGTCATCTGCAGCATAACCCCCTCATGCTCACATCAGGCCCCTCCTTTCCCACTCACGAGTTGAAAACCTCTTTGTTGTAGAAACATTAATTGATTGCTTGGGGGAAAAAAATTACATTGAGAAGGAAGGCAATGCTTTATTTATAGGTTAGTTGTTGCTTTTCTTCCTGTAAAGTGCTTACACTTCTGGTGGTTGATTATTAAGGAGAGCAACGGTGTGATCATGGACTCTGGGCAAAGTCTTTCTGGTGTCTTTGTCATCTCACTTTAATTTGTGCTATTCCCCATGCAGAGCTCAGCTGCAAAGGGAAGCTCTGCACCAGCCGGGGTGCAGGCCTGGGCTCAGGATGGCACAGAGCGGGGTTTCTGCAAGGCACAAGGGCTCAGCGGGCAGGTCCTGGGAAGGGGATGAGCCCAGGGACCTGTGATGGGCACAGCGCCTGGATCTACAGCTCCGACTTGAGAGGCTTAGCGTACCCAGGCATGCTGTGGCTGTGACCTGGTGGATGGCCAAGTGGACTGAGCTCAACCAGGTGCCATCACAGCCACCAGCTACACCAGATCACACAGTGTCTAAGCCTATTTACGAGCAAAAAGATACCCTCATATCCCCTCCCCATACCCTTGCAGGAAGGGAGGAACATAGTGTGTGTCTGGTGGGGCTCTGTCTCAAGATAAGTGATTCTGGAGCCGGTGCCTCGCCTGGTGATGGCAAAGAAAGGGCAAGCCCGCTACCCAAGCCAGCACATGGCAGGGATCGGGAGACAGTGAACATGCACGTTATTTTGTTTTTGCAGCATGTATCTTACCCGAGCCTTTTTTTTAGTGATCTCAGTAAGAACAAGAGAAATGGCAAAGCTTTTAGTAAGATCAGTTTCTCTAATGACTCACCAAGCGCTACAAAGTCAAAACAGGTTGCTTTTGCTTGAAAGGTATAAAACAACCATGTCATTTTTATGGTTACTGTACAAAACACTGCATATATGCACGCAAGGGAACATTTTAAAACCTCATATAGCTTTTCTTTGCAGCTAGAGGCTCCTTTCTCGTGGTTTTTATTCATGTGTCATGCTTTGTATTAAGCGTTATTGCTTTAGCAATTAAGCTAATTTCCTCACTGCACTCTGCCAGTCAGAGTGTTACTCTTTTGTATTCCTGAAAGAAAGTAGGAATTAAGTTGAGGTACCAGTGGCCTAAACCAGTTCCCTCTGCAGTCCACTGAGGTTCTCCCATTGGCGTTAGCAGGCGCAGCTAGTTCTGTGAGCACTGGGAAATGAGTAATAACTACATTTCACGTCCAAAAAAGTCCTACAAGTCCATCAACTTTCTGTTACATAAAATTATTTTCAACAACAACAATACACCTACGTTTCTGTAATGTCTTTCATTCCAAATGAAATTTCACCACCATAGTGTTTCAGGAAAATGTGCCTTTTTCTTGTAGTTACACAAGATCTGACAAGAAAAATATCCCTTTCAGTGAAGTCTGACAGAAAAATGAAATTCCAAGGAAATAAAATATCTCGTAATGCAATTAGAGATTTTTACAAAAAACTTTTGAGAGAGATAAATACCATCATTTCTTAGGAACAAGACAGCCATCTTAGGATTTTCCAGTAGTTTCTCATTCTCTCCCCCCCTGCTTTTTTTTTAAGGAACAGGAAGCATCCAGAAGTATTCAAGCCCCTAGAGGACATAAAAGAATATAAATAGTAGCATGTGATATTTCCTTGGGTGGAGAATAATTCTTATACATCACATTCCTTTTGCAAGTTTGGGTATGCCTCTGCCACAGCGCCTGGGTAGGTCCTGGGGTGGTTAATCCACGCCAAGCTCCCACTTCCACAGCAGCACCTCTACCCAGGCCCCCACATCTGGCATGGAGCTTGCCTGAGCATGTCGGTGTGAGCTGCAGACAGAGGATGCTCTAGACTTTCCCAGATTGTTTCTGGAGCTGCCTGAAATGGACTGTGAACGGACTTTATCTCATGAATTAAAACAGCAATACATATAAGAACTAGATCCCATCCTTGGTTTGTCATTATACAAAGGTACGTTACAAAACTCCTGTTAGGACTCAGTAAGGGGTAGCAAACACTCTGTAGCTGAAATGGTCTTTTTCTTCCTCTTCTTCCATGCTGGGGAGCTGTGCCAATTGTTTACCCAGGGTTCTTGTTCTTCTTACCATGCTGGTTACAGTATAAGGATTGCTGTGTTGAGGATGGGGATGAAGTTCAAGTTTTAACTACACTCTTCTCTTGCACCACTGGCTTCACAAAGGCACCTCCCCTCCCCGGGCTGTGATGTGGGGAGGTGGTATAAAGACAGGTGGAGGTGCATCACTCCCATATGGATCTGTGGAGCAAGCCACCTTCTCTGGCTTTTTTTCTACACTGTTGCTCTGTGACCTGCACGAGCTGTTAGGAAAATGGAGGGAAAGAGTTAAATGTGATGGTTTATGGGAGTGCCTTCCCAGCTCGATGCAGGTATTTCCTGCCCAACAGCTCAAAAATGGTAATTCATAGAACAGGATGCACATTTCTTTCTGCTTTCTGCTCATTAAAAAGTCAGTGATGATAGACACGATCTCCAGGGCAGCTGCTCTGTGCCTTGCCATGGGTCTAGCCTGCCTCCAAGTGAGAAGGCTTGGTACTGGTGAGTACCAGGGCAAAACTCTGGGGCCCAGCCACACACACTGCAGGGGAGAGAGGAAGAGGTCTGGATGGCTTTTTGACCCTCCAGCCCCTACTCCTGTTCACATCCACACATGATCACAGAGGCCTCCAACTAAAGCAGTCTTCGAGTCACAGGAGAAATGCGCTGATCTACATCTCGTGCAATGCCACAGGATGGGAGACGTCCCCAGCAGGGAGGAGTTGTACAGGCACGATGATGGAGAGGTGGGCTCGCCGCCCAAGGATGACAGACCTGCACCCTAAACTGTCCCAGGACTGTCCCAGTAACTGCTCTAGGCTCTTGCAAAGATGGCTTGTATGTCTTCCTCCAGGACTGCTGAGCTGCTCTACTTCTTCAAGCTTTTAAAATTTGGGTTTCCCCACAGCCAGACCTTTCTCAAGCTGCTTAGATTTTTTTCCTAGTACACCCACATAATTACTCCAGCACAAAGAGTAGGCTTGTGAAGCAGCAGCATTTTAAAAAACCACAAACTCTGATCTCAAGGCAATCTTTCCCTCCCACTTCCTCCCCCTTCAAGCAGGGGTGTCAGCCGTGCTGTTTCTTTCAAACTTTCTCTGAGTCATCTCATCAGGCAGCTTGTAAATACTTGAATGCATCCATCAATGTCAAGTCAAAGTAAGTAAGTAGCAGCATATGCTGTGCAATGGAGTTTCCCTCGCTCACATTTGTCTCTTTTTTGGAGGTGCAGAGAATTTAGGGGTGATCCTATCTTGCTGTATTATCTACATAACTACATAGATAGATGCCATCAGAGATGTTGTCCCATCAGAGGAACAAGACACAAGATAAAAGATGAGCTTCTTACAGTTGAGAAAACATACAGTTCTGAAACTCCCACTACTGTATGATCCAGAGTAGAAGGCCTTCATGCAAGATGCTCCTAAAAACTGGGAATTAGAGTCTCTGAGGAGCTGCAGTACCAGCAACCCTTTGAGAATGTATCGTTGCTATCCATTTTGGACCAGCTGGTCACAGCCTTATGAACTGTTGCTAGAAAAACATTATCTTTTAGTATTACAAGGGTGTAATTTGCTGTGTCATCATTGCATACCAAAATCTAAAAAGCAGAATGTGATTCAGAGGGTGTATGCAACACAAACCACCTCCTCAGAAGGCAAAAATCTCTGCTGAAGAGCAGTAATGCTCCTAAGTATGACTATGATAAACGTGAGTTTTGTCTTGAGCTAAATGGCAAAATAGGGACCTTACACCAAGGCTTTGCTCAGCATGGGGCAAAATTCACCAGTTTGCTAGCAGGCTGGTTTATGGTAATAAAATCATTACAGTGGGAAGAAAGGAAAAGCCTTGGAAAATTTTTGAGTTATTGCTTCCAGATAGCTTGAATGGAAGGTCTGGTGTCATCATGATATTTGCCTAATGTGTATGAAATGGTCAATTCAAGTGGATGAATGTACTCTCAAATATGCATATGTGTGCAAATATGCTCCCCCCCAAATAGGTAGGTTATGTGTGAAAATTACATTGGGAGCCAGGAACACAAGCTTACTGTTAACTTATGGAGTAGTCTGGGGGAAACCAGCTGAGTGAGAAGAACACTATTCTGCAAAATGGGAGAGAAAATGTTTTGAAAACTCTTCCTCCTCTCTCCTACAGCCCACAGTGAGAGCTTGGCAGAAGTAGTGCTGTGAGGGGCATCTCATTCGCATCTGTTATGCTTTTAAAACATAATGCATTGGGATCTCTCTCTGGATTCAAGTGACCTGCGAGAGTAAGATACTGGTCAAGGTGAGTATGGATGGTAGTACTGATCGATAAGCAATTTTTTCCTACCATGACCAAGCCACATTTCAAGCATTGCTCTTCCCTCTTGTTTCTCATGTAGTGCAAATTGAGAATCAGGATAATTGCACAGCAAAAATGCTTTCGATCTCACTCCTTTATTTACTTTTTTTCGTGATTTCCTTCCACTCCCAGGTGAAGGAATGTAGGCTGTTTGAAGAGCTGATCTGCTGGGGTGGGGCATTAACTTAATTTGAAGCATTGCTGAATATTTAGTCATGTTCCGTAGGAGTATTAGAATCATAAAATTCTTGGATTCCTAACAAACTGTGCACGTGTACACAATCTCCAGAAAGAGAACAAGTGTTTAAAAACAAGGCTCTATACACAATTTTAAAGTCATTTTAATATATATATATAATTCAAGTTAAAAACATCTTGCAGTACTACATTACTGACAGCTTAAAGTCAGACACCAACTGTGATGGCATAGATCTGTAAGCTGCTTTAGGGAAAATTGCTAACTGGTATAAATCTGATTTTAAAATAAAGATAGCACAGGGGGAAGTTTCAGTTAATTTAAATAGGAACATGTCATTTATAAACAGAAGTCTCTTCCCAGTGGTCAAATTGGTCAACCAATGGTGGTTTAGGAAGTTAGCTCTCTTATTTTTAAATCCATTAGCTTGTGCTGTGGCATGTGAGACCTTGCTTTTGTGACTAATGTCTTCAAATTAGGATGCTTCCCTAGGTCTGCTAATGGCTATAGTTGGGTCAGAACCAAGTTTCTCTTCTCTCAAAGATTTTGTAGTTTAAAAAAAAAAAAATCCTGTTTTGGACAAGGATGAACACGAGAGCTTAACTGACTATTTCATCCAATGCTTACAGAAGTGTTTTCAGTACGGAATCACTTAATCTCCCATTTTTAGCTACCATGAAAATATAAGGTCTTTCTACTCTTCAGACGTGGAGTGCCTGTCATTGCAGTGCTGATAAGACACCAATGGACAAGCTTCTGGAGGTTTGTGAAGGCTGGTGTTACCTTTCTGTGCCATCCAGTCCACATACTCCCAGACGGAGATCACCAAGCGTAAATTCACTTAATTTTTCTCAGAGTGATAGATGTACAGGTTTTTTCAGAAAAGCATGACTACCTGGTTAAGTGATGGCTTTATAAATGGGCCCATTTCTAATCCTGCAGACTCAGACTAGAAATCAAAGTCACATGATGTGTATTGGAGTGATGTGCAACCAGAACTGGACCCAGCGTTTTCAAAGCAGGTCCACTAATGGTTCATAAATGCTAGCTTCTGGCTCTTTCGGTACCAGACTTCAAAGGAAGGCAGAAATTGTTTGTAAGGCACAAATATTTGTACGGAGAATATACCTCCACTGTGTGAAAAATGAGCTCAAAGCTTATGTTGGATAACAAATCTGGAATGGACTGATTTATTCAACTTCCATGTATAGTTTTCCGGCTGCAGCTCCAGAGCCATAGTCAATGATATTTAGTCATCTAACTACTTCCTTGATAGGCAGAATGAAGTAATTAGCTGTCTAAGTGCTATAAGATATACTTACCTCTATGTGCCCACAAAACTGCTTCTTTGAAAGTCTGAATACAAACCTGGAAGTGACTTCAGGCCTTAATGTTGTGTTCACAATCAAAGTGAGACAAAGGCAGCTGCTGTGTCAAAACTTCCCCTGAATTCCATTGTCAAAGGCAAATTGGCTTGCAGGTCTTAATGATCGTTACCCAATTCCTAGCCATTCACAGTGGTTGAGCTGCAGCTCTCCCACAAAGCCACGCAAGCATCATTCACTCTTACGTACCGTGTTGGCTTCAACACCAAGGTACATCTCATGCCCTGACTTATCTTTGTACATGTTGTCTATGAATAATTCAGGACATCTCCAGACAAGTTTACTGTTTCATTCCAAGTGAATAAGCACCAGTAACAAATCTGATGTGAAAGTGTAGCAACAGACTGCATAGCTAGTGTAAAGCAAGAAAGGTTTCCATGGACACCCTTTTGCTCTGATAGGTGGTTTTAAGAGAGGAATACAGTATTAGTGTAGCAGGTTAAGGACATAAGAGAAGACAGACTGTTCCAGAAAGTAGCATGCATCAATCGCGTTCGACTGGTCAGTTGGGCAGGTGTGTTTAATGAGTGTTGGAGGCAGTTGGTGGTATAAAAGATGCACAGTATGCCAATCCCTACAGTCCTGGGCTGGTCCGAGCTTTGCCGGCATGCTGTGCCAATTAATCGCTATCAGTGTGATGACTCGTAAAACTCCTTCTGTGACATGCACTGCACTCTTGACATTGCAGGTGTGCCAGCCACTCAGAGCTCAGCTGCCAAGTCAGGCTGTGCAGGACATGGGCACACACAGATAGACCTAGACACACATAAATCCTTTGGGAGTGTAGATGCTTCATTATAATTTTACATTGTTGCTGGGTATTGATAGTTTGCTGATTTTTTTTGTTAGCCAGAAATTGTAACAACCAGTTCAGAGGCTTTTGTTAGAAATTAGCAGAATTTTTGTGACAATGTGTTTGGCAAGGATAGCACTCAGCAGATTTCAAGGACATTTTGACAGGAAACTTTAGAATACGTTGTCAGTGCTATAACGAGAAAGAATATCCTCCTATTAACATGTATCCAGATTTTCTCCTTGATTGTTTGCTTAATGATCCCAGCCTTGTTAGCTGCTATCAGGGAAGATCTGGCAGCTAGAGATCTGAGATGAAGACGATGAGGAATTCTGGATTTCTGAATTAGAAAAGTTCAAAGGTAGAAACAGGTAATGAGGAAATGAAAAGAAAAATCTTTGTGATCATCATCCAAACTCTAGGTGGAAATAAAGAAATCTGCTGTGGATAGGAGGCCCTTCAGGTCAAAGGATTTTCTGAAGCTTCCTTCTTTCAAGAGAGAAAATAAAATGAGCACGGGTTTAGCAATATGGGGGGAAACCCTAATTGTGGAATGGAAATGGGAAGATTTGGAAAGGTTGTGGTGTTTGGGTCCCCATTGGCCCTAATCAGTGGGGAGGAGAATGCAGTCCTCTGGGCAGCAAAACTTGTCCTACCTAAATTACTTGACTATTCCTGTTATGCTTGTCCCTTGTAGTATTTGAGTAGCCAAAAGCTGGGCTAGCTTTACGGGTGGATTTGTGAACTTCTTGGTGTTCTGGGTTTGAATTTTTAGAATCTTTTATTCTCATATTGTTCAGCACAGCTTGTTTCTTCTTTCCACTGTTTTCTGCAGGTTCTCTGAGCAGGGATTGTCTCCTGCTATATTAAAATGTCCTCCCTGCTAAGATGGGTCCTGCTCTGGGGCAGGGATGCCTCTCTTGCACAGAGCATATCTAACTTTTTATTTTTACAACCAGCTTCTAAAGGTCTGTGTTGCCTTTTATCTGTTATTTAGGTGAAGAATGTACAGCAAAGAAGCCTATAAGTCTTTCCAGTTATCTGCCAAACTAATTGAAAAAAGACTCATTAATTTCTTTGGGGCAATTATTACATAGTGAATAATGCAGTAAGTCACTACAAGCTCCTGTATAATGTTTTCTTGCTTTATGGATTGTTTCCTAGCATGCCTGCAGCAGAGCTGTTTATGTTGTTTTCACTTCGTAATTTTGTGCATGAAGAACTGCAATAAACATAATTAAAATGAAATTTTCCTATCTCTCCTCCTATTTTTCTTCTTGTGAGTCTTCCCTTCTCTTAATCTTTTTCATTCTCCTGTTTCCTTTCTCTCGAATTTCTTTTCCTTTCTTTACTTTTCCTGCTTTGTCTTCTGCTTCCTCTCCCTTCCCAGTTCTTTTGTGCCTTTTTTGTATTACATGTATTTTCAGAGAACTCAAAAGGCCTACACTTAGCATAAGCTGGGGTTTCCAGAGATGACAAGTCTGTGGGCAGAAGCCAATAAGATTTGAAGCTGAAACACAATCATGAAAAAGATCTACAATCTCTTGCAAAACTGGCTTGTATAGACTCATACCTGTGAATGACATATGAGCAGACTGTCTACATTGCTTGTATTTTCCATTTAAGGTGATCAAATGTCATCTTTCCACCATTCATCCACCTGTCTTATTTCATATTGATCAGTACTTTTCTTTTTAAGGAGATAGTTGCTACAATATGGAAAGCAGAGCTGGAATTTATTCCCTGAAATGTTCTTTCCGCATCTGGGTTTGTGAATGCAGCTTTCTGTTAGGCATCTGGGCTTTAGGACTCTCCAGGCTTTGCTGCTGGGTGACCATGGGTCAATCGGTTCATCTTTGGTCTTCTGCTTTCCCATCTGAAAGATGGAGATACTGACTTCTTTGTAAATTACGTGGAGATCTGCAGATGACAAAGGTCTTTACTGTAAGAATGCTTCTTTCTTTTATTTACACTGAGAAAGCACTAAACAGTTCTTGATGGGTGTTCAGTCCTTGCATGTAGAGCTGATGAAGGCTGACCACTGGTGAGAGAGGTGAAGAGTTTTACGTAAGATTTAGCAGTTCATCTGAACAACATGCAGAAGCTGATGAGCCTCACCTGGTGGTTTTTTTTTAATTACCTCTTCCTCTGCGTCTCAGGAAATGCCATCATATCTCATTACGCAGTTTCTGCTCACTAAGAGGGAATAATTGGCTATTGGAATGACTCTGCCTTAGGTAGGCACTGTCCATGATGTTATGACAGAAAGTGTATCCCTTTGTTAGAAAGAGATGACATCCTGACTGTGCTGAACACCAGTATCAGTTTGCATTTTGCTGTCTTTCTAAAGTGTCCCTGTAGCACCAGCTTGGAAATTTTGTTTGGCCACTGGCAGACTGTAGAATTTGGCTTTTAATGAAGATGATAAAAATTTCACCTTGCTGCCTTTCAGAAATGTCATATTTGTGGTTTCAGGAGAATGCTCCTGCTCAGCACAGGTTTTATCCTCATGAATCCTGTTCTGACAGACATAATGAAATATAGATTAATGCTGTCATGCTAAAATGCTCTCTCATGCACCTTTGCTCACTTTGCATTAAAAAAATTATCCCAAGGTGTAAAATGGGATCATATTTTGTTCTTACAGCTTATAGCTTCCAAGTTGCTNAAAATATCCCAAATTAAGAAAGCAGTCTAATGTCCAAAAATTCTTGACAGCCATCTAGGCACTTAGTGGCTACAGAGGGAAGGTGTTCGCTTGTTGTAAGCTAATAGAAGAAGAAAAGGCAGCTGTTCTTAGGCTACCTGCAGCAGGCAACCAGGAGCAGCATTGGCAGAAGTAGTTATATG